>PKRV01000417.1:2242260-2541052 GCA_003709505.1 Hyphantria cunea
GGGGGAAGGGGGATGGTGAGGAGGATAGGGGGCGTTGGATTGGGGTATGGGCCTCCGGTATCCTCACTCACTCGATAAAACACAGCGTAAGCGCTGTTTCACACCGGTTTTCTGTGAGGCCGTGGTATCACTCCGGTCGAGCCGGCCCATTCATGCCGAAGCGTGGCTCTCCCACTTGTATCTATATCTCTGATAATATAAACTATATTACTATAAGTTACATCTCTATCCGTTTAGTAGTTTTAGTAGTTCACAAACTTTCACATTTATAATATTTATAAGAATTACTAAGATAGGATCAAAAGATAGTACACTTATGTTGCATTTAAACAGAAGATTTTTACGTTAACATAATACAATGAAGGTTAGGTTGTAATGAATAATTATTTATATAGTAAAATTTTTATTGAGTTAAGTACTTTATTATGTATTTAATTGTTTGGCGCTCATAGCCCAGTCACACTCGGTGATTAGAAACAATTACCGAGGGTAAGCAACGACGGCGTGGTCAGTACCTGGATGGGTGACCGCTGGTGGCAGGTTACCATGAGCGTCTTCGTGATTAAGAGGTCACGTTTAGCAGTCCCGATTGTTATCATTGGATAACAGTCTTGAAGCTTAGTTGGAGGCCTTTGGGCGGCTTTAAAACCTCCAACGGCAAGATTACGTAGCCACAACGTTGTCTTGCCAGTCCCCAACCCGCACTTGGCCAGCGTTTTTGGGTACTGGCATTATGGCCTTAACCCTCTCCTGAGAGGAGACCCGAGCCCAGCAGTGGGATGTTATGAGTTGTTGATGATTATTTGGTGGTATATTTTATCCTTTCTTTGTTTTATGTTATTTATTGTAAAGACTTATGCAAATTTACCTTAAAATCAGTTTTTCTATGATATGTTGGTATAACATTGTCTAATAATAACTTAGAACTTGCTAAGATTGCTAGTAGTTTAAATAGATAGCCTTCTTTGGCACTTGTAACCAAATTACGTACGGACGTGAAGCACTGCCAATTTCAATTCAAAGGAGTTTGGTCTGTACCCGGGCTGTTATTAGAAAAAAAAACAACACTTTTGACCCAACCCGAAAATCGAAGCCAAGACGTCTGGTTTGGCAGTCACATATGATAACTACTGACCCACGAAGTAGTCAGTTTAAAACTATTCGGTTTTAAGTATGTTAATATTTGTACTAAGTACTTTACCGAACAAAAGGTTATGTAAGCGACAACATTAATATTATAGTTATAACACTTTTTTACCAGGCTTATGCAGAAATACTTCTAATTAAGGAATATTTTACTTACACTGGCATACCTAAGTACTATATACAAATAGGCATTTTGTGTTCTAGTTCAGAGTTCGCTAATAGATGAAAAGTAGGTATGCTGTCAATGTTCGACATCAGGCAAACCGGTTTTGAGTTTCTGATTCATCATAAATAATTCATCCGCCTACTTATGAACTAAATATACGCCTAGGTTATCAGTGCACCGTTAGCAAGTCTGTGTTTCGTTCGCTGTTTGAAATAAGTAAATGTTACATACTCAGAGCTAAGTACCATTTACAAATTAAAAAGTAGGGCCAGGTGTGCTCACAATGCTCCACGTCCTCATAATGTTGAACACAGAAACATTGTACTGAAAAAACATATATTAGTACCAGTTACGCAAGTTCCGTGTCAAGATTTGTTTTATCATTATGTAACAAATACTTTTCTAAGCCTAGTTTCTTACGGTTATAAAATTAAGTCCTGTAATTAATGTAGGAAAATTTCTGCAACTTATTAAAAATCAAAAATGGTACTACAAAATTTACAACCGTCCGAATGAAATACGAATTATCATAAACTTTTTTAAGTTTGTCCATGAACTCCAATTGTTTGTCAGTTCAAACATTCAAAAATACTAAAATTACTGAACTTCACTTAGAACTACTCCACCTTATTGAAGGATAATCGCTAGTCAGTTCGTGTATGTTTTAAACTATCAGTTATTATCTGTTCGTCGATTTGTATCCGAAAATAGATTCGTTTTTATATTGAAAGCTAAAAGCAGGCAGAAAGATTTATGTCGGTCCTAGTAACCCAGAGGTGAGAGTGCTCTGTTCCTGTAAAAAAGCAAATGGCCCTTGTTACGGCGAGAGGAAATATATCCATTCACGTACTATCTGTCCCTACCTCGGAGAACAATGAGCGCTGTCAAAGATGGGACGACAGATATCTTACAATACAGATCGGCCATCTGGTCCTTTGATATATTCTTTGACGATGTTTATTCATAGCTAACCAAGATGAATAAATAACTGTAACTCGACACTTAATACGACTTAATGCGCATTATTATGTTAAAAATTTAAAACATTTAAAAAAGTCTCGGTACCGCATTCATTTGAATAAATTAAAGCAGTTATCTTTCATCTACTTTTCTACTATCTACTTTTCTATTATTTAAATCATTGCTCTCCCTCTGTTTCATTTCCTTTTTGTTACCATTGCAAAAAGATTTAAAAAATACAAATGGGAGGAATCTGAGTGCACTGCATACAAACTCATCTGCTTTGCAGATGAGTTTGCTTAAGCTGGTACTTTTATGACAGTACTCTATTACATAACGCTAGAAAACTCCAAAGATTGACAGAAGTGACTAATCGTTAAAAATATAACCAGCATGTATGGTGAATATATACAGGTAAAGAATTAAGCTGCTCAGTTGATGCTTAATTGTTATCCTCAAAATAGAGTTCTGATTTTCTTTTTAACGTAGTTTGCTACGTCTTTCTAAATTAAGTTCCAAAAGTGACTCTCCTATTCAAAATTCCTATAGAGGTCTCTTAGCAGTGGAGCAAGACATGGTTCCATGGTTCCACATTCGAGAGTTTTCAAAAGTTACCTAAAATATGAAGAAGTCGAGTCAAATACAGGAAATAAGATGCTGAAGATCTAATCAAAGATATTATACTGAAAGTATCAAAAATAATTATTATTTTAACGAAATTCAAAAAAAAAAAACGAGGAGCTTCTCGATTCGATTGAATATTATTGTTGTGTGTATATTATACGCGATATCAATGCCATTCGTGAACCGATCTCAATGCCATTCGTGAACCGATCTCAATAATTGTTTTTTTTTTAAATCGAATTCATTGCATTCAAGGTTTGTCCAGTTTTATTTTACAAAATGTTGCTCCTTTAAGAAGGAAAAATTAAGCGATAAGAATAACTTTAGTAAATATCTCTCATAAAACATAATATGGAAACAGTGCAAGTAAGGCATATGGTTCTCATAGTAAAGATCATGTTAAATTACGGGTATATATATACATTTAAGTAATTTCATACTGAGTAATTACTTACCCATAATTGCCTCATTTTGATAAGTAAAATTATTTTACTGTACTATAAGGTTTCGTCGTGACGCAAAGGTCCTTGCTACAAATCGCGGACGTAATTACTTGAATGCCCATTGTTTTTGGTTTGTTGCGTGCATCCATAATTTGGGACATCCTTAGAAGTATTTTGCCAATTTTAACCTTCTGTTGAATGCTGTTTCGTTAGGGCGAGAGGCTAGTATTATAGCCATTTTAAATTGACTGTGTATATAAATTAACCGTTACAATTATTTAGATTGATGATACACACAAGCAAACGCACACACGCCAATTAAGTAATGTAAAAGTATTTGAAATAGTATTTTTTAAAGTATACTTGTACTTATTCTTAATTTTGTATAATTCGACGGGACTGTTTTTAATGGGTACACACCATTTAAGTAACTTAGCTGGAATGTATAGACATTCCAGTCATATTTAAAATGTCGTCTGTATAACATAGAAAAAAAATATAAATAGGCTTGGAAATAGTCAAACTAATGTTCAAAGTGAAATTTAAAACACTGACTAAATTTGAGCTATTCATTCGCCGCCATTTTGCGCGGGCTTATGACACTGCCAATAACGTCATTATCATTTCGTGTTTGTTTACTATTTAGTGTTTCACTTACTTTATATATTATATACAGTTTTAATTGCTACAAAAATCATGGAAGAAGGTAAATTTTCTCACAAGCACTAGTACCATAGACTGAATTTCGACTCCGATAGTTCCGTTTCGACCAATAGTGACGTGTTATGTAAATTTTAATTTCCCTCCCTTAATTTTCTCTTTTTACTAAATATTTTTTGGGTTTAAATAATCATATAAAAATACCTTTTAGGTATATTGTAAAGGCAATAGAAATAACTATTTAGAAAAAAAAATTGAGACAAAAATTTTATGCATATTTCCTATAATACCTACATATAGATAATGGCACAAAAGAGTGTCTTTGTTACTAATTGGATAATATTGTTGTATTACCTGATCTCATTTTATTGAAGCTTCACCCATTCAACACAATAATACTATCAAGTGTGTGATATGTGGGTAGTAGACAGTAAAAAATATATTACTTATTAGTTCCCATAATACAAGTTCTCCTTAGTTTGGAATTAGATGGCGATGTCTGTCAGATGTTCGAAATATTTTATTTATTGTTACATTTCTCAAAACCCACCCGCATAAGCAAAGCCTTGTCCTACCACACTACATGCTCTCTAATCACCAAAGTATCCAGCTTGCGATATTAGGCTTAGCGTCTATTTTTACATAGTGGCACTAAAAATATTAGCAAAATGTGGACGTTTAATACATTTTTGCTTACTCCTTTTCTAGGCTAAGCGTACATGTTTTAGTTATGAGTAAAGGACAAGTAACCTTAAATATGTACACCAAATCCTTTTAAACCCTCTCTTCAACTGTTCACAACACGGATGCCTTCCCGTGGTTATACTATTTCAATCAAAACCTTCCTTTATGTTTGACAACCAAACTTGAAAAGACATTACATGAACGTATCTAGGAGATTAAAGGATGAAAGGCCTGCTTGAGACTATTAATGGAGAATGAAGGTCATCTTGAAGTACAATACCACTTATGAGGGATATGTAGATGTGTTACAGTTGATCATTCGTCTACATATCCGATGCTCACTGCTGTATGTAAACTATCGGTTCATGACTCAATGAATCTCCTTAGCAAAGGATGTTACGCCGATTGCTGTACATCTATGATAGCAATAGACAGCCCAACGTTAACCAAAATAATTTAGACTGCCATTGTATATACTTTTAAATCGTGACTGTCAAAAATATACTGGACACCATCATAAGTAGACAGCTTTACATAACATAACTTTAACTTACCATTAAAACTTTATACGTATAGGTACTTGATATACTTCCGTGCGGCCATATTCTGTTTAAAAAGGGGTACAAATTATTTTTCTCCCTATTATTGGACCGTCAACAGAAGCTGGGATTTCGCCTCTCTTGTTTATTTTATATATTTAATAGCATCAAAAAGCTTATACTGCACAGGAGCCCTTCCATTTTTTATTATTTAAATACTACAATTTTATTGCCGACAAATACCTAAGCTCCTTATCACTATCTCTTGTAAGATATCAACTCATCTAGAACAAGGCTAGTGTGAAGTAGATGTTGAGTGTGTTTGGTAAGTGCCATAGGCATTATTTGCTTAATAGGTCATTGTGGTCAAACTGGTTGATAAAAGAAAACATTATTATAATTTGTCAATGTTAGTTTGCCCAACTTTGCCAACCCTATTTTGGTAGGGTAGGTTGTAGGGCGAAACTTATAAAAAAATCAAAAGTTTTTTGCAATAAACTTATTAGCAAGTAAAGAAAAAGGTCTAATTAATACACCCACCTTCTAAATAAATGCTTATGTTCCTTAGTTCGCATATAGGAAAACGAACTGCGAAACTGCTCAAAATCAAGAAATCTCATATTACTTTTGAATCAATTTATTTATGTAGGTATATTTCGTACCAAAGCTTGTTTTGCGCTGGCCCGTTTTAATTTGAACTGGATAACGGTACTTTGTGAGCCTTGTTACAACTTATGTTGTTATTTTTATTTGATGCTGATACTCAGTACTGCTGTTCTAGACTTAAAGTATTGAATGACGTCTATAATACCTAACTTTTGTGTTTAAATGTTGATAATTTACCTTTAAGAACCATGATACGCATAAAACAACGGCGTCTAATGACTAATCGGCTCAAAACCAGTCTTAGATGACAATCTACAACAACTTTTAACATTTATTTTCGTTGGACTTGCAGTTTTAGATCTCATTTTGTGGCCATTATTATTATTTAGCTATTTTCATTAATTCCAATGTTGTAGAGTTTTGTCATTACATTCTTATCTGAGTCAATACTTTCTCATTACTTCATTCATTATAATTTTATCACACATATTTACTGACTGTACAATATCTGCTATACATAGAAATAGATAAGATTGTAGTGAATTACGAATAAATGAAACGACTAAGATTTTCAACACGACACGTTCGTGACTCAGCGTTGTGGAGCACGAACCAAACGCATCATCAGACAAGTTAATAATAATTGAGCAATTTGTCTTTAAGGAATAACAGCGTCCTAAATGGCTTTTGATTAAGAAATATTTATTTATCTGCTGTAGTTCAACATTTGGCGAAATATAAATTTCCCCGCCGCATTTTTTGTACTGGTAGTACTTACTAACGCGCGTTAATCTGTGTCCGGACACCGGAATAAGTGGGTCTATCCTACACATTGCCGTGACATTTACGAAATGGTACAAAGAAGAATATTTTTAGCACGAAAAAAACACGAACCTTCGTATATTTTGATATTTTTGATACGCTTACCGTATCATTTTTAAGGAACTTTAAAAATGATATGTAATTTTTTTTGCTTGTCTTTTAATATTTCAGTTATTAGGTTGCGTTATAATATTTTCCTTTATAACATCTTGTTATTTAAGCCTACAATGCTTTTAACTTGTAAGTGTTTCAATTGCCTTGTAAGCTCGTAAATAATCAAAGAAAAGTTTTTATCAATCTGTTAATTAACTTTTTTCTCATATTAATGGTGCTGTTGATGAGTAGTAAGATTGTTTATTTCCACAATGAGGTTGGTTTACACTGATTGATAGATAGTACTCATGTCTTTGTTCATCTGTTATACAATTGTTGTTCACACCTGTTAGCAGTCAGTTAACAATAATTGTATAATTTTGTGGTGCGTAGCTCATGACTTCATGAGACAGCCAGGTTGACGCATCGGGCTGTTCGCTCGCTGTGACGGCGACGCCCGGTGCGTTCGTTGAACCGACGAGGTCACGTTCACCCATGGCGTGTACAGCTTATAAACACTCTTTCCGCACTTGATGCCAAGTCAAAGTGTCAGACCATTGAACAATACTTGACACAATCGCATTCACACGAGCAATTCAAATTCGCAATGACACGAGCACTCATCAATCAGAAAGACGGTTCCCATTTCATCTAATCCACATTTTTTATCGTTATGATATCTATATGACTTGAAGACTCGAAGAATTAAGATTTGAAGACTTCATTTTATCAAAAGAAGAAGAACTCATTCGTATTGCTACAATCTCGAAAGCTACGTTCTTGCAACATTAGTTGCATATTATATGTATGTATTCTAGTATACCTGCTTTTCGGGTATAAAGATGAAACTTATTCCAAAACTATGCGGTATTTTGCATCAAATTACTATCCGCCAGGTATGTGTATATGTAAAACACTCGTTCGAAATTTAATTATTTTACACATTACAAATAATTTTGCTTTATTTTTGTTTTGAACATATTCATATAATATCCTACCTAAACTATCTCAAGATGTAACACGGAAACTTATTACTACTATTCATAGCTACAATTTCAGTTTGTTGAGTGTCACATGTGCATCTATATTTATTTACCCGATTTTCGAATTCAGTGGCCTAGTGTGTGTGTGGCCATGAGTCAATCACTGTCGGCCATGATATACATTTAGATACCTACCTATATAACTTTTATTAAGAAAGAAATGTGGGCCTTCACTTCCACTAGGCAAACAATCAAATCAATCAGCTTCATATTAGTTTCATTTCTAATACATATACAAGTATATATGTATATGAGTACATCTTTGTAATAATATACACAGAAATACCTACATGGTACAGCTATGCACGACAGTATACCCGAAGGGCTAGACAGAAACGCATTAACCGCCTAACTTTCCCAACCCAATGTTGCCAACTTTTGTTCGTTGCATTGTTTTATGGGGAGTTAGTCTCACTCAATAACAGGGCACTTTAAAAGTAAAAACGAGAAACTTGGCATAACACTTTAAGGAAACAAGTGCCAAGAGAGAAGACAGAATAGATTGAGAAATTAAATGCATTTTCAGAGACATTAGGGCATGCACCACACCCCAATGTCTGCTGATTAAAAAAAAAAAACCTTGCAGATCATTTTTTCATACACAGAGATGCTCACGTAGGTACTCGCTAGTTGTTCGTATTTCTATAGGGTTTTAATAACTCTTTGTACAAAATAATTATGTAACTTGTAAAATCGAATAAACTGAAACTCTGCATGAATATTATGTGACTGTCACTCTTTGAAAAAGTACAAACGTATATTTCAACCCAGACACGCGAAAACTTCTAGATCAAGTGTACTAAAACCAGACGGAGCTCGCAAAGTCAAAGTGTAACACAAACAATCATCTATTTTCATAACACATACATTTTCAATTATATTGTAAGGTCAATTAATCCTATTTTGCCATGTAGTCGTTATAATAATCAACGATAATAATACACACACGGACAACGTAGCTACCAATTTTTTTTTGCAAAATAAATATCTATAAGCTCATTGTTGGTAGACGTAATGATATTCCCGGAAATCACTTTGACTATTGGTATGCCAAACAACTAAAAGGATTCCTACCAGCGATACATGATTGCTGTGAGAATTCTTTCAGTAACTAAAATAAAAGAAAACATCGTAAAGTAAGTAATTATGGGTGTCACGACAACGTTTTGGTCCTGTATCAAATCAATCAATCGTCGTCACTGCTGCTCCATTGTAATACTACTAGTATTTACTTTAAGTATTTTTAATATAGTTCTTTATTAACTGTTATTGGATCCGTTTTCACTAACTCAATATAACTGTATAAACTATTTGGCGGTAATTTTATCCCAATTATAACTGCCGTATCGAAAATCTTTTTGCATTGGTAGTTTAGATATCAACACTATAATTTGGTATCTTGCCGTTAACCTAATGATGAAGTCAAATGAATTGTAGGACTGTTTAGAAACTTTCAACGTTTTAATATGTATTCAATCAACAACCCATGATGTCCCACTGCTGGGTTCGGGGTCTCCTCTCAGGAGAGGGTTAAGGCCATACGTCCCCACGCTGGCCAAGTGCGGGTTGGGGATTGGCAAGACTACGTTGTGGCTATGTATAATTTTGCCGTTGGATGTTTTTAAGCCGCCCAAAGGTCTCCAACTAAGATTCACGACTATTATCCTATGATAACAACCGGGACCGACTGCTTAACGTGACCTCCGAATCACGGAGACGCTCATGGTAGCATGCCACCAGCGGTCACCCATCCAGGTACTGACCGCGCCGTCGTTGCTTACCCTCGGTGATAGTTTCTAATCACTGAGTGCACTAGGTTATGAGCGCCTAATATGTATTGCCTTCGTCCAATGTCTTACTAATTATAACCACTACCTTGAATTGTACATGAAATCGGAATCCATTCAACAGACCAAAGTTGAAATCTAAAGTTTCTTTCGTATCTAGAAATCTATATTATCGAATATACTCTAAAATGCAATGGATGTTCATGATAACTGGGACCGGCGGCTTAAAGAGCTCTCGAAGACACGATCGTGAAACACCGCCAACTACCACACTCTAGTACGTTATTTGGTATTTCTTGAAAGAAAACTCCAATAACACTTTTCGGCGTCTTGATCCGCAGTCGCATACGAGTCAACGAGGCAGATTTTGAGCAGCATTTTGAGTATTAAAAATATTTGATTTCAAATATTTGTATTAATATTATGTATAAAAGTAACGTTTGCACCCGGACAATATTTTTTTGGATGAAAGCATAACAAACAAAGAAAAATAATTACGTATTTCGAGTATTAGTTGACCCCCCTGACTCTTTAGTATTACAATAATAGGTTATTCTACAGCTGAATACAAAGTTGATACTATAAAATTATAACTGTTGTTTTTAAGATCTTTTAAAAGCATTAGCGAACTATGGTAATCGAGAAAGGTTTAACCATGAAAGCGGACCATGTTTATACAGTTGTAAGCGCTTTTAGCCAGAGGGTGCAGTTATTTAAATGAGTTTAATATTTACTAACCACTACTTATAAAAGCACATATGCATATACGTATATATATTACATAAACTATATTGTTTTAATGGTTCTGCAAATAGTACTATTTTAGAACGGGGAAGGACACTGTTTTTTACATCCTTATTAACTACACGTATACCAAATATACCCTAACTACCAATCTCAAATTTACCCAAAGTAAAGGAAAAAATATACAATTTCGACTATGTGCTGAATATATGAGGATATTAATATGTACGTTAATTTGCGACAGCGTGCGAGTTCAGTGCCATCACAATACCCACGAGTGCTAACCCTATCTATGTACGAGTATGTACCATCGTGATTGTCTGATTGTGACTCGGGGTTCGCGTTACCTACCACAGTACCGGTACAATGTCATTGTCTTCTGTTATATCATTGTAACATACACGTAACGAGACTTTACCTATTACACTACTTTTATTATCAACTCAATTATATTTTTTATACAAATAATCCTTTTTATTCAACTGTGGGGTGACGAATACAGTTTTATCACCCCTATTTATCCTATGGGTGTCGTAAGAACCAAATTAAAGGAAAATCTGAAATAATTCCTATGCCCAGTCTCCAAGGTCTATGTTCAGGTGTAGACTAGTACAGGCTTTTGGTGATGATAAAAGACCGATTAACTGTTTACTTTATTATTGTTCAAATAAATCAATTCTGGAAATGGAAATATTACTGACTAATGATGATCACTCTCTTCAGAGCTTATTATCAGTCCCTGTACACCTGTGGCCTATATGTGTGCTCTGCGGATCCAATATAATAATGTCTTCAGGATAATGTTGGGGCTGCCGCGTTTTTGCATGGCGTTGGAGATGCTCGCAGAGACAAGCATGCCTGATTTTTATGCACTTATGCACGCATGCGAAAGGTGTCCCTGTTTTTTTATGGAATAGGAGGCAAACGAACAGATGTTTCATCGCCTGATGGTAAGTCATTACCGCCGCCCATCGACATCTGCAACGCCAGAGGCGTCACAAGTGCGTTGCCGGCCTTTGCGTTGTTAGAGGAACTATTAAAAATAGCACATGGAACATTTTTATGCAATTTTGTTGCCACTCATTTTATTTATTGAAGATATGAATATCTAATATTGTTTTAGTGAGGTATTACTACTTCTGACACTACAGTGTTAGTTTAAGAATAAAACTATTAAATCTTACAATTACTGTTTTCCATAGAATAACTGAGTTGTGAGCATTTTGCTATACATATTAAGTTTTGATGGTATTTTAAATTATTCATTACTTTGTTAAAGGAAACAAGTTTTAACGTCCGAGGTATCGGTGTTATTTTACTAACCTACACGTTATATATTTATTTTCCTATATTAATCGCAGGAAGTTGTGGTTTTTGCTGTGCAAATGTGCAATACTTATTTCATTACAATTACTAGATACACATGTGTACCTATTTCATACATACACTTGACCTTATGTAAAAACATGCAACAAAATGTTATAGACTACTGTATTCCCTTGCTACTCCAGCCCAACAGAAAGTTTCTATACTGCCAAGCGCGAAATAAAAATTTAAAAAGGGCGTTTAGCAATAAATCAAAATAAACTAAATCTAAGTGTAGTCGACTGACTCTCCAATCGCTTGCTCGGAACGGTGCTACTACATTACCCGCGTCCCTCTATCAACCAAAGGGACCTAAACGTCTTCTGCGCATCCAACGGATCTGGCCAAGTTACGTGGCGCTCTCTATACTCTTTCAAATCTTTAGTCCTTTTTTGGAGTTCTAGAATTTAACAACCACGGACGGCGATATGTCAACAGTCGACTTAGCATTTGGTACTTCGTAATTTATTAAACAATATTATACGACTAGAAATAAGAGTATTCAACATAGACATGCAATTATCACCATTAACTGATAGATAGGTTTTATCATACAAATTCATTCAACTCTGTAACTGTTATAAGAAGTTGATTTATGTTATGTTTCATGTAATGATGATTATATGTAATGTATAAAACGAAATATGTAGTTAATTTTATTGATGTAAAATACATGATTTTGATCCTCTTTGCTATGTCATTATAATAGATAGTTCTTGACGCTCAATTAAAATTTATAACATTATATTTAAAACAGTAAGGTTTCTTTAACGTATATCTTGGCATGGAAGCGTAACCATCGTGCACTGTAATCCCATTTAAATATTATTATACGAATACTGTGCTCCATACAACGGTGCCAAATCTCCGAAATGGACATCCGGCGTTTAGGCACCGTCTGCCGTTCTCTGTAATCCCTGAATGGATAATGCGAAGTGGACGAGATGCGCTTTTATATCCAACTTTAGACAGTGAATCTTAAAATGTCTAGACAAATACAATATCTTTATACGTCTTTAGTTACATGAACACGACCCGTCTACATATAAGCCATTACTTGTACCTAGCTTCCCGCCAGTAATGATTTCTGCAGTGCTGGCCTGTGAGGAGGGCTGGGGCGCAGTGATCTCTGTCTGTGAAGCTGTAATGTTTTAGAAAGAGACCACTGAACAGGATCGAGCGTAAACGATGTCGCTGCGGCGATTCCAGCCGTCGTCAGGGCACGCAAACTGCCAGAGAATGGGGACCTCTGGTAGCAGATTAATTGATGTGGTCAGCCGTAAGCCGTATTGGGCCGATAGACGGGGGAGAGCCCGTAGCAAGTACCTATAAGCTTGTATGCTGTAACTTATCTCTTCCCGAAAATGTTTTTACTACCTTTCTTGTAAAAAGTTGACAAGTTGCATGCATTATTAGCCTATTGTAGTTCGCTCTTTCTCCCATTGCAAGCCACTTTGATCAATTTTGGGCTTCTCGCATTCTGCCAGCCCATTTTACTCACACAATGCATAAAAGTTAATATAGGTACTAAATAAATAGTAAAATAGAATATTGTTGTTTCTGTTTTATGCAAATCCATAACTTTAAAGGATAAAAAAATTAAATTAAATCTAGTCTATCATAAACATACCAAAATATTAACATTGCTATTAATTTTCGCTTTTGTTTAATTCTCGAACACGGTTTGACAACATAGTTTTTCAGTTTCAGTTCAGGCCTTTAAATTGCACTGGTATCCTGTCTAATAATTATGTTCCTTTGATTAATTTCACAATTAATAATTATATTTAAAATAGGACTCGCGCACAAAGGGTTCCGTCTCATGGTGACAGTCAGACGAACAGGGGAGTATTTGTAATAACAGGATCCCTGTTTTTACTCCTTGAGTACAGAACATTAATTTTTTTTTTATTACAAAATTTTCCGTAATAGTCTAAGAAACGTCACTTCACAGTTCTCTAATGTAATTCAGTTTCTAAACTTTGACGAAAGAAGGAATGTATTGAATGCAACTATTAGGTATTTGGCAGCGAGTTAATACAAGAGAAATAGTTATATTTTTATAGCTATCTAGTCTTGCGATGAATGATGTGATTTCTTACAGTAAACTAAATATTATTTTTAAAAGAAAGTATTCTGTATACTTATTTACTTACTTCTTAATTTCGAAGTATCATAATTTCGCGTTCAAGACTCTCAAGTCTACTACATTCTTCTGAACTTTCATATTCACTGATCGTTCTTACATCTATTGGTCATGATGAACATTGAACCTTTCTAAAATGATGAAGGGCAATTTATAAAAGTGAATCTCTGTATGATAAGAATTTTAGTTAGGTATCACAGTTATTTCCTTGTATTGTGAAATAATATATCCGTGTAATGAACTTTTTTAATTTCCTCCGCCATTGTGACATTGTATAGACTTCAATAGTCTATACATTTTCAATTCTGTGTGAAATTTTAAATGTTGCTGGTTCAGTAAATATATAACCTGTCAAAAATACCTCATTCAAGTGCCTGTATAGCATTGATGAGCTATTCGCTGTACCTACCTAATTAAAGCTTATGTAAAAATTTAAAGTCTCGACTTTAAACTCGGCCTTAACGCCGTGTCTTCTATACATATAATAAAACTGTTAAAGGTCAATGTCTGTATCTGTACACAAAAATATTGCAGAAAAGGTAATGAAGCAATCTTTATTACTTTTTAGAATTTTTGTCTGTTTATCTATTTGCCTGTGTGCTTTTGCGCACTAATCTACATGATATTATGAAACTTTGAGAGCCTCGATGGCGTAGCGGTTGCGTATGCGACTGCTATTCTTGAGGTCTCAGGTTCGTATCAAATGTTTGTAAGATCTACAAATGTTTGTTTCGGAGTTTGGGTGTTTTCTATGTATGATATGTATGAATTTACAAAAAAAGTATATATGTATATATATCAGTTGTCTACTACCCATACTACAAGTTCTGCTGCTTTAGATATCCGATATATTTATTATTATTTATTTTATTCATCTCGGAAGTGGCTTAACCGTTTTGGATATTGTTCTGATTCGTAATTATGTATGCAAATGGAGTGAATTAGTAAGATTTTTTATATATAAATATAGTGAAATTCGATCTAACATGTAAAAATATGCTTAATATAAGGAAAGGAAAGGAAATAACTCTAATACCTAACTAAAATACTAAAAAAATATCAACCAGAGACTCGCGTTTATAGATTGCCTTCGTTATTTTAGAAAAGTTCAATGTTCATCTATGTCCAATAGATGTAAGAACGATCAGTGAATATGAATGAAGTTCAGAAGATTGTGGCAGATTTGAGAGTCATGAATACGAAATTATGATACTTCGAAATTAAGATGTAATTAAATAAGTATACAGAATACTTTCTTATAAAAATAATTTTCAGTATACTGTAAGAAATCACGCAATTCATTGCAAGACTATTTCTTTTAAACTCGTTTTAATGATGAAACTGTTACCAGAAGCTTATTCTAGTTTATCTATCCAGTTCTCAGGTTTCATATGTCTTACTTGAAGCTGATTAGATTTACCGTAATTCCCTTACAGCCTTGTAAAGTACGCAGCAAGAGTAATCGTGACTTCAAATTACAACCAACTATTAATTGGGTACACACGTGTTGCTCGTGTGCTTGATATTTATTAATTTGACTGACTTTAGCCTGCGGCTCCGCCCTCGTATTTATCGGTAGTCGCGGGTAATGCTTTACACTCATATAACTTTTTATTCGTCAACCGATTGAAATAAAACAAACACTTAACGTTAAGGGAAGTTACATACATAATTACGAATCGGAACACCGTATTCAAATTGGTTAAGCCACTTCCGAGATGAATAAAATAAATAATAATAAATATATCGGATATCTAAAGCAGCAGAGCTTGTATTATGGGTACTAGACAACTGATATAAATACATATATACTTTTTTTTTGTAAATTCATATATACCATACATAGAAAACACCCAAACTCCGAAACAAACATTTGTAGATCTTACAAACATTTGGTCCGACTCGGGAATTGAACCCGAAACCTCATAATCAGCAGTCGCATACGCCAACAGCTAGAGGCAGTCAAATTTTTAGGACCAGTGTCAGCACTTAATAAAATCCCTGATAGTCTATTTGCGTTTTTATGTCAATTTACTACAGACTCCGGTTTCTTAAATCTTGGAGATATTTGTCACTTAAAGGTACATATATCAGCAATTTTTAATTGTCTTATACTATTATATGGCAGGTAACTACCTGAAGCTTTATCTGGAACTAATGAAAAGGTCTTTAAAATTAGAAAATTTAAGTTGGTAATTTTTTCCATTCCTAGTGACTCTTGTTTCTTATATAAGAAACCATAATACAACACTGTAGCACAAGGATAGATCCTTTTGTAAACATATTTTCCTTTTATGAATCATCGCTTAAAGTTATAATGTATGTATGTGCTAGTACCAAGTAAAAAAATTATTGCGCCGAGCTGTTTAGCTTGAGGCGGGCTCTAAATCTTGTTTACAGCCTTGAAGGCCAGCCACGCTCCGCTGAGCATGACGTGGCGAGCCCGTAGCCCCGCACCAATATCTTGAATCTATAGTTTGCACCAACTAGAAGTGTTTAATTGGGTACATACTTCTTGACTCCTTTGTACATTCATTGTTATGATTGAGTTCTAAACTTTAGAAATATCGTTCTATGATACTACCATAAGTAAACTTTAAATCAATACAAACATATTCATGAAACAGGGGTTTTTATTTGACAACGCAATTTCTTATGACCTAAATTATAAATAATGTGCATATATGAAGTTGTCCATGGCTAATTAATATTAAATTTTTTTCTAATATTTGTGTTTCAAAATTATTGACAAATGACCAGTTATGAGGCAATCGTTTTGGACTTTTTCCAAATTCAGATCTCCAGGAATCACACATGTTAATTACTCACTGCATGAGATTATTGAAGTTCATGTTGCGAAAAGGAAAACTTGGTGTTTTTACAATTCTTAGTAATTGCAACACAAATGACTTAATACCGCTAATTGAAATGAGTAACAATGACACCTACGCATAAATTGCCGATGTTAATTCCGAGAATTTTAATTTGAATGATTTCCAACACCGCTGAGCCTTTTCGTTTGACCTACCTACTTCAGTAAGCGTAACGTTTTTTTTTTCTGGAACTGTAAACAACCGACCAGCTAATAAAATATAGAATATATAACCAAACATTACATAAAACGTTTGCCTTCGAAATAACAACGAATGTTTATCATGGTTAAATGGCTACTACTTTAACTTTCACTGAGTAAACAACCTTTGTTTCTTAAGGCCGTAGTTATCTAAAATGTTCCATAGCTTAATACCCCCGTCGTTGGATAGCTCAACTGTCTGAGCAGTTTTTATATCTCATACTTCATGGAAGCCATATGAAATTTTAGATAAGGGCCAAAAAAGAAACGGCTGGAACCAAAACACGATTTATCATATATGTTATGTCATAATAAATCGTCCAGGGTCTCCTTGTGTGATCTTAAAATACACTTGATAAATGGAAATTTCTAGTTTCTACATCGTCTATGTTTATAGGTACGTCTAAATAGTAAGGTATGATGTATTTTCAACGTCAACTGAATTTCCTACTCAAATTGATGATGATTTTCAACTAATAACAGGTTGTTAGTTCACGGGCCTCTGCTATTCGTTGGTCTATTCATCTCTACTCAACTCGACTCTTGTCAAACGAAAATTTCCATGCCAATAAATCTGTCAATATACATACAAAATAGCTCGGCAGTTTCCTCTCTTGGAGCTCTTTGAATACAATACCTCAGATTTCATAGATGGATCACTACACGAGGATAAGAATAAGAAAATAATGTGTTTTAAAGAAACTTATGTAAGTTCTGGTACACAGGAATTTGTAAAAACACTATAGAGATAAAATGCGGTTCAATCATAATATTCTTAGTAGTACATAATATGTATAAATAATAATATACATATGTATAAATATAATGATTGATATGATTAATTTGTAACTTATGTCGATCGATTCATTAAAACACCGACTAAGTGCGATTTAGAGTCTAACACCGAGGATATCGTACTATTAACTCTTCAATTATATAGAAATACACCCTGAAAATGTTAAATATCTCCCATTACCTATATTGGTACAAACGATAATGCCACACTCTAAAAGACAAAAAGATTTTTTGCCTTTGATACTGTTCTGAAATGGTTCTCTCTGTCGTAAGAGCGTTGATTCATTTATGTCCTTTTTTCTAGTTTTGTGAGTTAGCCCATGGCATTTTATAAAAACTGAATGTTTTTGATCATATACGTAGTAACTCGCCAGTAAACTTAGTAACAGTCGACAAATATAAAGTTCTTATCATATTGACCTTGGCAATTTAAAAGCAGCAAACGCGAATGAAATTATTTGCTTTAGGATATGGATGTAGATAAGGCTAGGAGGCTCATAAGACTATATATTTTACAAAAACAATTTGATATATCAAGAGTAAATTAGAAAAAATAAAGGTTAAATAATAAATACCTGATCAAGTTCATTAAGAACGGTGATTGTTGATAATGATACCAACTCTATTTTTTAAGAAATTTTCGTAGAAAGTTATATTAAAAAAAAAGTATTTCTAATATAAATTTCGTTCGTTCCTTTTATCAAATTCAGCAGTATGTTTAAAACCTTCATGATAATAAAAATATTATATGCAAGCATTTAACACTATTTCCCTTGATCACGACATCACGCCGAACGTACGACTACGAAAACGACTGAACCAATTTCGCATTTTTTAGTGTTAAATAGCCCATATACCAAGGAAGGCTACATAACATCACACTAAGACCAAAAGAAGCAAAGCATCGACAGTCGTAAAAATATACATACTAGCAGATGGACAACGTCGCATAATTTTAATCTAAACAAGCTTCACAAATAGAACCATTATACTACTAGCAAAAATTCTAGGTATTTAATGCGAATTTTATGTTCAAATGGTACGCCTGTTAATAGAGTATTGTACAATTTATCATATCACACATCATCAGTCTATTGCAAGTCCACTCTATATATTTATCTAATTAAGACAAAAGTTACATCATCCATTCGATTTCTTATATCTTCCTAAAGAGATACCTGATACATACTGGGCTAGATTTGGCGTATATTTCGATAATCGCTGTTACTGTCTCCATGACAAATTTCATTAAAATCTGTGCAGCGGTTTAGCAGTGAAAGCGTAACAGACAGAGTTACTTACGAAATTTGTAATATTAGTAGTAGTATTAGTAATAAATTTGTAGATTCATACTAGGTAATGAGCTATGTTATTAAAAGGACCAGACCAGACCAGACGTAGCAGCTCAAAAGAAATGTAATAAAACTATATGGAGTTACAGCAGCCATAACATCTCAGTTTGAAATAAGCCAGACGCTTAATATTCTTAGTATCGTCTAATATAGATGTATATCTGTGAAGTTGATGCAAAATATGGTTTCCAGATATGAATGAAATACATCGATGTTTATTTACTTTTGATTTAATTAACATTTATAATATGTATTTATAAAACTATGTGGACATGTTGCTCTTTTAAGAGTAATTTTTTTAATAATTGAAAACTATTTTTAGAAGAAACTTTTATTTAGCTTTACCCTTGCCACACTTTTCTGTGGTATATAGTGGTTTTATTGATGTGGAGCGAGGAACAAAAATGTCCCGGTAATAGATATAAAAACTCACACAACACACTCGGACCCAAACCAACTTACACATATGTATTTACTTATATAATGTACATTTTCAGTTGTCACAATTTGTTAAAAGTCTATTTTTAGCCACGTTTAATCAAATGGTTATAAAAACAGTCCTTTATTATTGAAGAAGACCCAGGAATGGATCCCAAGACCTGAAGCGCAGCAGTCGAGGCGTAGGTCAGGCAGTAGACTATTAAAGGCTATTGACGATACGTACAGTCCTTAAAATATGACGGTGACAGTTGTCACTACTGTCATTTTAGAACTTACGAAACGGTGTAAATTTTAAATTTATATTTTTTAAATAAAAATGAATCACCGAAATGTATATATAATTTTTGATCGACTGCAGCTAATTACATAATTCTTATTTTATGTGTTTATTGTTGTTAGGATAATAAGGTTTGTATAAGAGAAAATGAAATGGAAACCGGAAGTTTCATATTTTCTTCGCCGACTAAGGCGGGTGTAAACTTAAATAAGTATTTTATAAATTTATTTATGCTTGAAAAAAAGTGGCGGTACAAAGTTCGTCGGTTCAGCTAGTTTATAATGTATCGCAATTTGTTTGTGATGAATTGCAATACAGGTACGTAAATAATGAAAATATAGGTGATTTACCCTTATCTGACACAGAGATGAAGCTATATTTAAGGACTGTAGCTTGTTGAATCTGATGGTGAATAAGCTCATGAGCTGGATAGTGAAATATGTATATTTTTAATTTGGTTTACTAATATATTACTTGGTTGAGTTCATATCATAACTGTTAAGTGTGAAAGTTACTGTAGGTGAATTTTTGTAAATTTAACAGAGCATTTTTTCACAGTGAATTTCGTGTGAAAACTTTAACGAACATTTTAATATTATTAAATGTAGTCCTGATGTTGCGAATAATAAACCTAAATCTAAAAAGTAACAAAAAAAACCCAGTTTTTTACACAATAGAAATCAATTTTTTAAATAGAATATAATCCATATTTACCAACGATCCAACTTAATCTAAATTAATTAATTCTTAATCTGTGTTTTAGAGAGATAAATATACATAATATATGTCAATGTAATTTTGTTTGCTTTATACCACATCAGTAATCATGTTTAAGACTACTTTGAACTCGCTCCTTTGTTTTCGTAATTTCCAGACGAAATTACAGTAATTTGGCATGAAATATCCAATTGAAATACGTAGCAAATCTACGAGACAGGGTTTACGTTTATTATGTTGTAAAATCGGAGAGCAGTCGGAGTGGGCGGTCATTGACCTGCAGTTGTATATATGCTACTGGGCGGGCGGGTGGTGGCGCGCCGTCCGGACCGCAGTTAGGCGCCCTGCAAATATAAACAAACGTCCGCTACATCAAACAGCCAACATGTCCGCCACTGAATGGACAATGGTTTTTATTCGTCGTTTATAGGCCACTGTCACCATCCAAACATCCTTAACGACCAGTTAATAGTTGGCCTCTTTAAGCAGCCAATTTAAAGAAATCATTGTTGTACACTGTACACGACTAAATTACAAGTGCGCAATAAACGTCGTTATGAAGCATAAAATACGATTGTGAAATAACCAATTTTACCTCTTACATAAAATTAATTGGATGTCTGTCTGTCTTTACTTTGATTTGACAGGCTTGCGAAATTATTATACAATCCCGTGAACAATTATAAATTACATGTTTTTGGCAAATATTGTCATTTTGTACGTGGTTCTCAGATGCTTCAAAATATAATAATAATAAATATTCATATGCGCAAAATCTTCTATTCTCTATATATTTCTAACTTATCGTAAAGTTTAGGACACTCATACAGTTTCGACAAATATACTGTCTTCTAGACATCTAGATTCTATCCTTGAGTTTTGTTGAGGGATAAGGATAGTCGTGTTTATTTACTAAAAGTTGTGAAAACGATTATTCAGAGTGTTGATCAATAAATACACGTATACACACATTGAAGACATTCCGGAAAGGTACCTATGCCTTGTTAGATGCTAACAATTCTTTATTTAACGTCTCCTTTTCATAAAATTATGCATATAATTTAAAATTGTGGATGTTCCAATTTTTATGATACTGAAATATTTCTAAGCTAGTGATTCAAGCCAGCTCTCAGAAGTGATGTTATTCATAGTATTGTAGAGTCGTGTTATTCATTGAGAACTAATAAACCTGGTTGCCTGGAAGAGATTGCTTTTGGCAATAAGGCCGCTCTTTGTAAACTCCGTCTCACATTTTATGTACTCTCTTCTAACTGTAATATTATAGTGTGCAAATAAAGAGTTTTCTATCTATCAATCTATCTAATAAGGGACTCGGCAAACTTTGACCCAAACTTAGGAAACGAAAACGGCGATGATGAATTTGATTTAATCAAAAATTATATTATTTGTGTATAGTATTAAGTTCTTACACTTAACAACATGATATCTCAAAATTTGAAGCAGGTTGAAAAAGCCATATAGCAAAAAATAATATCTAAACTTTAAAGCGCTCTTCTGTAAAATAGTAATAAACAAATCAGTCGTTTGTCTGATTGTTTGTATATTTAAAAATAGAATAACTTCCTAAAGACAATTATTTATTCTTTGTTCACAGTGTCATGTGTGTTTCTAAGTTTTTTTTTTTATAAAATACATATTTCGTTACTTAAATATTAACATAAGTAGTTGTTTTGTTTACTCTCTTCACAATATATCCATCATTTCAAAGTGTATACTAAGGTAAACAAGTGGTTGTTTAGCTTCAAAGGCTTCAAAATTATTTACACCCATCTATTCTCCTTATTATACGCTTCAATGTCTATGGAAAATATATTATTACAGACATTTTATTTTATATAAAATAAGAGGCTGTAGGTATAATTAGGTCACCGGAGCTCATGGACGAGGGTAGCGGTTTACACACACACACACACACACATACAAGATAAGCTGCTATGATTTCCTGCAGCATTGAAACGCATTATCGTTTTAAACTTTATTATTTTATGACAAGCTATTTCTGTACTAATATTACAGTCATCAGAGTATACTTTGTGTACGTTGTGTCTGTTTATGTATTTGTATTTTGGGTATATAAGTCAATCAAAATTGGTATAAACAGCAATAAATCATTAGTAATTCTCTAAATCCGAGTCCGATTAGATATTTCTGACTAGCATTATATTACCCAAGCAGAAACATTACATTTAATGTGGAGAAATCTAACCTTGCAACACCATTGACAAATACCCCTATGTTTCGAAGTTTTGTTGTTACGCGTTTGTTTTAACTAATTACAGAAAAAGTTCTTAATATTTATTTAATATACCGACCAAACAGGGAAAGAATTTGGTATCAACAGTTGCGAAAATTGCCTCTTGGTACTTTCTATTTGAATAAGCAATAATAGAAATGAAGTTAATATTTTTCGCTTTATGTGGAAATTAAACGCATAGGAACCAGAAACGTTCCACTACACCACACAGTAGGGAGAGTTTAGTGAGCAAAAGCAGTTTGGTACAGATATAATGTGTCTGCTACAAGTGGAGCTGGGGCGCACTCGCTGCCCAACGAAGGCAATTAGCGACACATGCTGTTGACACCCATCTTATGAAAGAGTACTCCAACTATTTCTCTTCCACTAACACTTATAGTATATTTTTCGATGTGTACCATTTTGCCTACATATTCGTCTTGAATACTATGCACAAATTGCGTTTATAAATATTTTCCCCCTTTAGATTTATTTACAGATAGTGTGTTACCGCGTAATACTGGTTTTCGTAGAACTTAGTAATTTTAATTGCAGTAAATTCAAGTCTTGTAATAACGTAGGCATGACCACACTTGTTTGCTTTACCGGGTCATTTCCGCACTTAGCCTCTTGATTGTGCTATTGTACGTGAGTTTGACATCTTCCTACTCCAACAATCCTAGATCATCCCAGAAGCTCAGCAGCCTTTTCAGGTCACTACATGCTCCCGGGAGTGATGTTGATTGGAGGAAGTCCGCCCGTTGATCCGCCATTCTTCTACATTCTGTGAGAATGTGCTGCGGTGTTTCTTCTGTCTCCATGCATCCCCTGCACAGAGGGCTGTCTGTTGCGCCTATAATGAATAGGTGCTTGTTTAGGGGATGATGTCCTGTCAGTATTAGTCTAATCAGGTTGCGGGCTAGTCTTTTTGATGCTACCGGAACTGCAATTTTTGTTTGCCTGCATTCTTCATTTTTTTTCCATTGCATGCATGACCGCACTAATAATTTGTGTTAATTTTCAAATGAGGTGGAGGACGGTTAATTTCCAACCTAGCGACTACTAATACTTATAGTATTTGCACATATTGCTAACAGTGCTTGACAAGTGCTTTTTTGTACACACTCAACATATCTGAATCATGTGAATGCACCTAAGGAAATTCAAGACATTTTTTCTTGTTTTGTTCAAAGATACTGGCAACTCGACAGTAACAAAAATAAAGGCATTGCTATCGTTTGAGCCCTTTATATAGAATTAAAAATGTCTCCGATAACGTCACTTATTTATTTCTTTACTCATTATTAAAATAGTACAAATTTATTATTTTATATAGATTCTGTTGTTCAATACTCGGGAATGAATAAGTCAGTGAGAAATTCCAATAAGTAAAAGTATACTTCAGTAAACGAGAAAACTTTGGTTATTTAACCAAACTTGGAACAAAGGAACAGGAGTCGACGCTGTGGTGGGGTGGTTTGTCTCGGTTTAATTGGATGAGGGAACTGCACAAATTCTCTTCTCCATCAAGCGCCCAGTTTATCAATTAGATCGTATTGCACGCAAGTTTGGTTCCGTGAGTATTTATATTGTTCGTTGATTAAGCAATGTATCTAGGTCATGGGGGTATTTTATGGCGTATGGCAATACTCCGCGTGTTTCTCCCTAAGCGAATAGAGATAATTGATTTTTATAACTCAATAAATTCTGTTCAGCTTTTCGAAGACCATCAGATCTCTTATCACGATAAGAATTCGATTTGATTCGAAATTGCCGAACAATTTGTCCGAAAGAATTATTTGAGAATTAACAACACCAATGGGTGTTGCTATACTTTTTTATCAATTGTCTAATTGATAAAAAAAGTATACATTGTGTACATAGGTATACATACATTGTGTATATATATATATATGTATATATATATATATATATATACAATAGGTACCTACATGTGACTTTGAGCCTTATTTTTATTTTTTATAGACAACTCCCGCAGTGAAACCAAATCCTGTGCAGCTGGGGACTTTACAAACATACATGATATGGACACAGAACTCTCAAGCTCAGAACAACAATAGTGGATGACACCATTTTTTTTGCCCCATGTGGATGGTTTGAATCCATATTACTAAGCACAATAGAAAACGGTGTCAACTAAACTTCTACGCCATCCGATCAGTCATTACTGCACCATTCATGCAGTCTAATTGGTTGGACAAGTGACACATGTATAACACAGTGTGCAAACAGTTTTAACCGGTCAATAGCGATAATATCGTACTACCTTATAGTAACTAAGTCATGGAGGGAAAGCTGTATCCATACTACGTAACTGGTTGCTAAGTAATTGGTCCCTTCCCTTGGGTGCTTCTTCGCTTGTGGTTGAATTTGTGCTGTTAACGAAAGCACTTACTACTCGATAATTAATTAAATTTCGCTGTCTTGTTACCGTTTTATTTGATGTGATTCTATTTAGAAATATATATTTTAAAGTACAACAGTGCGAGTTTTTTTTGAAGAAAAAAACTTGCCTCTTTTGTCGAAGCCAAATAATTCATAAAAAGTAAAAGCTAAAAATTAAATTCTTTTTATATATTATTTGTAAGCTTTTCGTAATATTATTATAACCCGTCATTTGCCGCGATTATACAGTACCTAATCTTATGTTTTTGCCTTATTTCCTTCCTCTATTTGTTGCTAACAAACAAAATAATATAATGAATTCTTGTTTTTTTGATGAGATGGCAACCAGCCGGATCAGCTATTTCTGCCAAGGTCTAGTATTTAACGTCTTCAAGTCTAAGTCTTTGAGTCCTCAAGTCTTGATGAAATTAATGAAAAAAATATAAAAAATGTGGATGACATGAAATGGGGACCGTCTTTCGAAAAAAAAACCGATCTCAATTTTAACATGTGCAAATGTATTTAGTAAGGTTTGCTTTCAAAACATTTTTTTTCTGTGACCGTCTAAGGAGTCAATATAAATGTCATTTTATTCACATGACATTAATATTTCATTTCAATCTTGTGAATATATCATCAAGGATAATCAATTTAAAAATCGAAAAACCCAATTACTTTCTTTAACAGTCCTGTGTGCCTAAGCTTCCATTGCATACCAAATGAAAAAAACTGCCTGCACGGATCGTATAGTATAAGTGACATTTTCTATTTTCTAATGCACTGAGTGTTGTGGGTTCGAACATGTATGTATGGGACATGGGACTTACATGATCTACAAATTGTCCTAAGTCTGTTGTTGTTGTTTATAAAACATATAAATAAATATATTTTTACATAAACTTAATACTATACTGGAGAGAATTTTCGTAAGTAACTTACATTATTCATATTTAAGTTGACTCGACTTGATGATTATAAATTTTATCTACATGGGTTAGTAGTAATAATGTTCGTTTCATATATGTTTGTGTAAAGTTCTCCGCGGCACAGGACATATATTCCTTATGCGGAAGGTGTCTTTTAAAAAGGACAACTTTCATATATCCCATATTTAATTTACAATGTGCCCAGTTAACGACAATAGACTCTATTCTGTATGTATGTAGGACTAAATTGTCGTGTACAAAATGTCGATGTTTTGTAAATACCCATGGGCGTAATAAAAATACGTGGCACATAAATTAGTGTAGCTAGTCGATTTATTATTACTTGATTATTATTTTTTATGAAACCTTGTAATGTTTATGATTTTATAACACTAATTAGAATTTGAAAACTGCCTTAAATTTTCGTATAGTGTTTAAGTGTGTTTTTTAAATACACGCAGCGTTTACAATTTAAAATAAATAAATAAATATTTTGGACATCTAACACACAACGCTGTCTAGTCTCACACTAAACATAGCTTGTATTATGGGTACTAGACAACTGATATAAATACATATATACTTTTTTTTTTTTGTAAATACATATTACACATGGAAAACACTCTCCGAAACAAATATTTGCAGATCATACAAACATTTAGTCCGACAGGAATCGAACCCNACAACGTAGGGATACAGTTGTGGGGGGACAGGAATCGAACCCAAGTACAGCCTTAACACAGCACTTCAAGTACAGCAGTCGAATACGCTGCCACTGCTCCACCGAGGCCAAATTCATTAAAAAGAAGTAAGACAACGCGCTTAAATGTACTTCCATTCAAGTTGATCTATTTGTTTACTTAATATGAATCCCTCCCAACGCGTTGTAACTGTATACGATCGGTTCCGACAACAACTAAGTAACGGCCTTAGTCGAACAAAGTTGCGAATCCGGAGGGACAGTTGAGTAATCCATAAATCCCTCAGAGAATCCTCCTTAGGTACTTTCACTTCTGATAATGTTATATCGTCACATCGAGAACTGTGTTGGATATCTGTTTTTGTAACGGCACATTAAGTACTACCGTCTAAGACGTTTTATTTCAGTAGATTTCTTTAAAAAGGCACATTTGAAATTACTTACTTAGCTTAATTAAGATAAGGCTTCTACGAAGGCCCGTTTACAGTAACAATAGCGAATATTGCAAGCATGGGTAGATTTAAGTTGCTAATTAAAACCCAATATTCCATATTTTAGGTCATTTGCAGTGGCAATTTCTAAATAGGTTGTGGCTCTCTTAAAATCTTTTCCCGTAATCTTTAAAAGAGTCCTATATATAAATGATGAAAACCACTAACCTATAATGTTCTAATAGTTGTATTATATCGAAACAAAAAAGTTTGTAGTTAAACTTTGTCATAAAGTATATATATTTATTTATATATAATTATGTATATGCATATATCGGTATCATTATTCGTTTTGAAACAAGATCGTTTTATTAGAGAGAGTATTTTAATACATTGCATTACTTGCTAATAAAGGTATTAAACATTATGTTTATCCGTACATACAACACTTTATCTAACCTGGAAGTTCATAAATATAATGGGCTATTACGAACGCCACAGCCTATGAAATAGATAACTTGAATGTTAACGTCATCCGATACCAGGTATATGTGGCAATATTTATATTCATTGGATAGAAAATTGTCGGCTTTCTAGCTATAAAGCGCTAGATGCGATGCAATACAATTAACTGTAGGTATATAGGTATACAAAACATAAACTGGTGAAGCAATATGAATGATAGCAACAGAAACAGGTGTGATCCGTTGTTGTTTTAAATATCAATTTCAGCAACCAACACAAAACATGCACTTTGGCGTGGTGTTCCAAGAAACAGTACTGTATACCTTAATATACATTTATCATCATCTTTGTGCTCTGTTCAACTCATAACTAACTATATTTGCTTTTCATCTATTGCTGTAATAGAATGCTAAAAGATAAATATTATAACAACCAACTAGCTGACCTGGCAAATATAGATTTGCAAAAAAAAAATTTAGGTCACCCTTATCATTAAGGGGTATATAAAATAGATTTTGGCCGATTCTCAGACCTACCCGATATGCACACAAAATTTCATAAAAAATCGGTCCAGCCGTTTCGGAGGAGTTGTGTAACAAACACCGCGACACGAGAATTTTATATATTAGATTTTTGAAACAATATTTTGGGAAAGAAGACAATTTATGTAAGGGCGTAGTATGGTACTATTTTTATATACCTATAGCTAGCTTGCCATTATGGCAATAATAAGATAACAACTCAAAACTCCAGAGTAGAAAATTAATAGTTTTACAAGACTCGTGAATAGCACCTGCAATAAATGTACCAGTTGAAATTTCCTTGGCCTGTTCCTTTATGATCTGAGCGAGGCTCAACTTTGATGTTATCTTAAGACTTGCGTGGACTAACTTAGTCAATCAAGAAGTTTGCAGATGTAAGAATGCTCGTTAAACGTAAACTTTAAGATCACTTTATGTTCTCATTACAAACATGTGTAATTACTGCGTTACGGGCATAGCCTGCAAAGCTATTGCTGGCTATTATGGTTTGTTAATTTTTAATTAGGTCAATGAAAGTTATACTACAGATTTAGATAAACATGATTTTCATAAGGAAATAAATTGGCACCCTATTGTTCTAAAAATAAATTAATGCGCATCAAGAGTTAAACTTAGAAATGGTAAGCCGAGTAAGTTAGATTCATCAATAGGTAGTTTGACCAGTAGATGAAATAAGGTTTGAATCTTTTAGATGAGTATAGTGTTGCTTCTTCGAACAATACTAATTGTGTCAAATATTTGAACATTTACCACACAACCTCATCTAGTCCCAAACTAAGCATAGATTGTACCATGAGTATTAGACAAGTGATATAAATACATACATATTATACATAGAACACACCCTAACTCCGAAACTTGCAGATCACACAAACATTTGTCCCGACTCGGGAATCGAACCCGTGACCTCATGATCAGCAGTCGCATACACCAATCGCTAAACCAACGAGGCAAATATTGAATAGAATAATAATACAAATATATAATTGCCGATTTTCACGGTCACTATTAAGTTACGACATTATAAAAAAACTACTGTAAAAAGTAATTGAATTTTCTCAAAAACATTTTTATTTAATAACTGTTAACAAAACTAGTACAGAGCAAGAGATTAATGTACTAGTTACTCCATTCAAGACGTTACATTCTCTAGACTGGCTAATATTGCTTACACGTGAAAGGCTAACTCTTCATTCTCCCCATTAAACTAACTCCAACCCAACATCGGAATATCACAAACATCAATCACAGTGACCGCTAAACCCGAATGTTAAACGCTCCTTTAATACAATAAGTTAATACAATAAATTACTTTCATAAGGTCAACGTTTCGTACGTCATTTTTAATAGTCTAACGACTCTCGAATGCTTGTTATTCTCCAGCCATTTTATATGTAGGTACATTAAATTGGTTCAAATTAATGTAATAATGATTGGATGTATATTAGATAATGCAATCTTTCATCAATAATTTCCTGCTTTAATTACTGGGTAAATAAAATGTTTTCTCGTGCAACGAAAGAAAAACGCGTTGTCAATGTCGCTACGATATCAGAAACCGCTTCTGCGTGTTTGTGATAAAACTGAAGTGGCTGATAGGGATTTCTGGATCTTTCCTAATCAATGTTAGAAATTCACGTTTACATTTTTTTTACTGATTCCATTGATAATATCTCACTGAATCTATATTTTAAATGATATCTGTTGAGACTGTTAATAATTACTAAAATGTTATAACATCTTTCTATTTATGTATCTCAACAGTTACAACTCCCAACAACTTAACGCAGATCTAATAATCTTCAAAATTCCTAAATAATCCTGTCTGTAAATAACTAAAATTGGAAATGTTTGGACCATAAATCTTAAGCATCTCAATACTGTAACTAGTTCACCCTTGAATACAGTTAGTGCTGTTTCCTTCAGACGTTGCTTCACGCTAGGTTTCGTGGGATACGATGTACACACGCAACTGATACTATTATGATTGTCTCTTTATGACAATGTGTAACAAGATAACAAAGAAATAATAAAGCAACAGCAATAAACTCGTCTCTCTTTTTTCTTAATACGCATCTGTTGCGTGACACAGCCATCAAAAACTGCGGTGAGATGTTAAATTTAATCTACTTAATGTAATATTTATGAAGTTCAGCAATTTTATTGTGTAATGTATGTTAGTGGGTTAATTTTCCACCTAACTTCATTTAAGACACTGGTATGCATAGTTTTGATTTGAGGTCTTCTATTTAATGATCGAGGTTAAGAGTATTTTTGAAGCATAATTCAGTATTTAAGGAGAAGACAAAGACGTTACCACGTATTAGTATATGTCACAGAAGTGCTTATATAATATTTGAGCATCCAATTAAAAGGTCGATGCCTACAGAAATTCACTATCGCTATCGTCACAATTTGACTGCCCATGACAATCGTGAAATGCTGTGAGATTTAAGGTCTAGACGTTTTTTCTAAACCATGTTCCTTTTTTACTTATGTAGTAATAAATATGACTGCTCTGATATAACAAATAAGTTATGCTACATTGTGCTTAGAACTATAATGAGGCGCAAGGTGCTGCGCACGCATCCGTTGTTTGCAACCTCTACTTGTCGCACTAACGCTGGTGTGCGCGCCCCTTTACATCTCTTAACTAAAAACTTTAATACTCATTTCACGGATCTAGACATATTTACATCTCCTGTTTATAATACCATATACTTTTTCTTCCTTATTCTTCTTTCCATCCCATGGTTGCCTGTGAGATATTGCTTTGGAGCGATAAGACACACTTATAATTTATAATTGTTTTAAAATAACCTTGTAATTACATAAGCTGGTGTATAATAAAGAAATTTATTATTATTATACCGTAGATTAATGTCGTAGGTATAATCTACCTTCTTTGCCCTTGGAAAAAATGTAGGATGTTTGCAAAGTTACAGATCTGCATAAATATGAAGTCAAACAAGCTGACTGAATTGCATCCAGAACGCGGTAGGCCGCTCCTGTCCTAGTGACCTAGTGACACGGCACTTTATTGCCAGAAGCAAAAAGCCTCACTTTGTGAGCCCGAACAAATATAAACCTGTACGCAAATGTTCCGCGCGAATAGCCGACCACAACTGTCGCGCTCGCTGTCCAAACATTGGTAAATGATTAATGTGTTTTACATGGCGACACTGGATAAATTTTTGAATCAAACCAGGAAAATACATATTTGTTTTGTGAGATAAAAAAAACGTTTTAATTTTAAAGTAGGGCTTAGGCAACGGCAGGTCCTTAACTTTTATTACCTTAGATCCTTTGAGGGGAGCGATATTACAGTTATAATGTTGCTCTCTTTTTGGGTTACGTAGGTGCGTTTAAAGAACTCCCTATATTCATTCCGCAGTAATACATTTCTCACCGTTACGCATTTTTTTTCTAAACCGCGATATGTATTTCTACTTATAACTTCAAATTAAAGTCAGCAGTTAAGTTTTTAGCACTAGGTTCGCGTTCCTATAAAATGTCTATGGTCTAAAAAACATGTCAAATTCTTTTTTCTACGCTTTTTTTTAACTTGTAGGAACTTGGCTATTCTTTGAAAGTTATTTTGTTATTATTAGCAGTTTATAACTTTTTATTGTTTTTTATATTTTGTTCTAAATAGATATTTATAAAATTAATTATTTTACAATGTCACAAATGTAATGAACTAAAAAGAGGTAATCTATTTTTATAGATAAAATTCTAGTGTCGCGGTGAAAAAAGAAACTCTTCTGAAACGGCTGGATTTTTATGCAATAAATAAATTTTATGCAATATATGATTTTATATATATATATATGTGATCTGTAACAAAACAGAACTGATGGATGGCTATCCGTCCAAGTCCTTTTTTGGTATATTGTTTGTATAGTAGTCGTTTCCATTTATCTATATCAATTATAACTGGATATAGACCGAATAAATAACCTCTTGGAACATAATTAAAATGTCTTTGCATACATACTTGACAAGGACAAAAACAGTTTAATAAATCGATTATAAGTGGTCCTTTGTCTACGTTGAAATTGGAATGTGGTGCCGGTAACATATCGACGAAACTGATGTTGTATATTTGATTTACAAACAAAAGGGAATCAATACCAGGCGGTATGTTAAATAAATCCCCTTTGTCGCGAGCTGTCTCTTACTCAGATTGCATACAGCTGCACACCCCTCGTAAACTCAACTTATGTCCCGTTGCACATCGCGAATAAAATACCAAACTCGTGCAATTTCTCTGTGATAACAACTAGTTTCCACTTCCTCACAACGTTCTAATCCTCTATATCAAGTTGTATTTGACTTTTCACGGTGCATTTTTGGTGTATATCCTGCTAACGAGAACACATTCATAGTTTATTTATCTGCACCGTATTTGTTACGTGCTCGACGTACCACGTAATAACTTTAATAAAACACACGTGCAGTCCGACACGGTGTACATATTAAATGCTTTGTATGGCAAACACAATAGGTGAATGCAAATAATAGCAATCAAACGCGCGTTTGTAACTAACCTCTAACGTGTAGTAGATATAGAAAAAAACAAAAAAAAAGATAAGAACTAATTCATGCGTTTCGTAGTTTAATAGAGATTATTTTGAACTTTTGCTGCATTAAAATCATTCGCTGTTTATAATAGCTTTTATAGAGACTTATCTCTATCAAAGCTATTAAAAATAGCGAATGATTTACTATTATATTGTATTACTATTATATTTAATACTTATATTGTAAACGTCATTTCAAACTTTCAAGTTACTTATAATGTATTAAACATTACATCTTAAGCACGAGCTAAACACTAGACGCCGTAATTGTCTCAAGATTGTATAATTGTTATTAGAAAAATAAATTGTCAAATGAGTTATGTATCGTCAAATTACATGCTGTAGCCCTGCCTGTCAAGGGTCCAAAAACACAGATAGGTTTTTACAACTTTAAACAAACTGACTTTAAAATAAAGTAACAATAAACTTGACAATATACCATATTTTTTATGGAATAGGGAGCAAACGAGCAGACATATAGCCTGATGGTAAACGATTATCGCCGCCCATGGACACCCGCAGCACCAGAGTATCTCCATAGTATCCTCACTCACTCGGTGAGACACATCGTAGGCGCTGTTTCACACCGGTTTTCAATTATGCCGTGGTATCACTGCGGTCGAGCCGGCCCATGCATGCCGAAATATGACTCACCCACGGCTAAATTCATTCGAACATATAGCAAGTTTCGTTATAAATTTTATTTGACACTCGAAACGAAATCTGTAGATATTGAGACCTTAAAGTTATTCTTAAATAATATTTACATACGACAGCGAACAAGCGTTGGTAAATATTTATTTTCTTTTTTAATATCAAAGAAAATCACAAGATATAAAATAAATATTCATCTAAACATTCAGTAAAAGTTACATCATAAACAACACAATTCAGTAAAAACATTACTTCATTCTGAAACATCAGCTTTAAGCACCCTTACATAAAAACTCGGCAAAATTATTAGCCTAAGGATTCCGAATCCAGAGCGTTAAGGTAGGAGGAGTCGAATTAAGATTTAGTGTCTCTCGAATATTTTACTCGAATAAAAAATCGTGGTCGCTGTTCATTTTCAGGTCTATTTATTATTCTTCGAAATTGAATTGCATTTTACCAACTGTTGGGATTAAACTTTTTTAAATCTACGTTGTCTCTCTGATCCCTTTTGTCCTATTTCTCAGCTAGCAGTCCGCATCTCCGTATCTACTTTATCTGCTCTTTATTCTTGCTTACGGGTAAAGGCAGGCCTATGTACTTTTATCTGGAGTTGGTTTCTAAATGTTTTTTTTTCTTTTGTTTTAGCTTCTCGTCGTAAGTTAAATGAGTACATCGATCGCTACGAACCACTGGATTATGATGCAGACACGTTGCACGAGCAGCACCTGCGTGCGCGACGTTCTACTGACGCGCCTTCCGATCTGCGTCTTGAATTTAAAGCATATGGAAGGCGGTTCAAGATGCGCTTGCGAAGAGACTTGTCTGCTTTTAGCGAAGACTTCAAAGTACGTAAATATTCATCAAACTTACATAAGTGTTTTAGTAACTAAACTTTGCTGCCTTCAAAAGGCGTTTAGTTTAAAATCTATGTATTACAATATAGCTAAACCAACTTTATTTATTTTCCTATGAAACGCATTAGTGGCATTGTACTATCGACAAATTTTGATGAAGACCCACCGTAAGCTTACTTTCTTACAGACATTCAAATACAATTAGGTTTACATTCGCGTAAATATATATTTCTATGGTAGCGATCCTTTTATCGGTCATTTAATTACTCATACAATTATCCGCTGCAGTGATGTCTGTGATATGTGAGATATTTCTCGTTATTTGTTCTGAGTTATAGTTAATTCCAAAAAGTATGGATTTGAAAATATGGTTATCACTGTTTTATCTAATTATGCAGTGTACACAAAGATAAAAATTGTATAGATGTCCGACCAATCTTGACCTAGCTTGCTTAATATATAAAACATCCTAAGTACGGCATGCATTGTAAAAGTGGTAAATCTTTGTGGGTTTCAAACGATTTATCTGCAAAGTGGGTCATGATTCAAGTTTTTCGATAGTACATTATTAAACTAAATGTGTTCGAAGTAAAAAAAGAGTGATGATAATCTGATACAGAAACCTGTTACTGGGTCGGTTAATTCGGTCCAATGATAGTCAGGAAGGACGGAATGACATATAAAGTTTAACCAGCATTCCGAGCTAAAAGAAACAATATTTTACATTTTGGGGGTTTCTCATACTATTTAAATGAATAAAAATTTGGGTTAAACTGCATTGCATTGCTACTTGTACTTATATGCATCTCAAATTAAATACCAATGGAATATGTTACATAATTTGTTTATTTATAGATCGAAGGTGCTAAAGGACAGTTGCATGACGTCGATACATCACACATATACCACGGAGAACTGGTTGGTAAGTACACTGTTATTATTTACTATATATTTTTATGGTAAACTTCTTACTGAGTCCAAAGTAGGTAAGTCTCATAATGCAGTTTTTCAATATTAGAAATCTTTATTTCTTTAATAAATAAATTGAGATCGTCACGATGATGTTCCTATTCCATTCGTTTGTTCGTATTATTCATGTCAAATAAGTTTCAGTCCAAAAATAACAATCTCCTTATCGAACTTTTTGAGAGTTCCACACAAAAAGAGCTCACGAATTTGATGAATAATTTTATAAAAAAGTTGATCATTTAAAAAAAGGGGAGCCAGGTAAAGTGAACAACTTAAGCAGTTTACACAGAGCGAGCACTCACGTACTGACAAGAAAGACCCAAAGTTTGTAGGTGGCGTGCGACGGAGTGACAGCCGCATTTCGAAACCAACGCCCATTGTACAACGGCCCGAGAACACTGACGTTATCTAAACCCCAGATAGACGCTATTGTTCCTTCACCCTGAGGGAAAATTTAATAACTCCTCACTCGGAGTATGACCACTTCTCTTTTATCTAACATAAACTGCACTCTAGTTGCCAATTCACGTCGTACATTTTGAAAAATCTGAATATTCGTGAGCGTCACAATGATTTCCCAATTTCCATTCGATACTAAAAATTCTCGGAGAGCACTAAAACTCAATTCTTTTTGCAATTAGTGACGAGACGGAATAAAGTCCTGGCTAATTGGTAGCTTTCGGCGGCCACTCGACCATTAATACCAGCGGATGGAGGCTACGTCGATGAGCGGATGTTCTGCAGACTTTTCTATTCTATGTAAATGTTACAAATTCCGTACCACATTCTTATTTTGAGAAATGCGCTAAAGAAATTTGTAAAGAGATTTAATCATTACATTTCTATGAGTTATAAAAATAAATACTCTGATAATCCAAATACTTTTGTAAACAAGCGAATTGTCTCGCTCACTATTCCAATTAAACTTTTATATAAAATCAATATAACGGAAACTCCGTATCATTAACGTACATTTTCAGAGTGACTGAAAAGCAAAAGCAACAATGTTTTAAGGCACAAATATCTATCATTAATTCTATCTGTGTATTTTTGGGATTGGACTAACCCGTCTCAAAAATACTCAGTCATATGTCCGAAAGATGAGACGCAATGAAGATGCGATAATGCTAAAAAAAGAAACTATCGCACAATCGCAAACCAATTTACATGAATGCTGTATATTTTCTGTGTAATATATAAATCTGTATTCTCAGAAAATATATTTTATGTCATAACAACACAAATTAACTTTCAATTTTTTTCCTTAAGTGTAATTATGGCACGTTTGGCCAAATTTCATGATTCTGGGTCAAGATGAATTACGAACTATCGTTTGAATTTACCTGAAAAATGTTAACATTATTATCATATCTTTCAGTGAATTGATTTAGAATAATGTATTTTTACGACTCCATGAAATAGGTATGGTAGGTAGGACATGTATTTAATATTATTTTTAACTTATGTCGCATTCCTGAATGAAAGTGTTCTTGAAAAACAAGCAACAACAGAGTAATCCTATAAGGATTCCTCTTACCTTTTTTTTTCATACATGAAGTACACCCAGCCTTAGAAAAACAATTTATGGATCACACAAAGTGTAGTCCCATGTAGGATTTGAACCAACAACACTTGGCGCAGTAGGAAGCGGTGTGGCGACCACTGAAACCACTAGGCCAACCGTGTAGTCCAGTAGTGTAGTCTTTGATTTACGAAACCCTAAAAAGATTCCATTCGTCCGCTTTAATTACGAACCATATAATCGGGTAAAGGTGTCTAGATGCGTATGATATTTATGATTTATTTTTACTACGAATAGAGCTGCCTTTCCGATACATTTGATGCCAGCATCCTAGCTAATACGATAATTAACTACAGTATTGTGTAAAAAGGTTGAACAAAACTCATAATAAAGGTGAACTGTAAAAACTCATACCAGGAGTACTGGTGAAAGTTTGGAACAGTGTAAATGGATAAAGTTGTGCGGAGGGCGGAGGGGCATCGATCGCAGTTCGTCGCCCTACTTACAGCGGTCTCCGATGCACTTAGTCGTCTAGTTGCAACCTACGTTTTGCTTGCTCTACCCACCGTCCTCGTATGTACTTATCACCGCAGTAAATATTTGCATCTTTCTTTGTTATTTGCGAAATTGCAAAAGCGGTCCTGGATTGTTCGCAACTATATGATTTTAGCGTTATTCTACTTAGTTTCTTGTCACTAATATTGTTATGCATACGACACACTTATTTTTGGTTTTCCGTTAATTGCAAATGGACAATCGTCTCTCGTATATCATACTACAACAAAGAAGTTTTATATCAACCTGTTTTTTTAGGGTTGCATTCATCAAAAGAAAAAAAATTAAACCCTTATAACATCACTTTGTTGTCCGTCTGTCTGTCTGTCAAGACCCTTTTTCTCAGGAACGCGTGAAGGTTTTAAGCTGAAATTCATATCAAATATTCAGGTCTACTGTCCCTTAGAACTCTAAAAAAATCAAACTTCTAAGCCAACGCAATTAAAAGATATAGCCGTTCATGCTGAAAATTTTTGACACTCGCAAGGGAATCAAAACCTGCAGGATACTTCCCGTGAACTCAGAATCTTAAAATTTGGTACGAAGCAACATCTTTTAGCACTGTTAAGGAAAAATTGCGAAAAGCGTAAATTTTTAGCTACATCATATATTATACCTACACGTTTGTACAGAACCCTCGTTGCGCAAGTCCGACTCGCGCTTGTCCAGTTTATCTTTTTTTAGCGTTTTCTGAACTCCTCCATAAACACTTAACTGTGCCAAATTTTATACTCATCTGTTCGCATAATTTTCGTAAAAAGTACAAAGTTTTGCTACACGTATTAATATCTAGATAAGGAAATGCTTTGATGTTAATATGATGGTGCTGAGTCAGTCATAAACATAAATCTTTCGACATTACAGAAACCATTACTTAAGTTACGGTATGCATATCTTTATAACATTTTAATTTTATTTTCTTGTACAATGTAAACTCACCCTTTATCGTTTACGATGGAATATATTACTTTTATAGTCGTATACCACCAAAAATAATCACGCCTAACTTATATCTTGTCTTCAATATCCTTCCATTGGCGGTTCTAAATACGTCTTTTTATTTATCACATCAGTCACCTGACTTTTTAATAGGACGATGACTTTTCAAACCTCCTGGTAGCCTTACTGCTTTGAGAAAAGTACTTAAACGGAGTATTTTAATACATTAGACTATTTAAAATATAAAACATTTTAGTAACCATAGTAACCGAGTTCTTCTATTTTCTTTTAGAATTAAAATGAACACTGGAGGAGTTGAGTATTGTGTTCATGAGACAATGAATATACTCTTGACCTATGGCTCATGACCTTTACAAATAAATAATATAGGTATATATGTACATATATTAACAGTACATGCAACTCTTAATCAAGTAGTAAAAAGAAACAAACAAAAAACTAACATGCTTAATTAACAATTTAGTTGCATGTGGTGTATTTGATAGCTTGCATGTGTAAATGACCGTGACACAGATTAAAAATGCATCGTTTGTAAGGAAATAAACACATGTATAGCATAAGTATACATGTTATCATGCTTTTTTATCCGTTAGAGAGCCACGCTTCGGCATGAATGGGCCGGCTCGACCGGAGTGATACCACAGCCTCACAGAAAACCGGTGTGAAACAGCGCTTACGCTGTGTTTCATCGAGTGAGTGAGGATACCGGAGGCCCATACCCCAATCCAATGCCCCCTATCCCCCTCACCATCCCCCTTCCCCTCAGGCCGCCATAGTGTGGGTCACCATGCTGCATTGTTTTTTTTCGCATTGAGAATGGTGGCCACCACTCTTGGATTCTGCTCATGCTTTCCATCAGGCAGGGCAGAGTCATTTTGGCAGCTTAAATATATAAAAAAAAAGGTATTGAATCTAACTATAAATGTTTAGACAGATATATAACGAAATCTGTGTATATTTTTTGTAAATTCAATTCTTAAATCGTAAAATTTTCTGACTCACCACTTGCGGAAATTTTATTTAGAGTTTCTAGAATTTTGCTACTATTTAACGAAAATTTCAGACAAATAGTAATGAAGGTTATATCAGTTGCGATCGTAAAAATTTAAGTAGCTTAAGTTAATCCTAAAACCACCGCGGTCTCGCAATTCAACCAAAATGTAAATGTTGCTGAAAATGAACTTGTATTTAAACTTTAAGATCGTTGAAATGTTTTGAAATTAACAAATATTACATTGGTTTGTAGTGTGACAATTTTTCGCATAATTATGTATTGTTAATAATAACATAACCGAAAAGATTTAGTGCCATTTCAGGTCATCCAACATTATAAAACATGAGGTAATATTATGTAAACTAAAAATTTTGTATGAGAACTATCTCTATGTACTACTTACACTTTTTATACAATAGATAGACAGCCGTTAACAGATTATGTGCATAATCACTTGGGTAATATAAATAGAACCGGAGAGCTCTTGACTTACAAGTTACGCGAATATTCCTGGTCGCTGTAAAATGTTACTGCAAAACATTTTCCGAGCCCTGCGGTTTTTACGAAAAACATGTCTCGTTTCCTCCATACCTTTTAAATAAACATGTCTTATACGCAAGTATAAACTTTAATAATTTGTACGTTAAAGATAATTTGCAAAGTGAAACTATATAGAGTTTGATGAACAAAAACTTTCAACTTATAATCGGTTTAGAATAATAATTCCAAACCGCACTTTCAAACCTTAATATGAACACGGAACAACTAGTGAAGATGTATATCTGGGTTCATTAACACTAATTAACTAACAACTACCAGACCCAGTGACTAAAGGTCTATTCATCTCAAATTAATATGTGGTTCACGTTATCAGGTAGTTTGCAGTACGCCAACCACTTTTTGGTTACGTCATAAGAAAATATTCACAATATTACTGACAATCCAAAATAATTCACATATTTAGTGCTTATGGATTTTTATTAGAGAGCTTTATTATCAGGCAGAGCACTCCAGTTATTTTTATCCATTTACATTTATACACAATGCGTCACAATATCATGTTAATGATAATATCCACGAATATATAGACATTGGCTTATTAACATTTGTTAGCTCATTTCCGAAGTTTACAATTCTTATCACAACAGTCGCCAGTATTCAATACCGCATTGTCTTGCCCAAATTGGTGTGAATCAAAGATATGATTGTTGAAGACAATGCTTTGCATCGAATCAAATGTATTTCGTATAATAATTGTATAAGTTGTATACAATACAACTTATACAGCTATCTGTATCCTCAATATTTAAGGGACTCTTGGGAAATTTTATTTTGATGCTGTAGTATGTGCTAAATAAATAAAAATCGTAAAGCACAATGATGACGACAGCTAAAGATAAACCTCGGTAGTTGGTGCTTTCATTATAACAATGTAGCAATCATAGCTCATGAATGACGTCTCGTGTTAGTGGTGATCCGTTAAACAAACCTTAAAAAGAAAATGGCTATCTAATTGTTATTGTGACTGGTAGGGAAAGAAATCATCCCGAGTATATTATATTATATTTAATAAAATAAGATGGGTAAGAGTCCCAGTACTATATGCTATGTTATTATCTAAAAATGAATCCTAGGTAGATAGATTTGTCGGTCTTGCAACCCCTCTGTATATACTAAAGTTCATGAAGATCGTTGAAGCCGTTTACGAGATTCAGATTATTTATATATGTATACAAAAATTTCTCGTTTAAAGGTATTATATAGATATATAGAACCGATAAGAAGGAGGTTAGATTTGAGCTTATAAACAAGCTTATTACATAAATCGACAGGGTAGTTTCGTTGTTTGTAAATGCGAAGTAGCAAACGCTATTTGAGCGTATAAATCAATTGGACCGCATTGTGTTTACACCTGCATGTCTCACGGTATACGTTGTAGGGTCACAAAACAAATAGGGATACGCCTTCTTGAATGTAATTACCACGTTTTATTACGTTCAGTATACCGAGTTCGTCCCCCTTTTGTTGCACACGGTGTGACTCACTGTCACTATTAATAATTATGGGCTTAAGCCATTGTGTGCGTAAAGTTGAGTTACATATTGACTACAAATGTGCCACGATTTAAGAGCTTCAAATTTTCTTTAAAACATCTTAAACTGAACTAATATATGCAGTAATTGAACAATTCGTCAGCTAGTGTACAGTTCTGATTCAATGTACCGACATTTTTTCGAAGTGGTTAAAAGCATCAAATTATATTTTGATAAGATCTTTAAATACCTAAAACTACCTACAGTCATTTCGTGATAAAAAATAGTCAACATTAATACACTGGGGGTAAAACTTTATGATTCATTTTACACTCGCGTATTAATTATATATATTTTTTTTATACATTTTTAATATAAAAGTCGAGTAATTCTCAATAACATTAAACGTTCTGGATGAAATTTGTCCTCTGTTCTGTTTAGTGTGCGTGTGTGCGAATGTCACTAAATATTTGTATCTCTCTTTAGATCTCTTTATTTCGTATATAGTAACACTATGCTACTAATATTATAAACGCGAAAGTGGATGTTTGTTACTCTTTCACGTAAAAACCACGAATGGATTTTAATGAAACTTTACAATAATATAGCTTATACATCAGAATGACGCATAGGCTATAATATACTAGCTGAGTCCTGCTGTGTTACTTGCGTTTGTTGCTGTGACCGTGGGTAACGCCGCGCGGCGAAGCTAGTTTTATAATAAAAAAACAAACACTTTAACGAGAACAAGAATCAAAGTTAAAAAACGCTTTATACTGTTCAATTCACCGAAAAAATATATGTTAATATACTTTACATATCGTATTCGACGTAGAACTCGTAATGCACACTCACAAATTGTGACTCATCACTTATATTCACACGGTGAGTTAAACTCATAAAAATACTTCGTAATTGGATTTTCTTTTAAGTATTTTAATTTGTACCAGAGCAGCCTTTGCCAGGCTTATTATCAAAATTTAACCAAATAGGTTTTATAAGAAACTGAAATAAATTGTTGATTTTTAGTACTATAAGACTTTTTCTAGAAACAGTATTCTCCTATAGACATATTTGTTTGAAACGATATGAAAATGCAAACAAATTAAAATATTCAACATACCGGTAACAGGTACAAAGATCCAATACTCTTGTTATTCATATAACTTTGAAACTTAGTGAATGTCACATGACACCGTAATTGTTTTGTGGAAGTTACATCGTTATCGTAAGAACACTCGTTGTGGGCGTCGGGTAGACTGAGCCCGATATTATAATGCGGAACGTGTCCTCCAGACAACTATTACAAATATGTTAGCTATCATTTTCATGCAGTCAGGTAACTGCCTAATGTTTGACAAATCTTTGCACCTTAGTTGCATTAAAAGTAGCGACTCCTTTAAAAATATAGTCTTAACAAAGATAGACCTAGCTTAGAGAGGTAGAAGAAAAAAACTTACTGATACTATTATTAGTATACAAAATTGTAGATGTAGTGGGAGAGCCACGCTTCGGCATGAATGGGCCGGCTCGACCGGAGTGATACCACGGCCTCACAGAAAACCGGTGTGAAACAGCGCTTACGCTGTGTTTCATCGAGTGAGTGAGGATACCGGAGGCCCATACCCCAATCCAACGCCCCCTATCCCCCTCACTATCCCCCTTCCCCCCAGGCCGCCATAGTGTGGGTCACCATGCTGCATTGTTCTTTTTCGCATTGAGGATGGTGACCACCACTCTTGGATTCTGCTCATGCTTTCCATCAGGCAGGGCAGAGTCATTTTGGCAGCTTAAATATAAAAAAAAAAAATTTAATACCGATATTAGACGAACAAAACGGTGTAAATTCGGTGGCTCAGTGTTAGCGTGTGCGACTGCTGTGCTTGAGGTCTCGGGTTCGATTCCCGGGTCGGACCAAATGTTTGTATAATCTGCAAATATTTGTTTCGGAGTTTAGGTGGTTTCTATGTATAATATGTATGTATTTACAAAAAAAGTATATATGTATATGTATCAGTTGTCTAGTACCCATAACACAAGCTCTGCTTAGCTTGGGACTAGATGGCGTTGTATGTAAGATGTCCCCAATACTTATTATTTGGTTATTCGTTTACCGTTACCAATTATACCTAAAAAAAAATCTTTTAATAATTACATACGTATTTCAGGATAAGACAAATAGTTATACTACTAGTTTCTGCCAATGGTTCCCGTAAACAAGATTTGTTCATATATTCGCAACATCTAAAAAACTTCTATACAAGACTGTTTTTCCTACAAAATTTCTTATACTGCACACGTGTTGCATAATTTCATTTCCCCTTGAAAAATCATAATCTCCATTTATTATATTCTTGAGGAAGGTTTCGTATGACGCGTATTGAGTATAAAGATATTTGTTGAAGACGTCGGAAGAAATTAAGCTGCACATCTCAGGGAAACAAGCTATATTATAGTTTCCGTAGTTTCTGTATAAATACGAGTATATAGAACTTTATTATCCGCTACCGTCATAGTCATACGCTTATATTTTGATTTCACATTTATTTAACACACAACACATGAGAAATGAAACTTGCCTACAAACCTAGAAAATCTTCTACTGTTAATAGCGACTTATATTATTATATAAACTATGTCTACAGTTTTTTGTTATACTTACTCTGAGAAATTAGATACAATTAAAAGTTTGCATCAATTCTTGTACATTTATTATGTCAATTATGTAGATTTCAACTGATATATTTTAACTTTCAAAAAATGATTTTTACTGACTCGTATGTTATACATATCATAAATATTCCATTCTTTACCTTTATCATTATCAATACCTAGTTACCTATTGTATTCAATAGCAGCTGATCCACGCACCTCGTTTACGTCTATTGCCCGTAGCGCGATAATTTTCCCCCGTTTTTGTATAATCCTTCATAGGTGCCCCGCTCCAATTGCTCTTAGCGTAAAGATATATAGCCTATCCTTCCTCGATAAATGGGCTATCTAACACTGAAAGAAATTTTCTAATCGGACCATTAGTTTCTGAAATTAGCCCATTCAAGCCAACAAACAAACTCTTCAGCTTTATATAATTAGTATAGATGAATGCTCTTCTGTGTTTTTCAAAGGATTTCTGCCATTAGCTATTTTATATAACTGTTTAAATGACGAGAAAATTATTAGGCAAATGTTGAATCATAAAGCGACTGCAAATTTAACCGCTACGAACCACTGGTAAAATAATCTTAGACTTGCTTCTCGACGGGGTAACCTGTTGCCCAGCAGTTGCACAACATCTGTGGGCGTTTCTAATAAAGGACTGCAGTAGAAATTCGTTGTTGTTTAATTTTAACACTTTTCGATTCGTCATGGTAATGAAACGTTCGAGCTTACTACATGAATGTTTCAGAAGAGTGCCGCACTTCTCAACATCATTGTTTAAGGTATCAACGCGCCACCCTATACAACTACCACACATATATATACCACATATATATGTAACTGCCTCGGTGGCGCAGTGGTAGCGTACGCGACTCCTGTCCATGAGGTCTCGGGTTCGAATCCTGGGTCGGACCAAATGTTTGTATGATCTACAAATTTTTGTTTCGGAGTTTGGATGTTTTCTATGTATAATATGTATGTTTTTACAAAAAAAAGTATTTATGTATTCATATCAGTTGTCTAGTACCCATAATACAAGCTCCGTTTGGTTTGGGACTAGATGGCGTTGTGTGTTAGATGTCCGAAATATTTTTTATTTATTTTATTTATATGTGGTAACTGCAACTTGAGTGCATAACGCTAGAGGGGATAGAAGGAGCAACCAGTTTTATTCGGATACGTAAATTCTCATTTATTTTTTGTTTATCCAGGTGACCCACAGTCAAAAGTGTTCGGCTCGGTGACAGACGGTGTCTTCGAGGGGAAGATAATAGGAAGCGATGGTTCGTTCTACGTAGAGCATGCGCGGCGATACTTCCCACCGAATGGGACGCGCACGCGCGTTCACTCTGTCATCTATCTTGAGCGCGACGTCAACGATCCCTATGCCCATCTAAGACATGGTGAGTAGACAGCTGTAGAATTATGTATAGTAACTTTAAAATGTAAATGCACCGACTCATATGAGTGTAAAACTATTTCAATGCAGTTACAATCGTATAATAGAAATAAGTAAAATTAATTCAAATGTTAGGCTGCAATGTGTGAATGTATGTATATATATATATCTAATTTTATGTCACTGTCCAGCGCATAACATCACTAATGTGTGTTGTATATAAATAATGTTCCCAAAAGTGTTAAACCCTGTTAATGTTACATTACTACTATGTGGTAAATGTCGCTGAATTCACAATTATCCACATTTTTATGTGATTTTTACATATACCCTTGTATTGTGTTATTGTTTGTTTACCTAAAAAAAGTTATTTCTATACTGTGGTTTTCTTTAAATATGCCTATTTAGTATGAATAGGCATATTTAAAGGAAACCTATCTTTATAATTTTGCATGAAATATACTCATATAAATTGCACAAGGAAAACCGCAATAGACAACTATTTGTGTAAGTTCAGCCCTTTTTGCAAACCGCTATCTGGTTGCGGTTTCAGTCACTGTTGTGAACGTATAGATCTATTCCAATTATTTGCACATCACTAGATTTATCAAATTCTCTGCAACTAACCAAGTAACAAATATAGAAGACTAGCTTTTGTCCGCGGCTCCGCCCGCGTGTTTGTTACTTATCGCTATAGAAAATAGCCTATGTAATTCCTCTGGAATCGAAGTATCGGCGTACCAAATTCATAGGAATCTATGTAGTGGTTTAGCCGTGAAAGCGTGAGTAACAGAGTTACTTTCGAATTTTAAAAACGTTGAATTTTAGCTTATACTAAATATAATATTTGCCATTTTTTATGTTTGAGATATACAATAGTATATATCACGCAAAGGAGATAGGTATTCTAAATACATATAACTACACATACAAATATAGCATTTTGTAGGTCGTTTTGCTAAAATAGGAAAAAAAAATAACAATAACAGAATTAGCACTAATGCCGTTATGTAATATTATCCACGCATACATAACATTTAATAAATATTAAGGAACTGCAGACCCTCCAGAATGCAAATTCATGTTATAATTGCTAGGAAAAGCCGGTTATCGTATACTCTGGTATAATAATTTAGTTTATGACGCGTATCAAATGAAGCAATCACACTTTACGGTTTGAATTCCTTCTAACCGTGCACAATTAAGTTCCTTCGAAGAGGTGCAACAACAAATTAAACCATGTAGAAATTTGTAACTACACGTGCAGTTTGTAGGGTCGGGACTCGGAAGTTGTCGACTGTCAGGGGAGAGGAACTCGCGTGGAACTTTCGCCTCAGTATGTCGCGCGGCAAATGGATTGCAACGCAAGGTCGTTTAACAAAGTTTAATCCCATTTGTTCGGCGCACTGTCACCAGCTGATTGCAACACCGCTTGCATCGGAAAATTCACAGAATTTATAACGGACCATTTACTGGCCAGCTTCGTTGCCGTAAATTAATTCAAAGTCAACCGATTTTAATTCATCATGATAATTTCAATGTTTCTCAAAAGATATTTTATCTTTATGAAGAAGGAATTTGGCTCGATTTTACTATGCCATTAAACAAGACTCGATTTTGCATTCCATATTCATTCGTCCGTAGGCTGCACGGGAATGGTAATTTCGCGTCAACAACACCGCCCCGCCTGCCGAGTTTGCATTTTTGCCGTATCAACTGTGTTTTGTAGATACAATTTTGCCTAGTACAGTTTTATCGTACCGACTACCTGAATATGCGGGTTTACTGGATTGCATAAACACGAGCTGCTATGAAATAGGATGACCTAATAATGAGCTCTACAATCGATAAATATACAAATCCGTGAATTACCGTGTACGATTTACTGTCCTTTTACATTATAATGTCTGAAAATAGTTCTGTAATATTATTTACATTGTATTGAGAGGATTTCTTTCATTTGTTCAGTTACTGAAAATTGCGTTTGATCGGCAAATAAATTTTGTAGGTATTGAGTGAGCGGGAAGGGTCGGGTTTGTAGCTACATTTGTTTTCATTACGAGTTATTGAACAGCGGCAAGGGTACGCTCTCGGCACGTTCCCTATAGAACTTTTATTCGAATATGAAAGACTTACGATCGACAAAGTAAAAGATCCTTTTAAAGTGAACTTTTGTTTTACGACATTTTCTTGTTCATAAAATTTAAAAAATAAACACCTCAAAAAAGACGCGAAATATGCTGAGAATTCATACAGAAATTCAAAGATATACATAAGCTTCTTTGTCAATTATATTTCGCTATTACGTTATATTTTGAAATTTCTGATAATACCTATCATTTCATAAGAAAACGTTCAATAAATTTTCATAAAGAACAACCCTAATGTTTATCAGGAAAAGTGAAATTATCAGTTCTATTCGATTTTGTTCACAACATATGCAATAGGTAATTATTATTTTTTCCTATTTACTTTGCTCTTAGTTCCCCTAATCTATGTATGTGTCTGAGTAATTAGTGGTGTGACGATTTAGGTTTTCCTACATGTCGAACTATATTTACTCATTCTTATCATTCAAAAGTTAGAAGAAGGACACTCAGGCTTTCCTAAACACTAAATGAATTTCGATGTCAAGAATAGATTTACTGCAATTTTTGACAACTTTTTCCGAGTTTATCGTGAATATGTTGAGTATTTAGTTTTCGTGCACATTTATCAACAGCCACAATATTTTATATGATTTAATTGAAATAAATCATTACTTGTGTTAAACGTTTTAATAACAAAACAAATTTAATAACTCTCTCTGAGGTCCCGGGTTCGAATCCTGAGTTGGACCAAATGTTTGTATGATCTGCAAATATTTGTTTCGGAGTTTGGGTGTTATAATATGTAGATATTTACAAAAATAAAGTATATTTATATTAATATCAGTTGTCTAGTACCTATAGTACAAGCTCTGCTTAGTTTGGGACTAGATGGCGTTGTGTGTTAAAATGTCCGAAAATATATATAAAAAAGAAAAAACCTCTGAATGTCAACTCATGATTCTCATTTCTTTACATAAACTCCTGTTATGTAGATACACAATCTCATTTAAGAGCATAATTTCAGAGGTAATCGTACCTCTCACAGACGGGGACTCACTGGTTTACGCACAAGGTAAATGTGTTTTATACCTGCCTATAACTGCGTATATTTCGACGCGTTTTCGGTATGTTGTTATTTACAAAGCATTTGTATATGTGACTTAATGAGCCCCACGGTATTACCCGCAATACAACAATAACCGCGGGCCAAAGCTCGTCTAAAAATGTAGCCTAAGTTACTTCTTATATCATCTGCTGTCTGCCAGTGAAAGTCCCGTCATAATCGGTACAGCTGTTCCAGAGATTAACCGGAACAGACAAACAAACAAAAATTGAAAAAATATTGTTTTGTGTGTGTGTACTATACATAAATATGCATTACAAGTGCTTATTTTAATATCACCAACAGACACTCGAATTTTATTTATTTGTATGGATGTTTAAAATAAGTATAGAGTATAAGATGAATATAGTATAACGAAAGTTTTAAGTATTAAAATACTCAAAACTATATTTCAAATACTAAAACCTGAAAGTACTTGTAATAAATAAGATAAATAAATAAATAAATATTTTCAGTCATCTAACACACAACGCCATCTAGTCCCAAACTAAGCATAGCTTGTATTATGGGTACTAAACAACTGATATAAATACATATATACTTTTTTTTGTAAATACATACATATCATACATAGAAAACACCCAAACTCCGAAACAAACGTGTGTAGATCATACAAACATTTGATCCGACCGGGAATCGAACCCGAGACCTCAAGAACAGCAGTCGCATACGCTACCGCTGCGCCACCGAGGCAGTAGATAGATAGTTAAGATAGTTTAATGTAAAGAATTATTACCCAAACTCATTTGTTTAAAAGATAAAACTTTAGCCTATAACGCTTCTATTACTTATAATTAATTGTGATGACATAAAATGATTATTTATAACCCATAAAAAAAACTTGTTATAAACTAACGCATCTCTTTATACAACATTAACATGTGCACATGCATTTATAAACAACATACAGGCGTAATTATAGAGAAAAATGGGCAAAGCATATGGCGTACAGTAATTTAGAATATGTATTTATTAAACACGTCATGCTTTCATGTAGCTAGTTTTACTTTTTAGTAAAAAACATAAAATGGCCTGACAAAAATATACAATATTATAACATTCCATAGTTTATTGTATTTGATGCTGATATCGCTTTTCTTGCCGCGATGAATTGCTCTAATAATACGGTAAGAGCAAAATTAAACACGAAAGTTATATAATTACACTTAGAAAATTAATAAAATAAATGATGGAATATCCAAATTTGTTAATGTGACACAAAATTAAAGTAAAACTACCTAAATCATACTTATTTTTCGAGAAATTACGTATAAACAAAGCGTATCCAACGAAAGTTCCAACAGTGCAAGTAATTATCAGATTTGAATAGTTGATAGGCATTAACGTCAGTAGATGTACGCCAGCAGCCGGTAATTTCCGTTATCTCGTCGACGCTCCGCATTCGCGCAGGAGGTTCGTTAAAATGCAGACCGCCCGGATGCGAAACGCCAATGTGCTCTAACACAACACACGAACAGAAAAAAAAACTCGACTATTCACCAGTTTTTAATTTTAAAACCCTCTGGCTTTTTTATTCGTGCGTCATTTCCCTATTCAATGTTTGGACCACAGTAGCAACGTTATAGGTCGTATATTGTGAAGTAGAAATTGTATCTACAAATAGAAGTGCTTATTGTTGTTCTCGTATCTTACATTACTGATGTTATTTCCAATGCAGTGTGAATTATGATATCTATTAGATTCGATTTGGTAGTAAATACAATAATTGTGTTCGTACTTAATACTTTTTGAATAGAATTGAATAAACTATAAATCTTTGTCGTCGATGTCTAAAGACTTTATCTGTAGTACTTTTTATTATGTCACAGTAAAGGTGTAAAATGGTCGATATGAAAAAAAAACAGTTACTAACAACATATATGACACTACCTTTTGCGCCTGCTCTGCCCGTGTGTTTGTCGGTTTTCGCAGCAAAGAGTAGCTTATGTCCTTCCTCAAGAATCAAAACATATCCATGCCAAATTTCATTAAAATCGGTGCACCGGTTTAGCAGTGAATACAGGATAGACAGAATTACTTTCGCATGAATAAAATAAGAATGGATTGTTCGCAGTACTGGAACAAAATCATCACACATAAAAACTTTTGAGATTCTACTTCTTAAGTTTTGCTATGATTTTCAGGTTTAACAAACATTTTACTACTTAAAATATATTGTCCGTTTGGCTTAATATGTTAGTATATAGAAATGTTTAAATAAGAAGTGCAAGTGTACCAGAAACAGACCTAGTCCTAACTGGAAACCTAGAACCCCTCTTGTTACGCTTCCAGGCATTTCTCGAATATATCCAGATACCATTTACCAGATCTTTCACGGAACACCATTTGCTATTAATGAGTTTTAAAATAAGTGTTTTCCGCAACACATTAATTCTATTATATTCGTAACCAATCGAAAAAAGCATTGTAGATAACTAACTGAAAAACCTGACGAAGAAAGTAAAAAATTATATTATGTTATACTTTGTGTTTAGCATGATTTACACCACTCAAACAACTGCTTATACCGTAAATATGAGGTAATATTAACAAGAAAGCCTTATGGTTTTTCAACAATATACATACGTCATCAAATCGAACCATGTCATGGCAAAAAAATCCAAAATCGGTTCAAACAGTAAAATTACTGACGTCTCTAAGTTGAGGGGAAAAACAAAGGGATTAATATATATTAAGGTTATAAATCTCACAGGATCTCTCTTAAAAAATAAATCTCTGAATAGCCATAGTAAAGAGGTTCGTGTCAGCGTTCGGTATTTATTTGGCCACGAGTGACTCGGGAGGACGTTCGCTATGTATTTTTCTTTTTCAACTTTTACAGCAAAACTTGGGATTTATCATGAATAATTTAAAATATCATGTACATCTTGTGGAATATTCCAGCATTGTGCCATCGGTAAGCACCAACGGCGGCTACATTGATTACGTTTTTTTTATATTCTAGTCGCTCACAAGTATTCCACGTGGAATAATATTTTTAGTCATGTCGCGCTACGACTAATCTGCTTTATAAATCGTATTTAATCCAACTTTAGTATTCAAGGCACGACCGTTATTGCATCTATTTAGTTATTTTAATATCCACGGCACTCAAACTCGTTTCCTCCTGACACTTAAGTTTCTTCATTCAGAAAATGTTGATTACTAAATTATTAAATTTCGAATAAAAGTTTGGTAATCATAATTTGAAGATATTTTTGATAATAAACAAATAAGCATCTAAAGAGAAAATGCATAATTGTTGTCATTGAATTGTGAGTGACATTAACCACCAGGGGAATGGGAACAATTATCATTATTGATGTGGTCATTTTAATTTTTATGGTTGTTTGTGTTTTTATGTACTAAAGTTATAAAGACCTTCCACCCCTAAGATGACCAGATTCCTAAACGATGTTTTGAACTGACATGGTTTTAGATGTTGACATAATTTGTACAAAAAAAATTGTTTGTATATTAAGTACTTTCTTCAGGAATTTCAGCCCTTCTTTCAATGTATTTCTTTACATTTGAATATTATTTATTGTTCATACTAGGTCATGTTGGCGGTTGCGGGATAACGGATGAAATAGTAAAATGGATGGAGAGTATCCAGAATTCGGGGGTTGAAGACGAATCTGTATCATCACCTCCACCTTCTCCAACTCCTCAACATTCACCATCAAACTCATCGCACGGGTCCCCCCAACCAGCAGCTACACCTACACATCCCAACAGTTTGAGAGATGACTTGACAAGGTAAGGAGAAACTTTATGCAGTGTAACCAAACACCTGATTAGTACCTACAGTCGAAAAGAGTGAGAACATTAATATTATCATGATTTGTGCAATTATCTTCTTCTTATGATATATATATTATTATATATCACGGATATTCACACGCTCACGATATATATTAGGTACATGCCCTTGAATTTAATAACTCTCGTTACGAACAGGATATTGTTAAAGTCTCCTACAAATTAAATAAAAATAAGTGGTTGCTTTGAAATGATACAAATCTATTTCATTCCCTAGCCAAAACAAACTGATTTAGAAATTATTGATTAATTATTAATAAAAATTAAAAATACGGAATGATGGTGAAAAAATAATCTTATTAAGAAATTTCAGTCGCGGGCACATTCAAAGGATTTTAATTCTTTTAGTAAATTTTATGCTCTTATAGAACTTATCTACATTAATACATATTCAGATCTGTCGACAAAATCGTAGCTCGAAAAGTTCTTGTAAATACTTTTATGCAAATTGTATATATTTAATTTCTTCTTAATTACATACAAAAATTTTATATCGTTTCACATACATACCTACGTATTTAAAAGTTCTATTCATAGATTTTTGGTAAACGATATTAATTTAAAGTCAGAAAGCTTACCATTTTTTGTACGCGTAGGGCAGCTTACATAAACTTTGAACCCTTTTTTATTTGACTATGTATGACAGTTCACATGTTGCTATGCCGGCCCTTAAATAAAAATTCCTGTCGAGCTCGCTTAATAAGAACAGAAGTTAAGATGTAATAGAAAGTTTGCTATATGTAACAAAATCATTACTTTCTCACCAGATTGATTAATTTCCAAGATTTTTCATTCATTGAGTTTAATACAAATGTAAACTAAATGAAATAATATTGATTTATTTAAACTTTTCGCACATTTCTTTACCGGCGGAGTTAGTGCTCTGGGCATCCAAGGTTCACAAAGGCTCATTGGCTTACCTTAAAAGTAATACATAAGTTAATTTTTTATAGAGCAGCATATTACGTAGAATGTGTTGTATGTTTTTTATAAAGGGATCGAAAAAATGTTTGAGATTGTTACAGGAGAGTCGAAGCATTTTATGTTTATGTTAACTTGGAACTATTTATGAGCTATGATGATATTATAGGTCTGATAATGGGTGGGTTATAGCTTGATGATATACCAATGCCTTCCTTGATGATTTCTCTGTTTATGTGCATTAAGTTATTCTGATATTAGTCTTATTAATTCTAAGAATAACTCAGGAACTTATCTGCTTTACTGTAAAAAGTAAAGATGGTAAGGACGCTTATCTTTTCTTTCCGGTTTATAAAGCAGTAATATCGTCTTTATGATGAACTATGATCGTTATTAAACGTTGCAATTTTTGCAAATACTTATTTTTATGTCTGTGTCTCCAATCCAAAGGGTGTTAGCCATATTTTTTATGATTAATATTGTAAATTATATTGTTTCAGATACTGGAACTTTTACAATTATAATAAGTACTCCCGTGCAGCGAACACAGGGGAACATTCGCGGTCAAGGCGATCGACAATGGACACACGAAACACGTGCTCTTTGTACATACAGACGGACCCCCTCATTTGGCGACACGTCAGGGAGGGATTCCCGGATGTGAGTGATTTTTTCATACAAACATCGGTTAAAGCGGGATGTTGAATATATGATAATGATTCTAAGTGTTACTGAAACATACATACGAGTATAACGTAAAAGTTACAATGTACCTATGATATTGAGTAGACTTTATACTTACCAGTTTCTTAAATTGCTTAAATTGTATATGTTTAGAAATCAGTCTAGTCATTTTCAAATTTCGAATCACATTTCACTACCAGTTTGGTTATCAAGAATGAGAATAAATATATGTTGTTGTTAATTAATTGGGTTGGAAAATACATTTTGTTATATTGGTTTTATAATTATTCATATCGTATGGGGAATATGAAGACCGTTAATGACGTGCCTGTTTTGTATTTTTCCGCCTTCCCATTTTAGTTGCTACTATTATTAGCATACAAATGGAAAGGAATAACAACGTCACTATTATTAGGACTGAAACTATGAGTTCTTTTTGGCAACCCATGCTACTGTGGTGGCATTTCTAGAAAGATTTTAACCAGTATCCGGGCAGTTATTTCTCTTAAAGTTAAAACGTAATTATAAGATGTTATAATAAGTTGTTATTTCCTTCTTTTTGTGTTGAAGTTAAATGCTGTTTCTAGTTAGAATGTTGTCAGACACTGTATTTGGTTTGTTTTAAGTTAACCTACGCACAATTTAATGCTAAAAAATGATTCATATGTCATAAATGCTCATAGTAGACTACAAGTCTGGTTATAGGCATTGTTTGAAACCTACTCAACATTTTTTTTTGTGTCAAATACTCTAATATAGTTTAGAGACTATTAGAAAGTAAGGTTTAGCTACGAAAATAGGGATTTTCTGTACTATATTTTTATATATTTTAAACTTATTAGGAACAATGTATACATGGAAATTTGCATCAAGCGAAAAGAACGATGTTTTGATCTATAACCTGTTTTTACAGCATCGAGACCCTAGCAAGAAAGCAGAAGTGGACATGAAGACTCGCGAGGAGATTCTGTCTCTGATATCACACCACGTCACCGCCGTCAACTATATTTACAGCCATTCCAAGTTCGACGGCCGCTTGGAGCATAGGAATATCAAGTTTGAAGTACAGAGAATCAAGGTATAAATAAATAATTTTGGACATAAACACACAACGCCATCTATACCCAAACCAAGCAGAGCTTGTATTATGGGTACTAGACAATTGATATAAATACATACATACTTTTCTTTTTGTGAATACATATTATACATAGAAAACACCCAAAACTCCGAAACATATATTTGCAGATCATACAAACATTTGGTCTGACCCGGGAATCGAACCCAACACCTCATGCACAGCAGTCGCCTGTGCTACCACTAATTCTACTTCTATTTCTTTCACTTATTCTATTTTTGCATTGATGCCAAATATTTCCGCAAAAGGTGACCGATGTTTTGAAAATATATTATCATTTGACATGAGTAAAAGAATTATAGTTAAGGTACCTAACATAATAAATCTTAAAGACAGAAATTTTGCTTTAAATAGTAACTTCAATACTGTTAAATACTGCTTTGATTCCTCAGTAGATATAAAGAAGGCAAAGATTTTCTGAATATATATTTTATTTAATCAGAAACAATGTTTACATAGTAGGTATGGTAGTTGTTAAAAACTTAACTGATTACTGACTCACTGCATAGCTTATGTAAGTTACACACTTGCTACACGTGATGCCAATCAGATGCAGTTATGACTCACCCACACGTTTTTAATTAGTCTTGTGTATACGATGTATTGAACACGTTTACAATCAATATCTTGACTTCATTTGCCATTCGTAAAGTAATTAGATAATGAGAGGCGCTCATAGCCCAGTTGCACTCGGTGTTTAGAAACAATCACCAGGGTAAGCAACGACGGCGCGGTCAGTACCTGGATGGGTGACCGCTAGTGGCATGTTATCATGAGCGTCTCCGTGATTCGGAGGTCACGTTAAGCAGTCGGTCCCGGTTGTTATCATAGGATAATAGTCGTGAATCTTAGTTGGAGACCTTTGGGCGGCTTGAAAACATCCGACGGTAAGATTACGTAGCCACAACGTTGTCTTACCAGTCCCCAACCCGCACTTGGCCAGCGTGGGGACGTATGGCCTTAACCCTCTCCTGAGAGGAGACCCGAGCCCAGTAGTGGGACGTTATGGGTTGTTGATATGATATGAAAGTAATTAAAAGAATAACCGATTTCTGTACAAATATGTCAGAAATATAGAGTTGATATTTTTAATCGACTACGGTAAAGCCAAAGGAGGGTTATGATCTTGACAGGCTATGTATGTATGTATGTTCATCTATTTCCTCAAAGCTTATCACCAAAAATTAAAAACTAAAACCCAATCACGACAAAAAACAACGCTGAAAAAGTATAAAACAAGATTCAAAAGCCGTAGTCATATGTTGCATAAAAACGCCATAACACTTTCGCAACGTGTACGGCTTTGTTTTTACTTTTTTTTATTCTGTTACGATCACAAATTCCAAGATAGAAGCGCTCCTAAAAAAACCTAAAGATATCTATGATATAAATACTTTGGATTATAGTAAAAACAAACCATAAAAACACAGAAATAAACACTCCTTGCTAGGCTGATATTACAGACATCCTGATACAGACATTTGGAGACTGATTTTTACTTTTCTGAATTCTACTCTCATTATTACTATTAACAAATATTAATGTTATAGAGGGCCTAGTTTAACACAAATTTATAGCTACATAGACCCTAGTTTAATACTAAATTATATTAAAATATATATTAGCTGTACTGTGGTACTTTGCAGTTGCAATAATGAAATATCAGGAACAAAACTACACTTGAAAAATAGATAAATACCATGTTTAAAGCGGGCTTGTACATCGAAGTTTGAGCTTTAACGGTGCAGAAGTTTGTGAGTTGTTGAAGCGAACACAAATCAACACGCTTATATGTTTTACTAGTACATATAATGGTAATACCAACGTAGGTAATTGAGATTAATGATTAGTAGGCATAAGCCGTTTTATACAATAACAAAAGTTTTCATGATCCATTATCAGTAAAAACTTAAACATAAAATAATTGAGCCTTTATCCTGTATCCTCTTGTTACCGTTGTGTTATTTGTTAGTATTATTATGTATTAGCATATCATCATCATCATCATCATCATCAGCCTATCGCAGTCCACTGCTGGACATAGGCCTCTCCAATTTCACGCCACTTAGTTCGATCTATGGCTTCTCGCATCCAGCTCCTGCCAGCCGTCTTGCGCAAATCATCGCTCCACCTGGCTTATGGACGTCCTACACTACGTTTGTCGAGACGCGGTCTCCACTCAAGAACTCGTTTACCCCAACGGTTATCGGTTCTTCGGCAAATGTGGCCAGCCCACTGCCACTTCAGCTTGCTAATCCTGTGGGCTACGTCGATGACCCTGGTTCTTTGTCGGAAAACCTCGTTTCTCTCTCTCTCTTCGTCTCTCGTTCTCTCGTTTCTAATTAGCATATAATGCAGCAATACTTAAATGTACTTGACGGGCCTGTTTATCTAGCGGGCAGTGATCCTGGCCATTAAGCCAGAGGTTGTGGGTTCAATTCCCGCCCAGGACAAATGACTATTTGTCACAAAATTTTGTAATGAACACGATCGGTCGTTCTGTGTCTGGGCCTACTTTATCTACAATATCTATTTTCCTTCCGAGCCTTTATTATTTCCAATATTAATTGGGGCCGGCTACTGGTTCAATCGGTTTTACCTGAGTATCATTTTTTCCACTGAGCGACTGGCGTCGGACCTCCGCAAACCTGAGGGTGAACTGAATTCGAAGTTTGACCTAGTTAGTTTGTTGCCTCGTTATTGGGAAGTCAGTGAGACTTCCCAATAATGTTTGTCATAGGTGTTCATGACAACCGGGACCGACAACTTAACGTGATCTCCGAGGTACGGGTTTATCTATATTATGTATAATATAATATCTAAGTACGTCAATCAGCTGTCTGATAACCATAGTACAGAGGGTGCATGGTTTGGGATCACACGACCATGTGTGAAGGGTATCAAGTTATTATTAGTATATGGCTACAAGTCGAAATACTGTGTCTAGATAATAGTATTAACCATACTGAACTTACTGTCATCAGGGGACGAAATGTTAGTCCAATTTAGAGACATTTTTGTTCGATTCTAAAAAAATCATAAAAACAATTTTCTAAGAGAACTGAAAATGTATTCAACATATTTAAAACTTTTTTTTTCTATACAGATCGACGACGACTCAATGTGTAATACGCATGGACTTGCGGAATCGAACCAGTTCTGTTTAGAAAACATTGACGTTTCCAACTTCCTGAACCTACACTCGCTCGGAAACCACGAGGACTTCTGTCTAGCCTACGTGTTCACTTACAGAGATTTCACTGGTGGGACACTGGGTACGTACAAACACTTCACATTTTGTTGACGGTGTGAAAAATCCTCCTGAAAAATTTTGATGATTCAGGAAACAGGATATGTGATGATTCTACTAAAAACCTAGACAGCCAGCCTCGGGCATCCTACTCTGGTAGGACCCAGATCATGTGATATCAGGTCTGCCCTGAATCCACACTACACCTAATCAGGTCTTAACCACTCTACCTAATAATTATTAGCCTATCTTATAAGTTGTTTGGTGGATCTCACAGCTGAACTTTAAAAAATAAACATAGTAATCTGTCCTGGTTTTAGAAGCGTTATAGTTTATAGCACCGCCTAGTAAAGAAATAAACGGAAATTTAAAAAAATATGAGCATATATTATTCAACATACTTCAGAAAAAAACCTTCCAAAGCAGGGTATTGTTATTGTTTTTTTCTGGCTTATTTGATATTAGTGCAATTATTAATACAACCAGGATTTCCTTTATCATCTAGTTGACAAAACGTACCCATCATTTTTTCCCAAACCAAGATTTGGTCCTCAAAAATGTTTTTACTTAAATTTAATTACACAATTATTATGTCCCAGGTCTTGCGTGGGTGGCGAGTGCAAGCGGTGCATCGGGAGGCATATGTGAGAAATACAAGACCTACACAGAGACAATTGGAGGAATGTACCAGAGTACCAAACGGTCACTCAACACTGGAATTATCACTTTCGTAAACTACAATAGCCGAGTACCGCCTAAAGTTAGTCAGTTGACTTTGGCTCATGAGATCGGCCACAACTTTGGATCACCGGTGAGTACAGATCATATTTTAAAATAAGATTGATTTTCCAAGTTTATTTTTTAATCTTTATTAATTTAGAGACTTTTATTACATGATAATATGTTAGTCCCATCGTACCTTATCCTATGTTATATTCTATATAAAATCAAGTCAAAGCTTTTGATGCGTAAACATTCCGAATAAGTCAAGAGAGCATTTGAGGTTGGATTTCCTAAAATGTTAATAAACATACCAATATCATAAGTATTTAAATCGTATTTACGCACCAATGCTTCCCTTTGTGTTCGATACTTGACACACTCCGTCAGTAAGTGTTGGACATCATCAAGAGTCCCACATATCTCACAGTCCGGTGTATCTACTTTCTTCAGAGGATGTCCAAACTTTCTAGACGGATAGTGTCTTGAGCGAAGTCTATGCTTCAACTTCAACTTGAACAACCCATAATGTCCCACTGCTGGGCTCGGGTCTCCTCTCAGGAGAGGGTTAAGGCCATACGTCCCCACGCTGGCCAAGTGCGGGTTGGGGACTGGAAGTCTATGCGCCACAACAATAATATTTTTGTTCACTTTGCTATTAATGAACCAGGGTACGCGAGAAGGCTGATGCTGAATTTTCTTAAACCAAATACCCTTTTCTGTACTTTTTTCATCAAAATATTCTTTAAATTTATTATAAAATATTTTTCTAATATAGCCAAGATGATCGGAATACAGTAATTTAATATAATAATCAATACCTTCTCTAGCTTCTTTTCCAAGATGAGTTTAATAATTTTTAAAAAAAAAAACGAACACTATACCCGATAAAATAAATAAGGCGGATTCGGCTTTTCTTATTTAGACTTATTTCATTAAATCCTCGCATGTCTATGTAACGCACTTATCTAGATCCGTGTGGTGACCGTTTAAGAATACTGAGTGTCTAAACCAAATAAAGGAGCAAAACTATCCAAGACTATATTGTCTTGGATAGTTTGTTCTATTGAACAAAGAGTAGAAAAACTTGAAACTATACAAACCCGTAGGTTGCATGGTGTAGTAGGCCAAAAACTTCTTCCTACTGAGTTACCTAGTTTAAAGAGATAAATAAATAAATATTTCCGACATCTAACACACAACGCCATCTAGTCCCAAACTAAGCAGAGCTTGTATTATGGGTACTAGACAACTGATATAATACTTATATACTTTTTTTTTTTGTAAATACATACATATCATACATAGAAAACACCCAAACTCCGAAACAAATATTTGCAGATCATACAAACATTTGATACTCCCTTCTAATTGATATCTATACCCTTAAGGCCCGTTGATGATTATGACTCTATCCAGTTATCTAAGTGACAATAATTATATTGTTTCTAGCACGATTATCCATCGGAGTGTCGTCCAGGCGGGCAACAAGGCAACTTCATAATGTTCGCGTCGGCGACTTCAGGCGATCGCCCCAACAACAGTCGGTTCTCGACGTGCAGTATCGGCAACATCAGCCAGGTGTTAGACGCGGTGCGTGAAGGACGCAAGCGCAATTGCCTCTCTACTAGCGAAGGTGCCTTCTGCGGGAATAAGATCGTTGAGGTCGGCGAGGAGTGTGATTGTGGTTAGTGAACAATACATTATCTCTATGCTACTAGCTTTTGAATGTGTCAATTTCGGTAGTACATCTTTTCTAGAGCAATACTTTCTTTTTTTTAAAACATTGCGTTAAAATATATTAGTGATATATTTTCATTGCATTCTTAACATTGGTTAGACTGTGACATTCTGATTATTCATTAAAACTCAAACTTTTTAGTGTACATAAGACCTTAGCTATAGGTTTCTAGAATACGCGTTAAGATTAAGTTCTTAGTTGGTAATTAATTATGTCGCATGAATGATTAAATCCAACATCTTAAACTACAGCCAGAATTGTCCTCCATCATCAATTTATTGTTTTGATATCTTAAAATCAACAGTAAACAAAAAAGTTTTGACAATAGTCCGAATGATGTCACGCCTTAATACTTCATTGAAAAAGGCATTGCGTCTATTAATTAGAAGTATTATATTTGCTGTACGACTGACTGTAATTTAGAAGAGACAATAAAATTGTTTCCAAATCAACAACAACAAAAAAACTAATTTTATAACTCTATCTTCGTAAAACAAAACATATATTTACAGGTTATGATGAAATTGAGTGTAAAGATAAGTGTTGTTACCCGCGACTGCTGAGTACGTTAGAAAAAGAGAAAAACGACACCGCCAAGGGCTGTACGAGGAGAGCCAACACGCAATGCAGGTTAGTTCATTCTTTTTAATGTGAACGAATGATAATCTACTCCTTACTTTGCGATCTTTCGATCTCAACGTTTAATATGTTCATTGTGACGTACTCTTCTATCTTTATTTTGATAACAACACGCAAAATACCCTCAAATCTCCTGTTTATTGGGATACAGGAGCTAGGAGTATGTGGTGATTCCATTAAACCACCTCAACGGCCGGCTTCAGGTTTACTACTAGGAGGACCTGTAATATGTGATTCAGGTTCTTCTCAAAATGTCACAACGCCTAATCAACCCATTTCCCGGAGGAAGCTCCAAAGTGCAAATGCAGTGCTTACTTACTCCCTTCTAATTGTTTTCAATCTTACAAATTACGATATTGTATTCTAAACAAAAGTGTTTTCAACAGTCCATCTCAAGGCCCGTGCTGCGGAAGCAACTGCCAGTTCGTGCCGGCTTATCGCAATCAAACGTGTCGCGAGGCCACCGAATGCAGTCACGCCTCCTTCTGTTCCGGGAACTCTGCTGATTGTCCTGAACCTAGGGCTATGGCTAATCGCACTAAGTGTAACAATGGTAAGTCAAACTATGACAATCTTATATGATATATTATTTAAAAAAATATATACATTATTACAATTGCACGAAGAGGACCTAGCGCATTATCTACCATTCAACTTTGAGTTGGTTCAGTAAGGGACAAGGCTGGTGCATTCTTGTGAAATTTTTAAATTATGGGTTTACAAGTAATATTAATAATTATATTTAAAGTACATAGACGAACACACAAATTGATATTTATAAAATATACATATATACATAGTAAAAATGAATACAATAACTTCTGAGGTTACGAAGTGTGACGATATTTCTTTTAGCTGTTTCTTGAAAAATTCACAGACTTTAGCTTTAAAATTATCATTGTTGTGTTTTGAAAACACACACACACATATACGCAAAATTAACAGATCAATTGTGTAAGTATGTTTCATGTATGTTCCAATTGTAAACCTTTATTGTATCCTTATTTTTTTTTTTTGGGAAGTTACTGATTCCCGACACACAGCTCACGCTAGTTTGGGAATCAGGGCTTGCACTTGAATTGTACCCATACTATGTTACAATAAATAAATAAATAAATAAATAAAATAAAAACAACACAACAAATTTAGTTAGAGATTTTTATTGTGAGATGATTTAACTCAAATAAGAGTTGAAGTATATTTTGTGCTGCGGGTTTATAATATCAAATAATTGGTTAATAATCATAGTTTAAACAACAATGGAGTCAATAACTAATAATAATAATAATTGACTGCCTCTGTGGCGCAGTAGTAGCGAATGCGACTACTGTGCAAGAGGTCTTCGGGTTCTATTCCTGAGTCGGACCAAATGTTTGTATGATCTGCAAATATATGTTTCGGAGTTTGTGTGTTTTCTATGTATAATATGTATGTATTTACAAAAAAAAAGTATATAAGTGTTAATATCAGTTATCTAGTACCTATAGTACAAGCACTGCTTAGTTTGGGTATATATGGCGTTGTGTGTTAAAATGTCCGAAAATATTTATTTAAATATTTATTTATAATAGTTTAATTAAATTTATTCTCAATAGAATAAATTAAATTAAACTATTATAAATATTTAATACCCTCAAATCTCCTCCTCCCAAAGTTTTCCTTATCAATATGAGGAAAACTTATTCAATCATTTATGAAATTAAAATGATAAATAGATTTGGAATATAAATAGAAATTAATCAGTGAGAGATCCAATTAATCACAGGCGTCGTAGTTTAATAGACTAAAGTCCAAATAAATCTTTGGATTTTTTTGATGAATGAATGAGAATGAAATATTTTATTACTATTTAAAGTATTTTTAAATGGGATTATAGTAAACAAACAAATTATTAGGAATAAATCTGACTGAAATTTAACTAACTGTAATCTTAATTTTAAAAGAACTTACTCGAAAAACATATATATATATCTATAAAGAAATCGTTTGTAATAAAAATGAAATATTTTATTACTATTTACAGTATTTTTAAATTGGATTATAGTAAACAAACAAATTATTAGGAATAAATCTGACTGAAATTTCACTAACTGTAATCTTAATTTTAAAAGAACTTACTCGAAAAACATATATATATATATATCTAGAGTCAGGTAATACCTAAATAAGAAAGCAGTGGCATAGCGTGTGTTGCGTGTCCAGGCACCCAGCTGTGCATCAGCGGCGAGTGCAGCGGCTCGATCTGCCTGGAGTGGAACATGACGGAGTGTTTCCTGTCGTCCACGCCTCGCGCGGCGGGCGAGGGCGTGGCCGTGGCCGTGGCGGACCGGCGCACGCTGTGCCAGCTCGCCTGCCAGCGCGGCGCCGGACCCTGCCGCAGCACGGCCGACTTCGCGCGCCAGGTCGGCCTGCCCGACGGAGGCATCAGCCTGCGACCTGGCTCGCCCTGCGATAACTTCCAGGTAATTACCAGACCTCTACCAAGCCTTTCCACGAAACCCTATCCAGTGCTAATTTCTTCATTCATAACGATTAATAAATGTTGATCACCTCAACCATATATATTATCAACAACCATAATGTCCCACTGCCGGGCTCGTGTCTCCTCTCAGGAGAGGGTTAAGGCCTTACGTCCCCACGCTGGCCAAGTGCGGGTTAGGGACTGGCAAGAATACGTTGTGGCTACGTAAATCTTGCCGTTGGATGTTTTTAAGCCGCCCGAAGGCCTCCAACTAAGCTTCGCGACTGTTATCGTATGACAACAACCGGGACCGACTGCTTAACGTGACCTCCGAATCACGGAGACGCTCATGGTAACATGCCACCAGCGGTCACCCATCCAGGTATTGACCGCGCCATCGTTGCTTACCCTCGATGATTGTTTCTAATCACCGAATGCAACTGGGCTATGAGTGCTAATTACTTCATTCATAACGATTAATAAATGTTGATTACCTCGACCATATGTATTGACTTGCTTATACATATTTTTTCAGGTAATGTTCAATCAATTTAGTCAACATTCAAATTGATAGATGGCAATGTACCGATTTCTTAAAATAACTAAACCGCGGTATTAAAACAAGATCTCATTCGCATAAAAACCTCAGTAATATTTTGTACTTTCTAGAATTTTTTCTTTCTCTACATTATTCTACTAACACATAAGTGCAAAAACAAGGAAAACTTAAAACAAATCATATATAACATTGGACTGCTAAAAGCTGTTGATGTGGTAATGATGTGAAAAATATATTTTTATTATCAGGGCTACTGTGATGTGTTCCTGAAATGCCGTGCAGTGGATGCAGAGGGTCCCCTGGCGCGTCTGAAGAATCTCCTTCTGAACCGCGATACTCTGCAATCAGTCCAAGTGTGGGTGACGGAGCAGTGGTGGGCCGTCCTGCTGGCGGGAGTCGCGCTCATCGTGTGTATGGGCGCCTTCGTCAAGTGTTGCGCTGTTCACACTCCATCGTCCAACCCCAAACGGCCCCCAGCCAGGTATACAATGATTTATATAATATCGGTATGATAATTATTATAATGTATTGATGGTTCTTGTAATATAAATCTTGGTGATTTTGAGCTATGGATGTTTAGTTTAGCTTTATCGACGCGTAAATTAAATCTACCTGTTCTAATTTCTTCAATGTTTTGAATGGGGATTCAAATCATATCAGCTATACATTACTTTCTTTTTAGTTTTAAGCTTTTATATAAATGGTTATGGTATGCTAAGGTGAAGGATAAGTGAAGTCACTCGATGACTCACTCCAGAATCAGGTGGAGGGTTTGAACTCCAGTTATTCAATCAAAAGTAATGAAAGGACTGAAGAGAGAAGGTTTCTCACGAAAATACAAAAAAAAAAGTATATATGTATTTATATCAGTTGTTTAGTACCCATAATACAAGCTCTGCTTAGTTTGGGACTAGATGGCGTTGTGTGTTAGATGTCCGAAATATTTATTTATTTATTTAAAATATTTTTGCCGATATATGATAACTTTATTGAACCTGTCTACTCTACCTGCTACTGTTGCAGAATATATAAGATGAATGTTATTTTTGTCAGGCGGTTGTCCGAGACGCTGCGGCGGCCGATGAACACGCTGCGGCGAATGCGGCACGGGCATGCGGGCGCTCGGGCGGGGGCGGGGGCGGGGGCGGGAGCGGGCGCTCGCTCGCCCGCACGCGCTCCGCCTCGACCCGGCCACCGACGCACGCGCAAGCACAAGGGCTACGCACCACCGCTCGCCTACCCGCACCGCGACCTGGGTCAGTGCCTCACGCTTTATTAACCTTCTTTTTAAACCCCCACGGGCCTCGTCACCCCACCGGGGTTTGCGGCGAAGTTCTGTGCCGGAATCGGACCGAATAAAACTACACGGTGGGGACACTCTGCGCCTGGGAGGGATCCGGGAACCGCTGCCCGGACCCACGCTCTATAACAATAGCTCATCCTAGCTTATCTCCGTCCCCCTACTTGTATATTACGCTTTACGAATTCGTTTCGAGTCAACCGAAATAGTGTAATCCTCCTATCAGCATTACGTTCGTTCACTTACATTCATTTTATAACAGTGTCTCAATTATATTTCAATGTAAATTAACTCAAAAATACTAAAGTTTTGTTTAAAAAGTACAGTTAAATACATTTCAATGTTACAGTTTTAAGTTTTGCATTAAGCTTGACGAAAACGTAGAACGCGATGGATGCCATTTATTTACACAATCGAGTGACGTCATGACCAGAGACTCATGATGTCAGTCGATGGTGTAACCGAACGACTTAATATTTTTTGTTAATATTCTACATAATTTAGTGCGCTGTTTCTAATTGCAAGAACGATAGTGTAAAATTGTAAATTCAACTGATAAATTTAAGTGTATGCAGCCGCATGATGTAATAACATAGCGACTATATTTTCATAGTGTTAAAAAAAAAGATTTAAGTCTTTAAATTTCTTTTTAAAGACTAAAATATTCTGTTTACTCTTATACCCGTTTTACTCAACCCTTGTATTATTAAACAGCGTCAGCGCCCGCCGGTCCAAGCAGTCGGCGAGGCGAGCCGTACGCCAACGCCTACCCGCAGTCGTACGAAATGCGGCCGCCGCAGAAGGTGTGACAGTACGAGTACTGCGGAGGGGCGGTCGGGGCGGTCGGGGCGGACGGGGCGCTGGAGCTGGTGGCGCTGGCGCCGGGCGTGCCGCTGCTGCTGGGCTACGTGCGGCGCGAACCCGACGCGCGCACCGTCACGCGCGCCTCGCAGACCACCATCACGCTGCACTCGCCCGACACGCTCGCCGTCACGCACCCGCGCTGAACCACTCCCCGACTCTGTACATAGCCCAGTGTCTGCACCGTCGCGGGTGGGATCGCCGTTTTAATGCGGTTACTCGTCGTATGTAAACTTGATTTGTAATATGTTATTTGCTCAACGCGGGCCGCCGGCGACGCGGCGATCCATCGAATCGTTATTTTTATACAGAGAGGAACCGCAGGGCCGGCGCGACGGCGATACTCGAGCCGTTCGGTAGAGTGCCGCTGCTGTAACCGGACATTTATGTATATTTTTGTATATAAATGAAGAGGTATACAAAGGCTACGATGTAAGAATATCATTCCGACGATAAACTGGAACGTTCGTACCGACTGTAAACGTGATCGTCGAGTACCCGACGGCGTTGTTTTACTCGAATCTCCGTAATTGTAATTTTGATATAAAGTTATTTTTAACGTATTTAATATAACGTAAGTGGAATGTCGAGGTGCCATCATACCGATTTGTATTCCTGTTCCTTTAATCGTTAGTTCTTTGTTTACGTTCCATCGTAACAACGGTACGTTCGATATGATCATATTGGATAATTTAATTCGTAACGGGCTCAAATAAAAACAATTTTCAAAATTTGCATTTAGTCTTCCTATGACGAATGTACTTGTTGTATTCGTTTTTTTTATTTATCCTATTTTAAGTAGAGAGTAATGTGAAATTAAACAATATTGCCAAATGATCAAATATTATTAGACTGAAACTTTCGATCTATTGATGAAGAATTTTTGAAGTCATTCCCAATTATACTTGTAAACTGCCTACTGCGTAGTGCTCAAGGGACGGTAAGTAGCGCCGCCTGGTGGTGTACTGACGTGTCATTGTCTTGCATATCACACGCCCACACTTGTATCTGTAGTTGAAAACGTTGTGCAGTTGAATTATCGAGGGTAGAGGGCAAGGTTCATCAATTTCTTCTTTCAAGCAAGGACATACTCAAAATTAGCCACAAATAATTAGGTATATTAGACATTATTATTTCCCTTTATTATGATTCTAATGTCCAAACGAATATATTTCTTTGGCATTGATTTCGGAGTTTTGCAGTGAACAAATTTATTTTCATCATTTAATTAATATTTTTTTTTTTAAATAATAAAAATGAAATTGTTTATTAAATATTAACTTAATAGTTCAGTTAAATTTTCTACATCGACTCTCCCATTAGCGCAATAGGGAATATGCATGTCTTTTTTTAATTTCTTAATCTGATCATTTGCGTCTCTATAACATATAAAAGAAATATAAATGGGCTTGAATAGTCAAACTAATTTTCAAAGTGAAATTTAAAACACTGGCTAAATTTGAGCTCTATAAACGCCGCCATTTAGCGCGTGTTTTTGACGCTGCCAATGTTTTTTTGTTTTTATATTTAAGCTGCCAAAATGACTCTGCCTTGCCTGATGGAAAGCATGAGCAGAATCCAAGAGTGGTGGTCACCATCCTCAATGCGAAAAAGAACAATGCAGCATGGTGACCCACACTATGGCGGCCTGGGGGGAAAGGGGATGGTGAGGGGGATAGGGGGCGTTGGATTGGGGTATGGGCCTCCGGTATCCTCACTCACTCGATGAAACACAGCGTAAGCGCTGTTTCACACCGGTTTTCTGTGAGGCCGTGGTATCACTCCGGTCGAGCCGGCCCATTCATGCCGAAGCGTGGCTCTCCCACGGTATATGACAATGACGTCATTGATGGTGTCTCGTGTTTGTTTACTATTCAGCGTTTTAGTTACTTTATAATTATTTACAGTTTTATTGCTATAAAAATCATTGAAGAAGTTAAAAAACCTTCCTAAATGTTTGAAATAAATTTTAATAACAAATGGATATGTATAGGTTATGATTTCTTTTAAATATTGTTTAAAGATTTACGAATAAAAATCTGTTTTTTGGACTAGAATATTACCATGTAACATAAGAAACACTTTCCAGGTTTCACTATTTTGATCTTTAATCTCTGCTTACATCATAAATGCATCTGATTTCGGTAGATTATGCGATGGTGCTTTATTAAACCGTCATCGTCCTAAATCGACTAAAATTTTTCTCAGAAACACTCCCAACACAGTATGAATTTCGACGCTGATAATTTCGATGAAGTGACCATCGACGTCACATTTCGTTTCAACGAATTTCCCTTCCTTAATTTCACTTTTTATTTAATATTTTCAAGATTTCAATTATCTCTAACTAAAGAAAATACCTTTTAAGTACATTGTAAAGATAATAAAGTATATAAAAAATAATAATTGAGACCAATTAAAATTATATGCATATTCCTTATTGCAGAAATAAGTATTACTTTTAGTTGAACACCTAAACTGTTCTTTATCGGCCCTCCCTGAGCCCTCTATCCTCTTTAAATCGAATTGATCTCTTTGATAGATTATGAGATTAAGTTTACAATCATATTGATATTGAATAGTATTACTTTCCGTCGTGCAAGCCAAAGAGCATGATGTATTTTTATTATTTCTATACATTTTAATATTAAGAATCGGTCTTATAAGTATACCATATTAATGCCATTTTATTAGTAAATGTCGAAACAATATGCAAGTTCTTGTAATTGTACTATAATACTGTATATTTGTATGTATGTAAACTGAGGGTAATGTTTCTGCTATAGGATGACTCGACCAATCGTGTAAAGGCGTAACATTGTCCGCCACTTGTAGTACTCAATGGCATTATTTCTCGTAAGTGTATGTAAGTTAGATTACTGTAATAGATTATTTAAATGACAATGTGAATATTTTTAATTAACAAGATGAATGTTACAACATGTGATTTCAAAATAATAAAAAAAATACAATAAATTTTACATGAATTTTTGTATTTTTATTTCTAAATTTTACCAGTTATATCAAATTATTAGTTTTATATTTAAGTCGGGTGATAAAATTGTCGGTTTTTTACTATTCACCTACAATTATATGAAGTTACTTCGTATTATTCCTTGAATATAATTTTCCTATTAAATTTCCTATCCAGATCACCTGAGTGCGACCGTAGTTGAGTGATTAGATATTTTACCAGCACTTTAATATAGACTAAAAGCCATTAGCGAGAAACGAATTTTAAATAGAAGAGGTTCATTTTAGGACTGCTCTGATTTGGATTAGCTTTGATCAATGGCTTATGTTTTTTACATACGGCAAATAAACGCTGTAATCTGTTTAATTTTTGGTGGCTCCATCTTATCCTAATCTAGAATACTCTAGTCTAAAATTAAATTATCGTTGGGTAAAGTAATCAACAACAACGTTGGGTGAAGTAGTAAACAACGGTCCGAGAATAAATAATAAAAGTTACAAAATTATGTTAAAAATAGTAATGATAAGACCAATTAACAATCGCCATCATCAGCCTATTGGAGTGCCACTTAGTTCGAGCCTGGCTTCTTGCATCCAGCTCCTGCCAGCCGTCTTACACAGATCATCATTCTACTTGGCCTGTGGACATCCCACACTACGTTTGCCAAGACGCGGTCTGCACTCAAGGACCCGTTTACCTCAACGGTTATCAGTTCTACGGCTAATATGGCCAGCCCACTGCCACATTAGCTTTTGTACTTATTCTGACGCGATCTTTTAGAAAAACGCCGAGCATAGCCCTCACCATAGCACGCTAAGCGACTTTGAATTTGTGGATCAGCCGTGCCGTGAGTGTCCACGTTTCGGCTCAGTAGGTCATGACGGGTAAGACGCACTGATTGAAGACTTCTGTCTTTAGGCACTGTGAGATCGACGAAGTTTCCCAAACGCTGCCCAACCCAACTGAATTCTTCTGTTCACCTTGTCCTCGAAATTGTTTCTACCTAATTGCAAAGCCTGCCCGAGGTACATATATTGTTGAACAACTTCCAGAATGTCACCGTGTACCGTGATCGGTTCCGGTAGTACATGTTCATTAAACATGACCTTGGTTTTACGCAAGTTAATCCGCAGGCCCATACGTACAGAAGAGTCAGCCGTCAGCCAAGTCATTCAGTATCTGTTGTAGATCCTGCAGCGCCTCCGCCATGATGAAGATGTTGTCCGCAAATCGCAAGTGAGAGATGTATTCGCCATTTATATTTATGCCACGTCTTCTCCAGTGTAGCGCCTTGAACAAGTCCTCCATTGCATTTGTGAACAATTTCTGGGCAATAACATCCCCTTGTCTCACTCCTCGATGCAACGGTATGAGCCTTGTTTGCTGAATCTGTACTTGGACGGTCATGGTGGCGGCTTTGTAGAGACATCTCGGCACTTAGATGTATAGCTATTCTACTTGGCAACTCTGTAGGGACTCCAGAAGAGACCATATCTCGATCGAGTCAAAGGCCTTCTCATAGTCGACAAATGCTAGACACAGGGGCTTCTGTCTTCTGTATAATCCGGCGCACTGTGTGGATGTGGTCTATGGTGCCATATTCGCTCCGAAATCCAGCTTGCTCCGGTGGTTGGAATTCATCGAGTCTTCGCGCAAGACAGTCCGTATTATCTCTTGAGAACAGCTTGTAGACGTGACTTAGAAGGCAAATGGGTCGATAGTTCTTCAACCTGGTCTTGTCACTTTGTTTATGGAAAAAGATGAACCACACTTCTACTCCACGCCTCTGGAGTTCTCCCTTCTAACAGGACAGCGTTAAAAAGCTTTTGGAGCTCCCTCAGTACGGGTTTACCTCCAGCCTTTAACAGGTCTGTTGTAACGCCGTCCCCTCCAGGGGCTTTTTCATTTTTCAACTGTCCAAGAGCCATTTCGATTTCGTCAGTGCTGATTTCTAGCAGATCTTCGGTATAGTGGTGTGTTAATGTGGCTATAGAGTCCTCATTTTCGGTATAAGGTCGAGATGCATGCGAAGCGTACAAACCGCCATAGAAACGTTCCCCTTTCGAAAGGACGGCCGACTTGGAAACAATGACTTCTCCACTTGCTGTAGTCAACTTCGTCAGGTGGCTTCTTACGAGAGACTGTACAAACGGTTTTGACCCCCGATTCTGCTCGATCGCTCTTTCGATCGAAAGAGTATTGGAGCATAGGAGGTCGTATCGCACGAGTTTACTGATCTCTCGGTTTTAGAGTCCGCTTTTCCGATGAAGTAAGAAGTGGGTTCTCACGCCGTTCCGGTTTTCCAGATTTGCTAGTTCTATACTACTATAAATTGATGTGTTTTTAGTTCCTCAATAACAATAGCGATCTATTAATACCCTATCAGACTCGCTAACTAATAACATAGCAAACGGTGAATCATAGCGACACAAATCTGCTTCCCGCAAATGATACATATACATATCAACAATACCCACATGTTTGAATGTACTTTGACTACAACTATGGAGCAAATGGAAACATAATCCAGTTGCAAGATCTATTAATATCTTCGATTCGCCGAGACTTTTTTCCAAATCACGTTGGCGTCGACTTCAAACCTACTACGGTAGGAACGTCCATCTTTTACGTGGGAAAAAATTATATTAGACCTCCACAACTCAAGGAATAAGCGAAATCTAAATTCTATAGAAAGGTTGTTGTCGGGTTTTTTTAGAGCTGTAACTACCCGTAAAGATCATCAAAGATAAAGTCAACCAGGACTGATGGCATAAAATGCTCTCCGAGGCACGGAGGGGTCTCAATATATTAAGAGTGGTCAACTACCGCAGACTCATCTGCTTAGGTTTGCTAAACTGTAGGTATAATGTATTACAACCAATGCGATTACCATAGCGTCACATGTGTAGCTAAATGATTAAAAATATTTCGATTCAGGACGCAGATGACATTGATAGAATAGGTGTAACCTTTTAATGTAGGTACAATATGATTAAAGCCCATTATATTGAGTGGGGTGGAACCCCCGTTTCGCAGGCTAGTCGGGGGACCGCCCAAGCATGACAACACATTTCGGGCGCTCCATTTGTTTCAATGGTGCGAGCACCAATCATAGTTAAACTACTTGAACTGTAACATTTTGCGACTAATTCGGAATAATAACGCAATGCCATATGAAACATTAGGTATAATTTAAGCAGGTAAAAAACTAACGGTGGAAAAAACTGACATGTCTCATAGGTACTACATAATACAGTGTAACCTTAATATAACGTACCTCAATATAACGACTTCGTCGATTTAACAAATTCTTCGTAATCCCCTTGAATTGTCCATAAGAGTCAATGTGAAATATCCCTTTATATTACGAACATTTTCTGCGAACAACCTCTTTATAACGAATTTTCAACTATCAAGAAAAAGTATAAATACCTCTAATTAACGAATTTTTTCAACCCAAAACCTTTATATAAAGTTCCTACCAATGTATGATTCTTATCTCATAGTATGTGATTCACGTCGCGACAGGTTAGGTTCGTACCTACATAATGTATGCACCCACTAAGATATGTACTTTTACGGATTTTACTGCATTTAATTTTGATTATTAATTTAAGAAAAAAAAATTGTTACCTACTTAATCGTTTTTAAATAGAAAATAAATACAGAAATTTGATAAAAATGTGTTTTCGTTTAATAGTAGAAGTTGTTCGCTATAACAAGATAAGTACGTAATGTTGAGGTCAATAAAACTACTTTTTACCTCTTTATAACGAAGTTTAGACCAACCTAACCTCAACATAACAAACCTCAGTTCAACGAATTACTTGATATAACGAATATTTACTTGTTCCCTTCCGATTTGTTATATCGAGGTTGCACTGTAGTTAGTTTAGTAGTGAAGACTGCATTTTTTTTTTCATAAACCTTTATGTAACTTTTGAGTTAACAAACTTAGAAAATATTATTCCAAACATTGCATTCACGAACTTAAACATGAAATCTTGAAAATTTTAAATTAATTCACACACAATATGGTAAATATTGATAGGTAGATGAAAGGAATAAATCGCTTTGCTGATATTTAATAGTTTATTAAACGGATAAATTTCTATATACAAGGTACAAAAGTATCATAATAACTAGACAGACGATAAATAGTAGTGTGCAATATTAAGAACAATCATTAAAATGTCAATACATTGTAAGACTTACTTCCAATGAGCGGGAAAAAGTCACTCATTTAAGTTAAATTAAGAATTTAGGTATGCTTGAAACATGACATGGGGATCCATAGACATTATATGTAGAGCCTCCTATGTGTGCTTTATAGGAAAGGATAAATTTGTGCTATTAACGCAACTGCCTTTACTATTTGCTTCACTCGAAAATTTCAATTTGTTGGAGGACGGTGATACTTAAGGTCCCAAAACATTCACAGTTCGAAAACTTCACTTGCGTGCCTTCTCCTATTTGGTAAATCCAAGTTACAAGACCAAGTAGTTTGTTAAATAAGTCCACCACAAACTGAGGTGCTACTTTGCTATTATGTGGTAAGTCCAGTGGTATAGCAGTTATATATAAAGCACAGGTGTGCACATATGTTTCCAAATTGTAATTTTAGATGTCTCACAGTATAAATGAACAGACATGACACAGACCACAGGGTTCGAAATCTTTATATCAAGTCACTCTTACCTCAAAATATTTCTATACCGTTTATTTTTATTATTTTCTAAAAAAATTAAAATACTCTTACCTGAGAAATGTACAACTATCTTAGAAATACATATTTGTCTTTTACGAAATAAGATTATATAGCCAAATAATTAAATTATAAAGCTAATTAGGTGTTACTAAAATTGTAAAGGTGTAATAATATATTATATAAGTATGTTATAAGTTGTGACAAGAACGCAGGATAGTTTATTTATTTTTATTATGTTGTTGTTTAGTTGTATGTTTTTGGATTTTTTAGGCGGGTACTAATTTAATGAATTCACTTAACTTTAGTCAATGTTTACTATTAAAGTATAAAAGCGCTGAAGGCAATTATATAACTAATTACCTAAATATATCTCGATTATTATTTTGCTACTCATTCATATTTATGTATTATCGTTCACCCAAAATTGGACTTATTCTATGTTAGTACTCTAATTGAACGACTAAATCTTTAATACGGGGATAAAATAAAAAAAACGACCCGCTGATAGGCATTATTCCTATGAGAGTAGTACTAATGTGTAGAAAGGAATAGTTTACCAGTCTCATTAAGCCTGAATATATTTTGAATAACTAATCAGATTAACATAATTATCTGTGTAAATATTGTTTTCACATATCTGAACATCATATTAAATGCTTTTTTATATATTCGTAATAATGGAATTTGTCCATACAGTGACATACTATGTACTTAAATTAAAAATATAGAAACTAACAAATACTAAAGCATTCTGTCTTTCGTCAACTTTTAATAAGGCATTATAAATGGCTTCCTGTCTGCTCTTGCTTGTATACTTCGTGATAAGCATTACGTATTAGGACGTAAGGGAAACAAGATTCTAGCAGGTCCATTGTAAGGAATGGAGATTCTTGAACAATTAGGTCAAGCAGAAGATACACTGATTCTCTATTTTTTATGGCTTCTTTGTCAGTCTCCTGACCCAAACGCAGCAAAGATGATGAAGCCAGAGCTAAAAATTCCTTCATGCGGTCTTCAATGTCACCTTGTCCACAAATAGTGAAAAGTGCTCCAAAAATATGATTTATTGCAGGTGCCATGCAATGAATGTTATTTGCGTGACCTTCTAAGGAAGCCCTGTAGAATGAACCCTCACTACGAGCAAGCCGAGGCAATGAAACCGCTACAAAAACCATTAAGAGGCAAACAACCAAATGCTCTTCCTCTTCGACATCAGCTTTTTGTTGCCGGAGAGCTGATGCTAACGTTGGGTCTACCTTACAAGACAGTCCAGCAGCAGAACACATTTCTGATATAACACGCATTGGATCGCCACTCGGCAATTGTTGTTGGAAATCTTTAATAGAGCTGATTAAGAACGGGATGCGTCTTTCTAAAACATCCAAGATGGATTCTTGGGCTATCTGTCTGAAACTTAAAATCACACCAATTATTGTCATCCTCTGTAGAACATTATCCACATTCTGCAATCTCTTGAATTGTTCTCTCATAATTTCGGGTTTATCAAAATTGGTTCTTAACATCTGCAGAACTTCTTTGTTTTGCACTACCAATTTTTTTAGCTCCTGGACTTGACTTGCAATGTGCCACATTAAAGTTTCACTCAAATACTTCATGCCATAAGGTCCAATTAGTTCCGCAAGGGCTCTCAATTCGTTAATATCAGAATATTCTTCTGCATTAAATGGAATTGCTCCTTCTGCAGTTAGGCTTACAAAAGCTTTTTGGTTCATAGAAAAGCAGATACTTCCTGCACTAACCCTTCTCAATAAAATCTCAGAATACCATTGAGTATAAAGAGAAGCTATGGTTTTCTCACCATGACTATCTGTGCTCTGAGTTTGTTGTAAAAGGCAATTATTGAATACTCTTGTGATATCAATGTGCACATAATTCTCAACAGTTTGCAGAACATTCATGTAGGCCCTAACACTGACCAGTAACTCTGATGGTTTGGCAATTTCACTAGTATCCTGATTGAACATAACCATACCAACTAAAGCTTTCGAAAATCGAGTTTCTAGATGCTGATGTAAGTATTCTCTTGGTGCAAATGTATATTCCCATACATTGACAGTAGCACAGTAGTTGATGGCGTAGCATAGTTCCGTCAGAGCCATATGTAATTTGTCCATGGTTGTCAAATCTTCTCTAGACTTTCTATAACTCTCAGCTCCTGGTTGAACTATAGCTATTGTGTTCTTTTTGTTTTTATCTTTTTTCTTTCTGTTGGCAAGATGAGCAATTGTCTGCGCACAGTGCTTTGGCAGAAGCTTATCACTCATAGTGCACTGCTCATCACAAATTGTGGTGATAATATTTTTTGCTTCCTTAGCCATTTCATCCAGGAATATGTTTACTACAGAAAGACTCCTTTCTCTGATATGGTGCCTTTCTTCAGGGCATAACTCATGTGTGCAATTTTGGAAGTGGCTGCATATCAGTGGAAAAGCAATAATATATCGATTTTGTGCAGGGAACTCTAAGCACATGTGAAATTGACTTTCAAAAATTTTACTGTAAAAACAAAACAGAGATAAGTCAGACGTTTCTACCATTATCTCATCAAGATTGTCCACCATTTTAGTATGGAACACCATCTTGTCAATGAACTGTGCCAATTCTCTTTGCTCCACAAGATTGAATGCTGACTTGGCGACAGATGTATATGACTGTAATCTGAACCAATCGAGTCTGAAAGCTCTAAAATCAAACAGTTCATTGTCTTCAACTTGTTTTACATTTAAATTAGCAGCAGTACTGCATAGGGATGACAGTATTATGTTTTCATCATCAGGATTAACTTGTAAATTCTGAATCATCAAGTTCAAAGCCACTGCATCAAATCCAGAAAGATATTGTACATAATACCGCTGCATAACTTGACTATATTTCCTCACTAGAGCCCTTAATTCTTCCATGTGGAACAAAAGTTCAGGCAATTGACGATCAACTAAGTCATCAGCTGTTTTACCCTTAACTTTCTGTGGAGGATTGTCATTATGCCTCAGTAACCAGAATACTTCGTCTCTAGCATAACAGAGTCCAATAAATATTAATAATGCCTTAGGACCCAATAGACCTGGTTGATCAGTTAAAATCAGGCCCAATTCTTTCAAGGCTGTTCTCAGAAACTTCCTTCTTTCCCTATGTTTATGCCCACCTTTTTGAACTGCATGATGATAGCAATCTTTTACTTCTGATATCCTTTTACCATATCCTTTAATACCATCAAAGAAACTTTGTATGTAGCTGTGTATATAAATGACTTCATCACGAAATAGAGCTACTACCCACCCAGATTCTAGAGCATAAACCCACATTTTGCTGGCTTGTTCTTGCTGGAGCATATTGTGACAAAGAGCAAAGCCAAATATAACCCATCTTTCAAGGCATTCCAGAGATACATATTCACATGACATAGTGTTTGTTTCTGAAGGTTTCAGAAGTAAAGCTGGGTTGCTGACTAAACTCAATTTTTGTTCAGACCTCCAATGGTCAGCTGTTAGATTTCTTGCAGGATACACCTGCCAAAGTGATAGTAATGCACTGGACAAAACTTTTTGGTGTGGCATAAATTCCTCAGAGAGCTTTTTCAAGGGGGCATCATAATCTAAAATCATTTGGCCCAATCGAGGAAAACTCTGATCTATTTGATTGTGCACCATTTCATGCGCTGCATTGAACAGACCTAATACAGCTTTTCTATCTTCAACTCTAGACAGCAAGATCATCAATGAGACATATGTGGTAATTAAATCAAGGTAGTTCTTTGTCAATTCAAAATTTAGGGTCAAGTCTAATGTTAAATGGCAAGAGTCCATAATATTGAGAAGTTCACACACATTATCCTTGAAATCGAGAAGATCCACAAATGTGTAATAGTACAAAGAGAGTGACTTGATAATTTCATTTCTTATATTCGTAATAGCTTGTAATCCTTTTACATCAATATTAGGGAATCTCCTAACAATATTTTTAATGGAAGATTCAAGAGCCTTGTCAGAAAGAAATCCTGGTTTGGATTTAGCATCTCCACAAGCTTTCTTGATATTGTAAATTCGAGTCAGCATACCAATACCTCTATCATTGAGTATAATGAGTTTTTCAGCTAGCTTCTGCTGGCCGATGTGGACTGATTGTCTGGATATAGTAGACATGTTTCTGGAAAAACAAAAGAACTACTGTAAACTGAATGTACTGAAAATGTTTAACAAAACCTAATACCATGTTTAATTTTCCTTTATTAGAGATTTATAGAGCAAAGAACAATTAGAATCATTGTTTTTATCCAAAAAAAATACATAAATAATAAATCATATATTTTTAAAGAAAATTATTATTACTGACTAATAAATAGCAAAATAGGTATTTTGTATACTGTGAGATAATAAATAATATAAATGTACTAACTACTACTGCCTACTACTCAGTCAACACCATATTAAATTAATGTTTATCATTAATTTAATATTTTCTCAAAGACTATACTAGCGTTTAACATATACTTATTTGTATAAATAAATATATGTACAACAGAATTTTACAATTTTTTATGGAATGCAATATTTACTGTATTGATTGAGTAAACTTCTCGGTAAACATTATATTATAGAAGGCTAATATGTTGACGGGAAGAGTGTGAAACGAACTATAATGCTGAATATCCTGTTTATAGTAACATGTCCTTATTAAATACAAAGTCGAAAAAACACATTGTTTTAGAAATATACTGTGGTATAGAAATAGTGTCCATTTTAAATCACGATCAACTGAATCTATTAAAGCCAATGTACTGTGTTATGAAGAATGATCAACAAGATTGATTAAATGCTTGAATCATATTCACCTCAGTATGTTGTGCCAGATCGCAGTTTTCTAGTCAAACATAGCACATCAATTATTCATGATACACAGAACGTTGTCACTGGTTATCACTTATTGTAAATGCATTTTATGCTTTAATATATTCACTTTTTATCATTAATCAAGAAAAAGGGAGTGCCAGAAACGCTATCACCCATTTACGATTTTTACATCAATTTGACAATTGACTTACAGTATCATAATGTTTAACTTGTCTTTTTAAAAATAATTGCCATGTGCAATAATCAGGACTTCAATAAAAGAAGTCGTTGGCATAAAAAAATTTATTTAATTGAGTACTCAGTTTTATAAAACATCAACAATCTGTTAGTGAATGTCCCTTTAAAATCGGTCTAGCCATTCTGGTCATTAGCTAGATCAAACAGATAAACTAAGTGAGATACGGACAAATAGAAAGCTTAGAAATGGATTTTTTGGTGTGCTTTTATGTAAATTACTGACCCACGCAATCTCATTTGCGTCTCGTATTAATGATTTACCGGGTTTTTTAAACATTATTCATTGGTGCACCACTCCTATTAGCCTGCCTTCCTCATTCAATAGGCTTTTTAAAACTGAAATATTTTTTTAAACCGGACCAGTATTTTCGGAGATTAGCGCGTTTAAGCAAACAAACTCTTCAGCTTTATATATTAGTATAGATACTTTCATATGCACTTAGTCAAAAGCTGTTGTACAAACTTGTTCTACAAAAAATAACAAACAGAACTTTAAGATTTATTTAATTGGATAGATATAAGAGTACACACATATTGTTGATGGTTCTTTTGCTATTATAACGAGATGGTTTCTGAGTTGTCAAGGCATGTTCTATAGTCTATGGTCCAACTTATCAATTTATCATCTTCCATTGGCCATTGGTTTATCTTGATAGTTTCGAGTTTGTCATATATGTCAGTCGTCCGTAATATGTGATTCTCTTTGATTTTGTTATTTGTTAATCGCCGCTTAAAACAACTGTATTAGATTAGATAAAGGTTAACTTTTGTTCATCTTCTAACAGTCAAAATAAAGCCTAAGGATGCCCCGTATTATGATTAAAGGAGGCGTTTGGCGCAACACCGAGGTTTGTATAATACCACTGACCACGCAGGTTGAAACTTCCGATCTGATATCTGTTTAAATACTTTTTTTATATTTCTAGGATGAAATTCTCAAAGCGGCTGTTATGAAATATGGCAAAAATCAATGGTCACGTATAGCGTCTTTATTGCATAGAAAGTCTGCCAAACAATGCAAGGCCCGTTGGTACGAGTGGTTAGATCCCAGTATCAAGAAGACAGAATGGTCACGCGAAGAAGACGAGAAGCTGCTACACTTAGCAAAACTGATGCCAACGCAATGGAGAACTGTTGCACCAATTATTGGACGCACAGCCGCCCAATGTCTGGAGAGATACGAATACTTACTGTTAGTATAAGGAAACATTTACTTTGTTTTGGTGGGAACCATTGATATAATTCATACTTATTAAGTTAATGGAGACGAGTTGATATTTTAAAAGTAAATTGACAATAAATTAACATACATGTTAAATTTTAATGAAATTGTTTTTATAGTCTTATATTTAAAAATGCTCTAGGGACCAGGCCCAGAAGAAAGAAGAGGGGGAGGATATGGGTGATGACCCACGTAAACTGAAACCTGGAGAAATTGACCCTAATCCTGAGACAAAGCCTGCTAGACCTGATCCTAAGGACATGGATGAAGATGGTAAGTGGTAGTGTTTGATTACTGACAAGAGTAAATTATGGCTTAGTCACACTTTCTATTTTCCTTATTATATACAAACTTTCATCTTCATTTGCATTGTCACAGTGATTAGATTCCTGATAAAGTGTTAATCCAGTTTACAGCAGTAATAGAAACCACTCTTATGTTTTCTGTTGCACTGATACTAAATAGCGTAAATGTAGGAGATTCAGTACATAGATATATTTATTAAAAGGTCATGTTACTTACACCATTTTTAACTCAAGAATGACTGTACCAATATTTAGGAATTTGTTGTGTTTTTGGATTTGCCTTCATTGATAAATTTCTTCAATATGACAAATACCTTATGAGCAATAAATTGCGGTGTAATGTACCTGATTATGAAAGAAGAACACCTTTATCCATGTCCTGATAGAACTCGAGATGTTATCGGAAGCTCGTGCGCGTTTGGCTAACACCCAGGGTAAGAAAGCAAAGAGAAAGGCCCGTGAGAAGCAATTGGAAGAGGCAAGACGTCTTGCTGCTCTGCAGAAGAGGAGGGAGCTTAGTGCTGCAGGGATTGCTGTGCCAATCAGGTATGAAATGCTTAAGAATTCAGTACACAGTAATGTTTTTTTACTGCTTACAAATGAATGAAGAATGTCTCTATTAGACTTGTATGGATAGCAGAGTAATAATATATATAAATAAAAACTGTTGTTTTTTGCACTGCAACTGCAACGCACCCGTAACACCAGAGGCGTCACAAGTGCGTTGCCGGCCTTGAGGCATGGGGATGGGGATGAGGGGAAGGGTTGGATTATGGGCCTCCGGTATCCTTACTCACTCGGTGAAACACAGCGCATGCACTGTTTCACACTGGTTTTCTGTGAGGCTGTGGTATCACTCCGGTCGAGCCGGCCCATGCATGCCGAAGCGTGGCTCTCCCACGTTATTATTATTACTGTTAACATATGTACAAGTCAAATGAATGGATTAAATAACATTTTTTTTTAAGTAAATGTCTAATCATATTTGATTGGTGTGGGTTCAGGCGCAAAAAGAAACGTGGTGTAGATTACAACTCTGAAATTCCTTTCGAGAAGAGACCCGCAGCTGGTTTCTATGACACATCTACTGAGTTTGTGGATCCAATGGCCCCTGATTTCTCTCGCTTGAGGCAACAACATCTTGATGGCGAACTACATTCTGAAAAAGAGGAGGTAAGTACCAAATCATCGTCACTATCATCACAGCCGAAGTGTATCCATTGCTGAAAGTCCTCTAGGTGAAGGAAGTAGAAAGCACAATCTGTATTTGGACAGCACATGACCGTTAGTTGTGGGAGAGCCTGAAAAATATTTAAGCATTACACCTCAAATCAACCCTGAAAATTTTCTATCATTAATTTCTATTAAAACCGACTTACTTAAGGGTTAATTGTATGATTACTAAAACTATGAGGTAGTACATATATGCATGTGATTTATATATGTGTAAATCTATTTTACAGAGGGACAGACGCAAAGACAAGCAAAAGTTGAAACAGCGTAAAGAGAATGATGTGCCACAAGCAATGCTAATGGGAGACCAGCCGGCGAGGAAACGCAGCAAGCTGGTGTTACCAGAACCACAAGTTACTGACCAGGTTAGATTTTTTCAAGAGCCTAAAAGTTTGATTTTATAATAAACATTGCTGTTCTGTATGGGGACTCGACCCATAATTGATAATGAAAATTGATTGTATAAACAATAAATTTTCAGGCAATATATAGAATAAAATGTAATGTGGTTGTGTGTGTTTAGGAGTTGCAGCAGGTAGTGAAGCTGGGCCGCGCGTCGGAGGCGGCCCGCGAGAGTGCGGGCGGCGCGGCCGGGCCCACGGACGCGCTGCTGGCCGAGTACGCGCTCGCGCCCGCCACGCCCGCCGCACTGCGCACGCCGCTGCAGCACCAGGACAGGTACCCTCACCGCTTAACCACTTGATGCACTCATGATTGATCGGTAGTGATGGCGTACTGGTTCATGTGATCGGCACGCCACTCTCCACTGCGCTGAGTGACGTAAGTTCAAACTCCACACGGGACAACTCTTTGTGTTCCGAGTCAGTGTGTTTTTGTGTCCATGTTATATGTATGTGAAAGATTCCTACGACACTGTTTACATTTCTTATTTTGGATATGTGCTTTGTTAAATATAAATTAATGTAAAAAATATTTGCCATGTAATAACTAGAAAGAATTTTGGGGAAGTCTGTAAGTCTACTACGACACGGTTGAAGTGTTTAAATGGAACATTAAACCTACTCATTGATATCGAAATTTCGTAGCTTTTAGGGCTAACTGTTGTCGAAGCTTTTTGGGCTCTAACTACCGTAATTATTGACACAGAAGTTCGTATGGATACTAGATTAAAGCATACTACGCAATTGACTCTAAATATGAAAGTTTCATTTTGTAAAATCCCATAAAATTCTTGCAGTCTTACAACTTGCACCCATTCAGTTTACCGACTGAACTATTTATTAAATTCATGCTTATATTTTTTAGAATCCTGATGGAAGCTCAGAATGTAATGGCATTGACCCACGTCGATACCCCACTGAAAGGAGGTCTAAACACACCCCTACATCAGCCAGACTTCTCTGGAGCTCTACCTCAGTCTCAAACTGTAGCAACACCCAATACTTTACTGGTCACCCCATATCGGTGAGTATATTACAATAATTTGTAACTGAGTCAAAACTGTTTGTCTTTATCAAGGATCAGTAAAACATTAACTTGTTAATACACATAGTTAAGTGTGTTTTAAATATTTGCTTTTATAATTTTATTAAATCATCGATTGTATGTTTTTGGCTCAATCAAATTGCCAATATAACATATATCATTAGCTGCCTAGGTGGCGCAGGTAGCGTACACGCGACTGCTGTCCATGAGTTCTCAGGTTAGAATCCTGGCTTGGAACAAATGTTTGTATGATCCTAAAAAATATTTGTTTCGGAGTTTGGGTGTTTTCTTTGTATAGTATGTATGTATTTACAAAAATAAAAAGTATTTATGTATTCATATCAGTTGTCTAGTACCCATAATACAAGCTCTGCTTAGTATGGGACTAGATGGCGATTATTATTATATAGATAAACAAACAGTGTAGCAATCAATGATATGTTTGTGTTTTAGATCATCACGCACTGAAGCATCTACACCCAGTAGTTTCAATACGCCCAGTCAAGGAGGGAATCAAACTACTCTGGCTGTAAGTATATATTTATTTTTAGGCAACCAGTTGCTGTTACATTAAATATCATATCAAGACAATAATTTTAGTCAAAACTATCTAACGGTGTCACACCAATATTAACAAGAGCGATAACAAAAATTATTAAATAAAAATGAAATAATTTAAAAAGTAATTTTCAATTATAATTAATAGACACCAGGACTTCGCGACAAACTAAGTATTAATCCAGAAGACAGACTGAATGGAGGTGACACACCGCAGCTCCAAAATCAATTACAAAAACAGGTATTTAATATATGACTATTATTCCTAAGTTACTATGAAATAAGACTGAAACAATTGAAATAAATGTTTTGAATACACTAACTGCAGAAAATCTATCCAAAATAATGTTAATAATGAAATTAATTTATCGTTTTCTTTAGTAACAAATACTTGAATGTAATAAGTTTGTTTCTATTTATATGCCAAAAGACTTTAAAATAATTAAAATAATTATAGTTATATTATACGGTAAACTTCGAGATAGTAAATGAAGACTTAAGTGGTACCATATCTGCTTCCTAAATAGATCTAAAAATATCTATTGTACTTTAGCAAAAAGCGTCAGTGCGCAATGCATTATCGTCCTTGCCTACGCCGCGCAACGATTATGAAATCGTGGTTCCGGACCAAGAGGACGAGCCTATGGACGGAACTGTCAATGACGAGAGGGTTGAAGACCAGGCCGACACTGACGCCAGGCTGTTAAAGGAACAGGAAGAATTACGTTAGTATCAACTACTGTAATCTTATTTACTTTTGAATTTTCTGTCCAATATTGTCAGTGTGTAATTAGAGAATACGCATGTTTACGTAAAAATAGAACACATGTAAAATACGTGAATTTATGTAATGAAAGAAATTAAACCGTTATTATGAGTTCATAATAGTAAAAAAAAATAAGTTGTAGAAACTTTGAGTTTCATATTTTATTGTCAGTGGGCTGAGGACATGGTTAAGCATCGCTACACAAACATGATTGTCTTATAATTATTATTTCCTTTTATAAGCTCTTCTATTGTACTCAATATTTAAAAAAAAAAAAATAGGTTTTTGCATATCCGGTAGATGTCTCATGATAGCTCATAGATCTGGCTCGTTAAAAAGAAGTAATTTTTATTTCGGACATCGAACACACAACGCCATCTAGTCCCAAGTTAAGCAGAGCTTGAGTTACGGGTACCACATAACTAAACCAAAACCTTTTACTATTTTTTTTTGTGAATACTTATGTATTAAACATAGTAAACACCCTAACTCCGTAACAAATATTTGCATATCTTAAAAACATTTAAAAACATTAAGGCGCTCATAGCCCAGTTGCACTCGGTGATTAGAAACAATCATCGAGGGTAAGCAACGATGGCGCGGTCAGTACCTGGATGGGTGACCGCTGGTGGCATGTTACCATGAGCGTCTCCGTGATTCGGAGGTCACGTTAAGCAGTCGGTCCCGGTTGTTATCATACGATAACAGTCGTGAAGCTTAGTTGGAGGCCTTCGGGCGGCTTAAAAACATCCAACGGCAAGATTTACGTAGCCACAACGTATTCTTGCCAGTCCCTAACCCGCACTTGGCCAGCGTGGGGACGTATGGCCTTAACCCTCTCCGTGTGGGACATTATGGGTTGTTGTTTAAAAACATTCGGTCCGACCTGGCAATCGAACCAGAGACTTGAAGTGCTGCGCCACCGAGGCGGTCGGCGGTCGGCTTAGGTCGGATGTAAGGTGGGTCCGGATGGCGTAAGAAAGTGGTTCCCGGATCCCTCCCGTCTCAGGCGCAGAGTGGCACACCGTGGTGGTTTAGTGGGTAGTCTGGCTGGTGTCAGCCAGGAGTCCCACACGAAGCGAACCCCCTGTACCCGCAGGGGGGGAGCGAAGTGCGTAAAGGCATTCCACCACGGATGTCGGATGTAAGGGCGGGTGTGTGCAGGTGCGGAGGCGCTGAAGCTGCGCTCGGCGGCGGTGCGGCGCGGGCTGGCGCGGCCGGGCGACGTCAACGCCAGCGTGCTGCGCGGAGCCGCACCCTCGCTCACTCCGCTGCAGCACGCCGAGGAGCTGCTCAAGGCCGAGATGGTCACCATGCTGCACTACGACGCGCTCCGGGACCCGCCGCCAGGTAACGTCCACTCCTACGGCTCCCAAAAGTTATAGATTTTGTGCATCATCATCATCATCATCATCAGCCTATCGCAGTCCATAGGACTGCTGGACATAGGCCTCTCCAATTTCACGCCGCTTAGTTCGATCTATGGCTTCTCGCATCCAGCTCCTGCCAACCGTCTTGCGCAAATCATCGCTCCACCTGGCTTGATTTTGTGCAATTTTCATTATTTAAAGTTATCGGGGACGCCTTGGTGTACACTTTGTTTGTAGACCTAAATTTAACATTTGCTTTACACTTTTCTTCGGGTATTGTCGCGACTTCGCGTACCTGCGCTTAGTTCGTACGAGGCTTATTATTTAAAATCGTATTAAAGTAATATCGGTTTTACAAATAACCTGAATCGTTCGATGAAGGCACTATATTTTTCTTTATCAAAAGAAGCATATGTGTCAAAAATATTAATAAATGGTATCGATAACCTCTATGGCAAATTTTATCAAAACTTTTTTCGCTATTTAAGCATGAAATAAGAAACACACGCATCCACACGCATAATTTCGCCATTTAGTGTGACGTGTTTTTGTTTTTAATGTGACGACTACGCGTCGGAAAATAATAAAAAATAACGGATAATTGGAAAATATATTTAACTTTTTTATTTATATAATTTACTACTCCTAAACGTAGGTATTGATAAAAAACGGGTGGTGCAACTGCAAGCGTCGCATCTAGCGTACCTAGAACATCACCCCTACGAAGAATTCTCGGCCGAAGAACTCGAAGCCGCCAAGCAAGAGATGAAGAAAGAAATGGAAATAGTCAAGGCCGGTATGGGCCACGGCGAGCTCAGTATGGATGCTTACACACAAGTGTGGGAAGAGTGTCTCGCTCAGGTGAGCATTACCTTTTTCTTCTTATATACCCTGCCATTGATGATATACCTATTATATACTACTAACTGACCCGGCAAACATTGTTTTGATATATTATAAAAAAAATATTTAGAGGTATGAAAAATAGATGTTGGCCCATTCTCAGACCAACCCGATATGAAAACAAAATTTCATAAAAATCGGTCCAGTCGTTTCGAAGTTTAGTAACAAACACCGCGATACGAGAATTTTATATGTTAAAATAGGTTTCAATTATTATTCGAAAGAAGAAAAATACTTATTTTTTTTTATTATCATTGATGATTACAATTCGTATGCAAGTGTGTGCATAATAAATACAACAATAATCTATTACTTGTAGGTACTCTTCTTACCTGGACAAAATAGGTACACTCGCGCGAACTTAGCGAGTAAAAAAGACAGGTTAGAATCTGCTGAGAAAAGACTCGAACAGAACAGGAATCACATGGCCAAGGAGGCTAAGAAGTGTTCCAAGATGGAGAAGAAGTTAAGGGTTTTAACAGGCAAGTTTTATTTTTATTAATAATGTGCTATCCGTTCGTGTGACGTAATAAGAATATGGAGTATCACATCCCTATTCATCTCAAGAGTGTCGAAAGAGGCGACAAAGGGATGCAAACTGCAGAAAACCACCACTGCAAAGAAAATTATAACTTTTTTATGACCTTGCCACCCATGGCAAACGAGCAGACGTATCGCCTGATGTAAACGATTACCACCGCCCATGGACACCTTTTTTTTTGTTCCGTGTGGGAACCCCCTCGGGCCTTGCCACCTTGAACAGCGGGGTTTGCGGCGGGGAGGTGTGCCGGAATTGAACCGACTAAAACCACACGGTGTGCCACTCTGCACCTGAGACGGGAAGGATCCGGGAACTGCTTTCTTACGCCATCCGGGCCCACCCCATGAACACCCTAAACCAACTCCAAATAAACCCTACATTCTGGAATAAACTTTTCTTGCACTTATTCCACAATTTATTTATTTTTACACCTGACCGGATTCCCGGTTTCGTCTTATGGCATTATCAAAGGTGTATTACAACAAGTTCCATCAAGTGCCGGCAATCGAGAGTGGGATATTAAGTCACAACCTCCTTTTAGGTCTTAGGACTATGTCCAGCAGTATACTGTTCTGATATTAAACACTTTTTCAGAAAATATACCACACTTATTAACACAACAATTATCTTATTTTAAAGTTTTAAAAAGACTCAACTGTGCATAGATTGATGTGACTATTAGTGGATAAACAATTGTTTCAGGTGGTTACCAGAGCCGGACGGCGTCACTGATCAAACAATTTCAAGAGTTACAAGATCAGATAGAACAAGCAAACTTGGAGCTATCCACATTTAAGTTTTTGGCTGATCAAGAAAAGGCCGCAATTCCTCGTAGAGTAGAGGTATGTTTTATTTGGAAAGTTTATACTCGTTTGTTTGTTTGTTCTTTTTTTACCTAACTACGGGGAAGCCAAATGTCTTTATCTTTCGAGTTTTGAACAGTGTATTTGTTGTAAAGAGGTATTTATCTGATTCAAGATTCGCAACAATCTCAGGCCGTGATGCGGTTAGTTTCTATTTGCCACATACGTCATACTGATATTTTATACCAGTGAATAAAAAATACAACAGTTGCCTTATGTTTTATATTTTTTTGTTTATAGTCGTTAACGGAAGACGTGAACCGCCAAACTGATCGAGAAAAGCAACTACAAAAGAGGTTTGCTGAGTTACAAGCGGAGTTCGAGGATCTACAGAAAGGACGACATTCTAAAGACATTGAGTCGAGATCCGTAGCTGCTGAAGAATAAAAATATAGAATTATAAGGGTACTTGTCTAAACTTTCAAAAACGAATGTAGATTTATGGAATAAAAACTAAAATTATGACTAAAAACGATGTATTTTTTAACTATAATCGTAATAAAACGACGAAAAAGAAGCAAGAAAAATACCATCTTTATAGGTTTGTAGTACTTTTACATTTATCCTATTTTTACTTGGTCATTAATTTAGGCTAAATTTTTTAGACTAGTTTTGCCTGGCGTCATTACCCGCGGAGCTTAGCTAATACCGAAATAAACTGCCAAGTCAAAAAACTGATTGCTCAATTAAATTCAAAAAGTTGTTTTGTCAAACATTTTTTGGATTCAGAAATAATAACTTAAAAAAAAACGTCTAGAATCATCTATAGAAGTAAATAAATTAAAGTGTCTGTTTGTAATATAAAAATAACCGCTTTTTAATATAAACACAAATGTATACACGGTACATATACCAATTTTTTTGTAAATTTTGTCTGTCTGTCCGTTTGTTCTGGCTAATCTCTAGAACGGCTGGATTGATTTTGACCGTACTTTCACTGATAGATAGTTGATGATTAGTCCAGCTTCGTCCCGCGACTGCAACCAAGATTACTGATGTACCGCGGTACTCAGCTAGTACAAAATCAGTAGCTGAGACCTGCGGTGCGGTTTTTTTAATATTACAGGTTATTTGTATTGCAGTTATTTTATTAAACAGACAGTCTAATTTTATTTATTTGTATAGATGTAATGGGGACTGTTACATTACCTTTTTTCGTGATTGAATCCTCGTGGATACATTCTGTTTATGTATTTATGTTCTAAAGTTACATTAAAATTAAATAAATATAACTTAAAAGTAATAAAATATTTTTATTCACATTTCTGTACACCATTACAAATATAACATTAATTAATTAGAATCATAGAATTATCCATGATCATTAAAATTGAACTTAAAAAATTATGAATTTCAGACTCTACTTATAATAAATACACGATTTTAAAGTTATATCACAGAAGCGCTCGACAATCCAGACTTGCTGGGTGCTAGTCCTACTTCATAGTTGAAGATTAATTTCACACGAACTTTTCCAACTTTATTAGCCCTTCTAGTTTCGGACCTGATCAGGTCAAGGGCACCAGACACCATCGCTGCGCGTCTTATGACCTAGATTTAAAAACTATACTACATTGTACTTGAGGCTTATAATTGTATGTGCATTGATATGTTACTCTGTAAATATATTGCCAACTTTATTTTACACTGACAATAAGGTCACCTATAAAATACTATAACCCAGTGTGTGACTATCTACATAAATAGAAAAATAATATGCCTATTATTTATGACAACAACTATTCCCTACCATCACAGTGTAGGGGGTTACTTATCACATTGTCCAAATTAACTATGGCAATAAAAAAAACTTTATTTCTCTCACATGAAAGGTACAATTTATGTTTCATGAGATCTAGGTACATATATAACAGTTTTTTGAAATTCCCTAGTGAGAGCTGGAGTCCATAATAGGCTCGAAGCCTGTGTGACAGATGATATGAGGATGGTTAACACCACTCTTGGATTCTACTCAGATTTTACAACGGGCTGAGTAGTCATTTTGGTAGCTAATTATAAAAACAAAACCTATGAGCACCTTAAAAGTTCAGTCACTATCTTCAGAGTCACTACATATTTGCCTTCTGTTTGGTTTACTTTTCACTTTGACCTCAGGGCTATCGTCCTGTGTACACATCCGTCGTATTTTTTTCTTAGATTTCCTTTTTTCTTCTAACATCATTTCTGCTACTTCCAGCTCTGACATTTCTTCATTTGCTTGTGTTAATCCGATATTGGAGTCAACGCAAAAGCTATCCTGAAAAGGAAAGAATATCTGTTAATGGTTTTCTATGGTAAAAATTATTCTTTTAAGCTAGGAATTGTGCCGAAAGCCTAATCTTTTGGTGACGACTTTTAAACCAAAAAATCCTAAATCTATTACGAGTCCATACGTCTATTTCGTTTAATATAGCTGCAAAGGTATATTTGAATTATTTACAAAAACTTTGAATGAGAAAAAATGCATCATTGACCACTTGGTCTTTTTCGTTTTCCACCTTTTCCTTTTTGTGTTCATTTTCAACGAACGAGTTATAGTCGTTGAAATCTATTTCTAAATCAAAATTGTTGCTTACATTAAGTTTTTCTTTAACTAGGCTTTCTTTAATTTCGTTTGGACTTTTTACGAAATCTAATGATGTATCCATGTTTGGGACATCAATTGAATGTTTACTTACATCTTAATCTTTAATATTTTTCTGTGTGTTGTAAAGATCTGGTTCTTCAGTCATGTTTAAATTAGTATCTTCTTTTTTTATACTTATTAATGACCAAGATAAACAAACCGTAAACACCTTTCATTCTAACTACTCACGCACGGTCGTCTCACCCCAAATCAGGCGAAGCCTGTTTATGGTGGCAAGACTGCTGTTAAACATACTTATACGCTTACACACACCCAGATAGAGAAACAAATAATATTTTATTCACACAAAGATTACCCCTGTTATTTTTTTTTATTTGCCAAAATGACTGCCCTGCCTGATGGAAAGCATGAGCAGAATCCAAGAGTGGTGGTCACCATCCTCAATTCGAAAAAAAACAATGCAGCATGGTGACCGACACTATGGCGGCCTGGGGGGAAGAGGGATGGTGAGGGGTATAGGCGGCGTTGGATTGGGGTATGGGCCTCCGGTATCCTCACTCACTCGATGAAACACAGCGTAAGCGCTGTTTCACACCGGTTTTCTGTGAGGCCGTGGTATCACTCCGGTCGAGCCGGCCCATTCATGCCGAAGCGTGGCTCTCCCACGGTTACCTATTACGGTTTCTAGCTTAGCAATCAGGATATGTAACCTAGTGGTTACCTAGTGGCCAATAACAATCAACGCCTTCTTTTATGATTGACTAACTATTAACACTGCATAATAAAAATTCTAAAATATTTCATACCATTTCATATGCATCTTCATCTACGGATTGTGACAATATTTCTTCTCTGTTATACTTCTTTGGTAATTCAGGTATTTTAAAAGCACCTGCTTTTATTGGACTCCTGCAATATCAAGTAAACATTATTTATAGCGGGTTACTATTTGAGGTGTAAAAAATATGTTGACATTAACTCTTTGAACCTTTTCCAGGGAATGCCGTCGACTTTCCGATTATAGTTTACTAGCCGACCCGTGGCCACTTCGTTGAGTGTCAACCGCCGGCTTTACTTCGACTTGATTTTTAAATACTATTATTTTTAACAAAATTTTTCATATTGTTCATTCATAATATTAATAAATAAAATAATATAAATAAAATAAAAAATAAATAAAATAATAAATAATTGCTCTTAGGAGCAAAATGTACAAAACGCAAAACGAGCACCAATCGCAAAATGTGCAAATAGCAGAATGTACAATACGCATAATGAGCAAACACAAAATGAGCAGCACACCAAAATCTCATCTCATTCAGGGCAATGTCAAACGTATAATACCAAAAAGTAGGCTAGTGAAGGTCTTTGGTCTTAGGGAGCAGGCTCTATAATCGGACAAATTAGATAGTTCGACACTGTCCTGCAAAACGTTTTTCGGATTACCGCGGGTCCACTTTACTAATACTATTAGTAAGAATACAAAAAATCGTGACCGTACAGTATTGCAAAACTTACTTAAGAGACTTCAAGTATACCGCCTGTATATCGTCCAGCGGTATGACGCTATCATCACATATAAAGTCCGCTATGCTCCCGACGCTGTCGTCTGTCAGTTCATCATCACTACCACCGTCGCCATCTGACAGCACTGCCTCCATATCCAAAAACGAGTTGTTTTTCTTTGTCTTCTAAATAAATAAAAGCATTATATTAATTTGTATGTATTTACTTTGTTAAACTAGCTAATAACTTAATAATAGAAAAGGAATATAGCATAGATTCTTACCGTGGGAGAGCCACGCTTCGGCATCAATGGGCCGGCTCGACCGGAGTGATACCACGGCCTCACAGAAAACCGGTGTGAAACAGCGCTTACGCTGTGTTTCATCGAGTGAGTGAGGATACCGGAGGCCCATACCCCAATCCAACGCCCCCTATCCCCCTCACCATCCCCTTTCCCCCCAGGCCGCCATAGTGTGGGTCACCATGCTGCATTGTTCTTTTTCGCATTGAGGATGGTGACCACCACTCTTGGATTCTGCTCATGCTTTCCATCAGGCAGGGCAGAGTCATTTTGGCAGCTTAAATATATATAAAAAAAAAAAAAAAGATAAAGTAAAATAATAAATATGTAACGAACCGCGCAAACGAGAATAGTTAGATGCTTTGGAACAATATTTTTTTTTAGTTTTATACGAATAAGTAGGGTAACTTAATCTACATTCATCCATCATCAGCCTATCGCAATCCACTGCTGGACATAGGCCTCTCCCGTTCTACGTCGTTTTTAAGCAATTTATAAATTAGCTACTTACTTTTCGAACTTTGTGATTTGTAGTAGAACTGTATTTATCACTTTTTATAGGATGAGGACTCCTAAAATGTACCTCACATTTTTCGTCAGTAACAAACTCATCTTCACTGTCGTCAAACGCAAGCTTGCGTTTTTGTGACGTTTCACATTTCGTTGGACTAATTTTTAGCATCGCATTTATATCATTTTTGTCAAGATTATTATCTCGTCTAAACATTTGCAGCATACTTAAATTGTTTTTGTTAATACCGCCGTCTTGTGTGCCTATATCCAACTGTTGTGGATTTCTATTCTCTTTTTGTGAGAAAAAATTTGTTTGCGACACAGTGCAATTGAGTATTGTATTATCATTTTTGTAATGTTTGTTTATTTTTTTCAAAGTCAATATGGTTGAACTCTTTCCTTGTTCATTTAAAGGTTTATCGCCAAGCTTTGGTTTTTTACTGAAATGTGGCGATTCTATTATCGATTCAATACTATCTATATCTAATTTTCTTTTGAAATTGTTAGGATTATTAGTTTTACTTGAAGAAGCATGATCAACTTCAGGCAACGAAGGTCCTCTTAGTGAATAATCATTAGATTTTTTCATAATTTCTTCTTTAGCGTCATACACTTGCGTGGTATCCGAATCGCTGTCACTATCCAGAATTATGAGGCTTTCTTGCCTTTTCATTTGATAAGTGGGTTGTGTCAGCTTGTCTGAATTACTCAAATTAATTAAGGACCTCTTTCTTTCAGTCTGACTTAAAAGAATCGGGGATAAGCTTTGCTTGCTTTGATTGGGCAGTATCGGTGAACTATTTCTTTCGCATTCAGCTAGAAGAATAGGGGTATTACTTCTGTTATCCTCTTTGTTATGTACTGCATCAGACAAGTTAGATTTTTTTAATATGGAATTGTCATCCGTTTTGTTGATCATAGCTTCAAGTTGAGTGAGTGTTAGCATGCTCTTACTACTTGTATCATTTATACTATGCTTGATAAAACTTTCTGCTGTTTTATCTATGACATTATTGTTTGGAGGCTCCTTTATTAATTGCTTTCTACAGTTGCTTATGGGTGTTGAACTATTGGTACGTCCTTTTTTGGTGCTTAGTTGAAATTTACGAGATTGACTGCCGAGTATTGGGGATGTTGGTATTTCTTTAGCTTTTATGCGACCAGATAAAATTGATGGACTTAGTGGATGGTCACCTGGAGGTACTTTATCTGGTGATGTCAAAGTATTCGTATTTTTTAAGTCATTCTTTTTGTTATTCGTTTGGTTTACCTCAGGTGGTGTGTCTTCGATTTCATCATCAGCAAATATATCTTCGATACTATCTAAACCGAAGAAGTTGAGAACTTCTTTATCTTCCTTCGGTTCTTCTACCGATTCACTTTCTTTTGCTATAGCTTCCTCGGGGCTGCTATCAGCAAATATATCTTCAATGTTTCCAACATCAAAAGGATCTGACTTCACAGGTTCCTTTTCCTTTTTGTGTTCATTTTCAACGAACGAGTTAGAGTCGTCGAAATCTATTTCTAAATCAAAATTGTTGCTTACATTAAGTTTTTCTTTAACAAGGCTTTCTTTAATTTCGTTTGGACTTTTTACGAAATCTAATGATGTATCCATGTTTGGGACATCAATTGAATGTTTACTTACATCTAAATCTTTAATATTTTTCTGTGTGTTGTAAAGATCTGATTCTTCAGTCATGTACATATTAGTATCTTCTTTTTTTACACATTTTAGAATAGTATCGGAGTCAAAATCCTCAATTAAATCTACATCTGGTAAACTTAGTTCCTGAAGAGAAAAAAACAATGGTCGCGCTTTCTTTCGATTTCTTAATTTTAAAAGAGCGGAACATTCGCAAATATTCTCGCATATGTAACACTTCTTTGCACAGTTAGTATTTTGCAAGTTCAAATCCACGAGTAAACTAAGTAGTCGAGTGGGAATGCTGCCATCATCTTTGATGCCTAGATCATTAATTAATTTCGTGTAGTTTTTAGTCGATTTCGTCGCTGTACTAAACAGAGCTCGAATGTCACCATCTTTTTTTGCTGGTGATTTAATTATAGGTGCCTTTTTTGTCTTTTTAACTTGTTTCGTTTTTGCGGGAGATAAAGTCAACTTTCTAGGAGATGTCAATATTATTTTAGTAGGTGATTCTTGAGTAGCGAAGCCTGTAAGTAAATGAGTGAATCTAATTAGTAAAAATTATCTAATATTCTCTTATTTTAGTAAAGTGATTGCCCACGTACTATTTAGTATGTATGTATTTAGATAACATCTATTTATGGTAATTAAATTAAATATGCAGATATTTAATTTTAGACAATCTTCGACATTTAGAATATCGCATAATAAAAGAATGCATTGTTTGGTAGCTAGGTCACAAGCTACGACCTTAGTGCGGAAACCGTGGCTAAGTTCAAACTTATAAATTGTTCTTTTTAAATATAAATATTTAGTTATTTTATGTATTGTAACTACTTCTATTGATAATACTCGTGACAATATCAATTTTTCGATGATAAATCGTAAACAAAAAATATTACTTACCAGGATTTTGAGTAGAAATTGGCATTTCAAATCTTTTAGCATCGGCATACTGCAGCAGTTCAGATAAAATCTCTGAATCTTTCGAATGTGTTACATTTACAGTTTTCTGTAGAGTCCGTTGCCATTCTAACCACCTGGTTAATTTCAACGTACTTTCCTCTGGTTCTTCAATACCTTTGAATGAGTCTGAAAATCATGAAATATGTTTGTAAAATTATGTCCTACAAATGGTTAAATAAGAATTTTAAATTGCATTACAAGGTGCCATCTCTTTTGAATTAGTGTAATATTTTTAGAGTCTTAATTGATTAACTTATTAGGTTTATCTTTGTTCTACCATTCATTATACATTGTTTTATTTATAAAATATAGTACTCAAAGCAGTTTCGTTTTATAAATAAATTTACAAAGTTCTATGGATGGCTGTTAGATTCATATAACAGAATAGCTGACAACAATAACCACGGGCAACGTCGCGGGGCGAATCTAGTCTAAAAAAAAGTAGGTAAAGTAAATTCTTATATCACCTGCTGCCTGAAAGTGTAAGTCCCGTCAGTACCGGTCCAGCCGTTCCGAAGATTACAGAAAAAGCTTTAAAAATTTTTTGATGTAAATGCCACATAAACTTTCATATATGCAAATATATGCAATTACAAACAGACACTTCAATTTTGATTTATTTGCATAGATAAAGATTTATAGATAGATTGATGACTAGTGATGTACTCATGTTTAAATTTACCTATATTTTTTGCCCAATACTCTTTATGTGTAGGTAGTAAATTCGTGTCAGTGTATCCATCAGGAAACAGTTCCTTAAATTCCTTTTCACTTATAAGCTCTCTGCCATAATTTCCCCTGTTCACAGAACTCGTGCCGCTCGTAGAAGCTTGCCCGATGAGCATGCTACGTAAATCTTTTTGACCCTAAAGAAAAAAATATTATTTTGCATATATTGCGGTACATAATATACACCTTAATGGTTCTATAGTAGAAAAAATAATGTTATATTCTTATATTTTAATGAAATAAAAAAATACTTCATTTATTAAATATTAATGTCTTATTTGCCTCGGTGGCGCAGTGGTAGCGTAAGCGACTACTGTGCTTGATGTCTCGGGTTCGATTCCCGGGTCGGACCAAATGTTTGTCAATCAATCAACAACCCATAATGTTCCACTGCTGGGCTCGGGTCTCCTATCAGGAGAGGGTTAAGGCCATACGTCCCCACGCTGGCCAAGTGCGGGTTGGGGACTTACAAGAATACGTTGTGGCTACGTAAATCTTGCCGTTGGATGTTTTTTTAAGCCCCCCGAAGGCCTCCAACTAAGCTTCACGACTGTTATCGTATGATAACAACCGGGACCGACTGCTTAACGAGACCTCCAAAGCACGGAGACGCTCATGGTAACATGCCACCAGCGGTCACCCATCTAGGGACTAACCGCGCCGTCTTACCCTCGCTGATTGTTTCTAATCACCGAGTGCAACTGGGCTATGAGCGCCTCAATGTTTAGTATGCTATATTTAGTGTGTAATGTTTGTATGATCTGCAAATATTTGTTTTGGATTTTGGGTGTTTTCTATGTATAATATGTATGTATTTACAAAAAAAAGTACCCATAATACAAGCTCTGCTTAGTTTGGGACTAGATGGCGTTGTGTCCGAAATATATATTTGATATTTTGCCATACCACGATCGTAGAAAGCAATTCAAGTGCAAATATAGTCTACAACAAATGTATAGTTTCATTATTCTAGTTTATCTATGTATGTCTTTTCTAAAGAAAGCCCTATTTTCTTCCGTGAAGACTTTGAAGCTAAAACACATGCTCTATGGGAGCTGAAAATATAAGTTCTTGTCTGGAAAATAAGAATAAACTATAAGCTTGACTTTATACAGCATCTCAAACGACTGGACCTGCTTAAGTTTGCTTTTGAAATTAAGTCTGCCTCTAGCAGGCTGTTGTATTCATTAAACTTACCTTCTTAGCCTTTTCGGTCACTTTTTCCTTAGGGTCAGGTTTCTTTTCAACGGTGATGAACATTTTTTGACATTGCGGTTGGAAATCGCGCGGCATCATACGTGGATTTGACTTGTATAGATTGTTCTCCACCTCTTTAGATTGTGATATAAGTCTGTTTAATCCATCTCTTTGTCGCATGCAGTCTAATAGTGTCTAAAACAAAGAGTTACTTAATTGTCGAAAGTTTTTTTTTAAACAAACCCCATTCCTACCCTCCTGATTAGCGTTTGCCAAAACCTTGTTTCTAATGTCAGGCAGTTATCAAGACTGCTTCATAAGTTATGTCTTTATCTAATTAAAAGGTAGTTCAAATATGTTTTGAATTTTCTACAACAATATTACTCTAGAAATCCTCAGGGTAACAATAATTGGTGGTGATTTGCAAAACTTTGCCACCTACCTGATGTTCCCTTCCTTCAGTGACAAGTATGTACACTTGACCACCGCGTTCTCGCCCAGTGCGCCCGCATCTGTAACAAAGAGTAAAGTGCTGTAGGAATATATTGAGACCCATAAACTTGTACGATTTAATTGCAGTAATAAACAAAGCAAGGTGTGAAGTTTGTAAGGATAGAATCGACTGGTGGGCTTTTGAGTCTACCAACTTCAATTGAGAAAATACTTTTTTTTAATGGAATAAGGGGTAAACGAGCAAACGCATTGGTAAGCGATTACCGCCGCCCATAGACACTCGCAACACTAGAAGCGTCACAAGTGCGTTGCTGGCCTTGGGGGTAAGAGGGATGACGGGAACGGTTGGATTATGGGCCTCTGGTATCCTCACTCACTCGGTGAAACTCAGCGCAGGTGCTGTTTCATATGTACAATGGGTACATATCATATTGCATTATATTCCTAGAAAAGTTTTGTGCCTAGACACACACGTGTACATTCGCTAAAGAAAGGATTGACACAGTATAAGTAAGTTTAAAGTTAAAACGTATAACCGCGTATTTGTTAGAAAAAGTGACATATTAAACATCCCTGCATTGGTTGGCTTTTTGGTGTCTTAAAACGCTTAGAATTAAGATAAGACGCCATGTATTCGCAAACTAAGCAAAGCTTGTGTTATCGGTACCTGACAACTGATATAAATTACATATATACTTTTTTATATATATATATTTATTATACATAGAAAACACATACAAACATTTGGCCCGACCCGGGAATCGAAAACTCAAGTACAGCAGTCGCATTCGCTACCACTACGCCACCGAGGCAGTTAAAATATTATTTAATTTTATGTATTTGTACATTCGTAGATGATAGGTGTGCGTTTGTGTATGAATGTTTTATTTATTATTCGTTTTTTAGTTTTTTTACCTTTGTACGAGTCGTATGGGTGACTTGGTAGAGATGTCAAAGCACAGTATGAGGTCGACGGAGCCCACGTCCAGCCCCTCCTCCGCCACGCACGTGGCCACGAGCGCGTTGCACGAACCCTCGCGGAAACTGCGCATCACTCGCAGTTGCTGCTTCTGAGACACCATCGACTTGCCGTCCTTGCCTGCCCCAATAGGGTAGATCATCAAAACGGATATTACAAAAAATCTCGGCAAATATCATTATTACAGCTTTTAATTTCTATTACCGATTTTAATCAAATAAAACTTGTATATGTGCCCAATTCAGTAGCAGTATTTACTACATTTTGAAAATAAATTTATGTTTTGACTGATGATAAAAAATTGACTGAGGTGTCATCATTCCTATTCGATATTGTCCATGTTGGTGCTAATTCTGTTGTTTGATCACTAAACTAAAATATTTCTTAAATTATCTTCCATTCTAATAATTTAGTATGACATGATATATTTAACTTCAGACAATCTTTGAGATTTAGAACATCGTTTGATACGAAAAACTCATTCTTAATGATTTTAAGTTCGGTTTAGAGAGTTTTCGAAGAACAGAATTAGCACCACTTTCACTGACACTGGCTTAACTATGCTAGCTATGAATTTTAAATTTGATAATACAAAATATTTGTATCTCTTTGTCGAAATTTGTCGCCAGAAATCAGAATTATCCAGTCACTGGTTCAAAAGTTTTAAGAGTATATAGTTTGGTCACACTTATTTCATAACAACTAAGGCATCTAGCGAAGATCTGTTTTCTGCCAAATTTAGGCAAAGGAAGTGAAGGAAATTAATAAGATATAAAAAGTTTATGATAGTATATATGAGTATAGTAGGTAGGTAAGGTAGGTTACGTGCTATTAGGTTTAATAGTTATTCATGAAAGATGTTACCTGAGGCACCTTGTCCGACAAACATTTGTGGCTTGATGAGAGGCCGGCACTGTAGTAACAGACAGTGTACCAGGTTCACACTCTCACGGTATTCGCAGAACACTGTAAACAGACGCTGAATTAGAAATTACCATTTTAAGAGATAAAAAGAAGTGATTAGAAACGTAAAAATTAGGTTTACTTTTTTTTTTTTGTAAATACAAACATATTATACATTTAAAATATCCAAACTCCGAAACAAATATTTGCAGATCATACAAACATTTGATCCGACCCGGGAATCGAACCCGAGACCTCAGGAACAGCAGTCGCATACGCTACCGCTGGGCCACCGAGGCAGTCTGTTTGATGCAAAGTTCAAGTTTTATGTTATACTTAAGTCAAGACAAAACGAGACAATTAGAACGATCGAAAGTAGCCGTCAGACGTTCAAAGGCTTAAACATACCAAAGTAAAAAGTAGTCTATGGTCTTGTTCTAGAATCAAAGTATCTCCGGTGCCAAATTTAATTGAAATCATAGTTATTTTCGAACTTATAACATTAAGTAAGAATAAATGATAACACTGACCTATAGCTCTAGTATCTTGTTTATTATGTTCGGCTTTCTTAAAATGAGCCATCATGATTTCTTTCAACTTATCAAACTTTGGATGTCCAAAGCGTATATTTGCAGGTATCTAGAAACAGACAAAAAAATATTTTATCAATTTTTATTTTTGGAAAAGATTTGATGAAAGAAAAAATAAAGAGACATAAAAGCAAACAAATCATATAGAGATGATGTTCTCGAGCAAAGAAATTTTCATTTTGCACATTTTATAGTCATGCTATTTCTGAAAGTGACAAACAAATTCGAACGTGATATTATGCCTTATTACACACACTAACGACATTCTAAAATGAAAATAAGCTACTAATTAACTCTGTATTACCTCAGGCACACTACCATCAGGTAACATACTCCGGTCCAAAGACAGAGGATTGATTCCAAGGTCATCCCGTAACCTTTCCAGCAGGGATGTCAATCTGTCATCAGAGTGTATCCAAGTTTTTTCGGGATGCTCGTCAAAAAAATTTAGGAACACTCTACAACCATGTTGCACTAAAAGCTCCAAGCCATGATATAATGCTATTAAAAGTGTGAAATCCTTCATTATATAATTATGTTGAGAATGTCTGAAAATAGAAATAGAGGCTTGAAAAAACATAACTAAGCCCCCGTAGTGTGGGTCACCATACTGCATTCTCCACATTCGCATTGAGGATGGTGACCACCACACTTAGTTTCTACTTATGCTTTTTATCAGCCACAGTCATTATAATAATAAATCTGCATAATGATATCCACTAGTTTATTATTCATGGATCCTTATGAATAAATGTCATTTTTTATACCACAAGGTAGGTAAAGTAGCTTATGAAATTAAATCAAGACCTTATTATCATTAGTAATAACATCACTATCCTTATAAATCACATGGCCTCTGATACCAAACTAGGCAGAGCCTGTATGGTATCCAAACTGCTAATAAACATACTTATATATTTTTAAATAGCTAAATAGTGTTGCCAACATGGTTTCTCTTACCTATTTAGGTAAAATGTACAAACACAAAAACACATACTGTACTAATAGTATGTGTTGGTAAATAGTTATGAAACATATCATATATTATATACTCTGATTCGATTTGTTTTTTTTATGAGATATTACTTTTTTTTGGTAATAAAAACTAAAAGTAATATCATGGTTTGAATTTTTATATAAAAGTCCCCAAAAAGGAAGCATGACAATCATAGCATATTTTAAAAATGTCAAGATAAAAATTACTTCATGTATCAATACTCACCTAGCCCCACGATCTCTGCTTTGCAACTCTTTATAGAGCATTACGATCCTTCCTTTTGACAAATTCCCTATGTTATTAGGTAAAATATTCAGTTGTTTCAATCTCCTGGCATATCCATCTAAAATCTACAATGAGAAAATTAAAGTTACTTATTTATTTTATGCATATTAAAGTGAAAGCATCTTTATCATTATAGTTATAGATAACGGGAAAGACATACAACAGTAACAATCGATTTTGTCAACTTCTTAGAAAAATAAATATTTGAAAAAAATGCCTCTCCTAATAAAAAGTTTCCTATAAGTATACATCAACATTATAAGAAGTTATGAATAGCTTGTGAGAGGCTTACTTAGGCTTAGGTCCCACAAGGGTTTATCAAAGATGTTGATGAGAACAGGAAATCTAATATATGCCTGTGGCAATTTAAAACCACCCATCCAAAGGGTTGAGTCTAGGAGAACGCAATAATGGACAACAGGGCACTCTTTCTAAATTACCAGGCAGATAATTATTATACATTAACCCATATACAGACTGCTAAACCCAAATACATACATGAGCTATTGAATGTAATTAGTATTCTAATATACCTCTACATATTGTTGTCTCAGGGTGTTTAATTCTTGTGATAGTTTTATAACAACAGTGTTAATCTTGCGCGCATGGCTGTATGGAGCCACATCTATGCAGTTCTCTGTCCGAAGTTCTAAATGTGCTATATGGAGGTTCTTCACTACCTGGAATGAATATGCATTAAACTTAACAATATAGAATGAGATAAAATAATTTTAGTTCCCACACACTTTCCCTTTCAACTCTTGTTGTTACTGTTTTCACCTTTTGATTTACATGCAAATTTAAGCATGTCTACAAAATTGTGAAGGGTGAAATTTAAATTCATGGTTATTTGTGCAGCAACTGAAGTATAAATGATGGACCGATGATTAGAAGAAAATGTCTGGTTGCAAATTGACAAAGACTGGGTAGGTGACAGTCTCCTCCAAACAGTGCTAAACTGTTTGGAGGAGATCTGCAGTGGACAGCAATAGGTTGATACTTATGTACACTAATTGTATCTAAAAGTGATATAAGCAAACATTTTAGTAAACCATTATTAAGAACCAGTTTATACTTACATTAATCACATCATCCACTTTACTGCCTGGTGTGGCTGATAGTGCCAGTATTCGGTAAATCTTGTGCCCCATCTCATCTAATGTGGACACAATCTGGCAGTAGGCATAGTTTCCTCTGGCTTTGTGAGCTTCATCAATGACTAGACACTTAATCTTATCGCAAGGGCATATACCTGACTTCATGTCATTATAAATAACTTGTGGAGTTGCAAAGAACACCCTTTTGCTGTGCCAGTAATCTTTCCTCGTCTTTACTTGCATGTGTCCTGAAAGAAAGATTGAAATTGCATAACAGTTGTATGTTGTTCTTGCTAGATGATAGAAGCAAAGCATTTTTATTTTACAGTTTGATGCATTTACAACAATTTGTGTCAGAGTCTAATGCTTAAACCTTCACTTGATCTCTGTAACAGTTATCTTTGGTGGCATTTTAGAACTTATTAGGTACATTTCATTTATGATTTTCTATATTTGTAATGTATTGCACAGCATTTGCAGTTAAACTGGCATGTAAAGAATAAAATTAAAGCTAGCTATTGCCTGCGGTTCTGACACCTTACAGACAGAGTTACTTATGATTTTATAGTACTGGTATGGATAGAAAATAAAATTGTAAACATGACATTGCTTTATTGGTTTCATAGCCATCTGTCACAGAAATCAAGCTATTATATAATCAAATTGTTCTAATTTTAGTATAGAAGTAAATTCTGTGTGAATGCTACCTACCCGTCATTTCTATTGTATCATTAGGAGGTATGGCGATGATATTGTAACATGCTTCTATCTGTTGTGCCACCAAGGGCCTGGTTGGGGCAGTGAAAACAATCTTGCCAAGAGGATACCAGCGGTAAAAGTTGTACATAATTACTGCTGCAATAAAAGTTTTACCCAAACCAGTGGGTAAACTAACCTGTTTAAAAAAAAAAGAAAATAGACATTTATGATGTTCTTTGCAATAAAATTAAGTTATTTTTTTATTAAGTAATCTTAAAATTCCATGTAAGTGATTTATATTTTTTTACATAAATTATGTGTGTATATCCCTGCTGTTGTGTAATAACTCACCAATGTATTTTTAAGTAAGGCTGCTTTAATAATATTGAACTGGTAATCCCGAACCGGGTAGTTTGTTGGGTAAATCCAAGTTTCACCCGTGAGTTTGTCATATCCATTTATCTCTTCATCACAGCATAGGGCACTAAAATAAGATGAGAAAATACAAAGCTTGTAATTGCATAACATAATAAATTACTAAGTCTCATTTTATGATATTAATCATGAGCAGTACTTACATGGATAAATTAATGATATGAATCTAAGCCTAAATGAAATTAATGGTAGGGAATCTAGGCACAGCAATGGTGATAGAGATAAATCACAAATTAATGCTAATCATCATCATCTTACAGCCTTTGGTACTGCACTGGCTAGACATAAACCTCTCCTTAGAATCTAGATTTTGCCCTACTATACCACATTACACAAACAAGTAATTATGGTGTTTGTTTTTAGTTTTTATTATCTACCTAAAGATGGGTGTCCTGATCAATTTCTGTTCGCAGTGCTCTTGACCAGCATAGTTTGCCCCTTCAGTCCGTTCTTACAACAGCCAAGGGATGAATAAAGGTGGTATTACTTTTAATATACTTTTATGTTAATTTTATACCAATAATTTTAATGAAAAATAGTGGGCGAATTTGCTTTTTTGTCACTCATCTGCATTAAATAGATAACGGATTTTGCTATATCTTACCTGACATTTAAATCATTTCTAGATACATTTATATTACTCTCAGAGATTTTGGATGTTTGTTTGAAGGAATTATCAAAGTTGTCCAAAAACGAGGAATCCTCGAATATGTCATCTTCTTCGAATCCATCGTTCTTTTTTGATTCACTACAAGAGGGCTTATTCATAATCAATAATCATGATACTTAGATATATAATGTAATATATGAGTAGTTTAATAAATAAATTCCAATTATATCTCAAAGCGGGCTATCCCGCCAACGACAAAGACCACACGATTTGGCACTAATAAGCAAAAGTAATAACTTTAAATTTAACTTTTTTCTAGAGAGTCTTTCAATGTAGTTAACTTCTGCGCTAAAATAATCACAAACATGGCATGCATTGCATTCATTATTGCTCTCCTATCTTTCGCGGTTTTTGACTTTGTCAATTTTGACGTTGACAGAACACATATACTTGCCACTGACTGACAACTATTTTGATAATTTGTTGTGCTAGGATCGTTTTTTGTTTTTGCGAAAGACGGTCCTCATTTCATGTCATCCACATTTTTTATATTTTTTTCATTAATTCCATCACGACGAAGACTTGAAGACTCGAAGACTTAGAATTGAAGACTTGAAATACTTGACATTGGCAGAAATAGCTGATCCGGCTGATTGCCATATCATCAAAAGAAGAATTTGTTGTGCTACTCTGTTAGCCAGAGTCACTGGTGATTTCTATGAGTTTGTGACTGTGAGGCATTTCATTAGATTATCATATGAATAATATGTTTACATCAGATACCTAGTTGCAACAGAAAATCGTAATCAACAAATTAAAACATTTAATTGATTTCAGAACTTTTACTTAGTTATTACAGTCACAAATTAGATATCAGTTTTTTTAAAGTAGTTTTTAAGTACAAAGCTGGAAACATTTTGTGAAAATATATATTTGCACGAAAGCATGTACTGGAATAAACTCTTTTACTTACTTTGTAATATCTGTAAATATTATTGTCTACGTTTTTGAACTTCTCTCTTGTCAAATTCTACTATTCAAATTGACACATATCAGCTGTTTTCCGTTGAAAACTTGAAATTCTTGAAATTATTGTTTACTAAATGCAAATGATTATCGCAATAGCAAATATCAGTTGCGAACATAAATAAATGTTCAAATTAGTTTTACAGCTTTAATAATTAATACACAGTAAGAACTTGCAATGGAGCTAGAAGACGGGCTTGATGATTTACTGGCAGAAATTAGTGAACCAATTTCTCCAAAAAAAGCGAAACTTGATATTGAAGTTCCACAAGCCCAACCTGGTATGTCCCATGTAGAAGTTTATTTATTCTATCATAACCTCACATTTAGGCTTGATGCAATTTAGTTACATTTTATTTATATATGATTCTGCAATAAGATAAAGCAATAAGGATATTTTTATTAAAATCATTTACTGTATACATAATAAGGACAAGAAAATCTTACTTCAAAACATATAGTCTAGAAGTCTGTCAGCATGAATCTTTAAAATGGTTAAGAAAGTTGTGAAGTTTGAAAAAATGAAAAAATATGAATCACATTATCAATGATTTTTTTTAAATACTTCGATATTAGTTTAAGTTTGTTAATTTAAAAATATTATTTAAAATATTGATTGCGATAGTAAATCGTACTATATTCCACAGTTTTATTGAAATAAATTTCTGTGAGTTCAGATGCAATAAAATAGAAAATATTATAATTTTAACTCTCACACTCTCATGGTCACTTCACATTGTATTTCATATCCAATAATGTTAATAGTGCAACCCATGAAGTGATAGGTACCAGCTTATGCTTAAAACACTTTGTTGCTTTTCTGCAGGAACTTCACAGGATGTCAATAGTAAACCTGCCTCTTCAAAAACTCATTGTGTGTTAGTTAATCAGAAACAGGTAAGGCTTAGAACATTTTTTATTATATAAATAATAAAAGTTCTGAAATTTAAAAAAAAAGTTTTTTAGTACCTATTTCAAGTTACTAAACTTTGGAACAAAGAGACTTTGGAACAAGGAGTTACTAAACAGTTTTTATATTTGTTTAATTATGCAACTAGAAAGGTATTTGTTGATGGGTTGGTTAATGGTTGGAAAATAAGTCACACAATGTAAAATAATGTGGAAAATGAATGAAATAAACTCAAACTATTATCATCATTTGTTTTTCAGAGAGGTAACCCAGTGCTGAAGTTCATAAAAAGTGTACCATGGGAATATGATGATATAATTCCTGATTATGAAGTGGGCAAAACAATATGCTTACTGTTTTTGTCCCTGCGATATCATAACATGAATCCAGATTATATAAACAACCGGTTAAAAGAACTAGGTAAAAAATACGAGCTCCGAGTTTTATTAGTGCAGGTAAGTTATTCCAAAATAAAAAGAATTTTTGCAAGTTAAATTGCATCACACCTTTGCTACGATACTGACACTTACTGGGAAAAATATTATACATATTTATTTTATGTTCAATGTATTTTATTGTATTGAATAATAATTAATTAAAAACCTAGGTTTACAGTTTAAAAAAGGCCTTTGTATCAATAAAGTAAATTTATACATAGATGGGGTAAAAAAAGTCCATTTGTAAATTAAGCACTCAAAACTAGATAGGGCTTAAATCAATTTTATTTAAATCTCTTATGAAGATATTAAAATACATGTGTGGAATATGAATAATCATTTAAAACACACAATTTATTAATACCTAATAAGAAGTCATGTAGATCGTCTGAAATTGATATAAAATGTCGTGAAATGTGAATTATGACCACCAACATGAAACATTTTTTTTTATTCTTTTGTGTTTATTTAAGGTTGATTTAAAAGAACCTCACAGTACTTTAAAGAGCCTAACAAGATTATGTCTCTTAACTGATTTAACACTTATGTTAGCTTGGAATCCTGAAGAAGCTGCCAAGATTATTGAAAATTATAAAATTTTTGAGAATAAACCCCCAGACAGAATCATGGAGAAGATTGAAAATGATCCACATCAAAAGGTGATTACAAAATTGTAAAACATATTTTAGATGACATCTTACATGTGACTGATTTTTTTGATGATTTTTAAAGTATTTATTTATATCAACAATCATAAATCCCATACATTTCACATAAAAATAGTATTGGAAATCCGCCAACTTGCCCTGCATTTGTCAACAACTTTAGATATTTTTGGTTTTTTATTTTTTCTTTATTAATCTTTATTAATTTAGAGACTTTTATTACATGGTAATATGTTAGTCCCATCGTACCTTATCCTATGTTATATTCTATATATAAAATTAAGTCAAAGCTTTTGATGCGTAAACATCCATTATTTTTGTATGGTGTGCAAAAAAAAAAGAGAATTTATAATTAAAAAACTTATTTAATCGAATAATGGCGTCTAACTTTAAAAAATATACATGCAAACTAACAAAGAGTCTTTGCCGCGCTATTGAGAAAAAAAATATTTCAATATTATATGGTGTTTATTCCAACGTTACATTTCTAGTAAACTTAATCACAAATCCAGTCCTATTCTTATTTGAAACGCATCGTATGTGTTTGCATGATGATTTGGCGCCGTTAGGCAATTTTTTCTTTGCTTTTTACCAAATGAGTGAGGTTTGAACCAGGAGGTTTCAAGTTAAGAGTCACGAAGAATAAGTTAACATATTCTTCGTGACTCTTAAGTTGATAAGACTCGGGTCCACGGGCGGTGGTACTCATTTATCATCAAGTGACATGTCTGCTTATACCACAAAAAAGTATCTACTCTTTGAAAATGTTGATTATTTGTTACCATCTAGTCAATCTAGGCACATCGTTTTGAGAATGTTTTTTTATTTCAAATTGAAAAGATAATGACAAGTTTGTACGGAAGTTGTACCGCCTCGCGTATCTCATGACAGGATTGTTTTTGTATTTATTTGGTTACTAATATCACCAACAATAACAATTTAAATTCCCAGATTTGCAGAAGATTGCGTTAATAAGTTATCATAGTTTTTAGATAATGAAATACATGAATCGCAAATGAGTTGTCATTGCTGTCAGCAAGATGGCGTAATAAATATTTTTGAAATCATAATAATTCGTTTACGATTTTCTTGATCCGTCAATAAAATGTTACTCGTATATACAATACATCAGTTAGAATACATCAGTAATCTCATGCATAAATATGGATCAAATATTTTATAGTTTTTATGTTATATATATTTTAAAATAGTGGATAATAGTTTTGGCAATCCGACACGCCATCTAGTCTTCAAACTAAGTAGACTTTGTGCATGGCAGTTTAGAAAACGTGGGAATGTTTTTTTTTAGTGCAGTTATACGAACTTTTCGAGCAGAAATGTAATTTCTTTAGCACTGTTCTAAAAATATGATACATATGAAAAAATAATTAGAATGATTCAATTAATAAACGGTGTAAATCTCATAACCGTTCATTACACAGTGCCAGCAGTGCAGAACCTGCCATTTTCCTCTGAGGGTTTCTGGGAGAGTGATTATATTACAGAATAAAAGGAAATGTATTTATAAAAAAATATTTGAAAATAACTGGGCCGAGAACTTATTGATTAGGTTCATTAATAGGCACATAGATCGCACTAAATAGCTTGCCTGAGACAAAAAATAAAGAAATATTTCCTTATTACCAGTAAGTTGCTATATGGTGATAATGAGATACATAGCTTCAATGAGCTTCCTAAGACTTACTGTGTAGATAAAGTTGTTTACAATATATTTTATCGTTTTTAATGCATGCCATTATCTTATGTGCTTGTTGTTATTTTATTCTGTATTTAGGTACATGAAATTGTAGAGACTAGATTACAATAATAACAACTGTCTAGATTAAAGCAGCGTAGGCCTTCGATTAGTTGGAAAACAACCTGCAGTAGAACCAGTTGCAAACTTAAATAAAATAAAACTATATAATTAAATTATGAGTTACAGACACTGAGGTGTTTCTTTATTATAGTGTATGTAAATTAAGAATACTACCAATAGACTGAAAATAAACGCGTTTCTTGTATATAGTAATTAAAAATAGTGTATAAAATAGCCTCCTATATACTTATTAATACTGTTACAATTAAAAAAAAAACAAAATATTCTTTCGAATTTGGAATCTGTCATTTTTATATGATTGTTCATTTTGTGATATGTGTGTAAAGGGAGTAGGGTGATAAAGAGAACCGAATCGTTGTGATTGCTTTACACACAGTATGTATGGAGCTAAATACAATTTTAAAAATCCTGCTATTGATAGGTATAATGTAAGTTCCTCTGTTTGTGACAGAAGAAGATCACAGCATTAAGGGAAAGAATTCAAGGAAATCCTGTCCGAAAGCAAAAGATTTTATCTCGGGAGATGAAGATAGCACCTATAACCATGTCACGTATTTTAAAAGATGACTTAGGACTTGTAGCCTATAAGAGACGCACTGGTCATTTCTTAACTGATAATATAAAAAAGAGTAGGGGTAAAATGAAAACAACTACTTAAGCTGTACGTATAGAGGTCACAGAAAAATTTAGTGTACAGATGAGATTTTTTTTTACAATTGAGTAATATTTCAACAAACAAAATGACCGTACTCATGCTGAAAGCTCTAAAAATAATTCCCAATTAGTCAACAGAGTAGGTACAACGTGAGTATTATACGATTTCAGTAATGGTTTGGTGGGATGTTAGCTATGAAGGAGTGACTGAGCTATATTTTGGTCAAAAAGGTATCAAAACATTGGCACAAGTGTATCAAGATACCATTCTTGAGAAGGTGCTTACGCCTTTTGAGAGCACTATGTTTAATAATCAAGATTCAGCGAGACTCGGTGCCGGGTCATAATGCTCGATCCACTCTTTTGGAGTCCCTAAAACATACGATTCGCAGTATAGAATTTTTCCATAGAAAAAGTGCGTGCTGCTATTGATACCTAGCCTCAACGTTTAAAGGACTGTATTAGCCAATGGAGACCATTTCGAATAAGCTTTATATATTTTTAATAATTTTATATTAATATAGCGAACTAACACACTAATAGGCCGCCATGGTGTAAGTCACTATACTGCATTGTTGCTTTGTCTGCATTCACAATGAGTAGGGTGATCATTACATTTGAATTTTGCTTATGCTTTCCATCAGGAGTCACTTTAGCAGGCCCAAAGAAGTATAAGTCTTCAATGCACCTACTCTCACTCATTTCTACATAACCCGAGGCTATGCTGGAAAAGAATGTATTTTAGCAATAAGTATTCAACCCAACACATTATGCGTAAAGTAAAATACGTAATAAATAACAAGAAAAAATACTAAAACCTAACTTAAAAACGAGAATTCAGAAAAAACGATCAAGTAACAATGCTTAGCGAGTAGACTTAACAACAATACACAATGTAGGAATTTACTTTTCGCTGTGTGTAAAAGGCTACATCTACTTATGATTTTTTCCTTTTTTTAGGTGGTGAATGCTCTAAGTACAATAAAACCAGTAAATAAAACAGATGCCATGACACTAATCGCAAGATTTAGTACATTGGAAAATATTATAAAGGCGTCGGAAAGTAGGTTGGCGGATTGTCCAGGTTTTGGTGCTACAAAAGCAAAAAAACTGTACAAAGCATTACATGAACCTTTTCTCAAAAGTGGAAATGTTAATAAAAATAAGGATAAGAATGAATTTGATGGAGATTTGAGTCTCGAAGACATCGAAAAAATTGAAAACGATGTGGAGAACTCAGTAGAACGAGAAGCTGAGGTACTAGCAGAAAGTTAATAAGAAACTTTAGAAATCTCGTACTCACAAAGTTTGTTCATCGTGTAGGTAGCTACTAAAGATGTTTGTTGAATTTATACCAACAAGGCTGCAGTGAATTGCAGGCTGGTTTATTAAGTAATAATTTATAAAATTATTATTAAATTTCTACAATTCTACAGTTACCTCTGCTTATGTACTAACATAGTTCAAATTGCAAAATGTAATAATAAGTTTTTTTTTAATATATAAACTTTATACCTATTGTTACGCTTTTTTTGTATGAGTTAAGTAATTAAATTCCCTGGCGACGAATAAAATTACTTTAAGGAATAAAATTTGAAACAAATACATGAAAGAGGTGTACAAGGACCAGAGTAGCGATTGTTTCGAATACTTTTTCAATATATTCAGACCCGAGAATCGAGGGACGCTTGGCCGTTGCGTTCAAGCGCGCAACAGCGATGCCGTGGAGTTCAAAATAAAACAATCGACAGCGAACCGGCTACGCTCGTGGTTGGACGCGACGCGCTGCGCTGTGCCTCTGGCCGTTGCCAACGAAATAAATAAACATTTGGCGGGAAAGTGTTCGTTTAAATTCCAAGTTTAAATATGATTAATTTTGATTTCTAAATACATAATTCCAATTTCCTTGCCAAAAACATAGGATTTTGTGTTAAAACTTTTTTATCTTTTAATGTAATAAATTGTTATAACAGTTCATGATTTGGATGTTTTGTGTTGGATTAAATTTGGACCATAGAATTACAAAGAGTGAAGTGCAACAAAGGACATAAGAGCGAATGCAGTATTGTTTAGAGAAACTAATTATTACGAGGTAAGTAACTCTTAAAAATGATATTTAATTATTGCTTTCTTGATTAAGTTATATGATAATTAGACGAAAAGTTTAGTTATGTTTTCTTTAGATCGATATCTGTATATTTAAAAGAAAGTCGTGTTAGACACACTATTTTTAACTCAAGAATGGATTAATCGATTTGTTTGAAAATTGATGGGGAGGTTCCTTGAAATCAGGAGACGAATATAGGATACTATTTACATAGGCTTTTTTACTTTGCGCCACAGCGTCAGCTAGTTTAAAATAAATACAATATAACTTTTGTTTGGAGCATTTACTACTAAAATTGTTTTTCAGTAGGCTCTTTTTCAATTTAAATCAGGCCCAGCTTCGCTTCAGAAGACTTGCCTTGAATGACTTGTAATCTACTACATTGTCAATTATTCAGATCGTCTCAAGACAATAAGAAACAATACACTTTTAATACGTTGAGTGAATCACTGAAGCTATTTATTAACTCTACAATAACCGAAAACCTCAGACCAATAAAAAGTATTTCTTTATTGATCTGAGTTTAAAATAACTAAGTCGAAGACGTGTCTGAGTGCCTTGGACCATGAGTTTAGTATTTATTTCCAAAAAGAGAAAGGATTTTATTTTCCAATAACAGCCACTACACTAACTTGTATTGTAATTTAGTCATTTATTGACGCCTGTTGTAATAAAAACTAAACTGATTGTGTTTTCTCACGAAATAATAAGTGTAGAGCCATGGATATTGCGGAATGTCTAATAGGAATAAAGTTTTATTGGAGATAAATGCATTCTATCCAATTTGGAGGTTAGATGCCTGTGGGAAAACTAATTATCTGCTAAAATTGGATAGCTTAGAAAACTGTTTATAATGTGTGTTTTTAGTTACAAGAAACATATTATTAAAACAACAAAAAAGGGAAAAAATTGGGCATCACTTTTTGATTTAGTTAGGTCAAGTCGTAGAGAGAGAAAAAAATTACAAGTAATTATTAAAAAAACTCGACTGTGTATTTATTTATTTTTGTTTTTTTTTTATTTTGACGTACCCTGTGTCACTACTCACGACTAAGACACGAAATCTATTAACACCACTGGCATAAAAAAATACAAGCCAGTTAGGCTCTAGGGCGTGCCAAAGAAATATACACACATACATACACTCGAAAACATAGCCCTCTTTCTTTCGCAGTCGGGTTAAAAGCATATTATTAGACTGATTTCGGCTTGTTATAAAGGCACTCAATATTCTCCTTTTCTTAAAGTCTCTAGAAAATATCTTTTTTCTACCTTAATATTTAAAGAAAAACAGATAAAATACAGAGCGTAAAAATTAGGTAGGTACTCTTACGAATCAAGTGATTTAATAAAGTGAATAGTACTATAATTAAAAGAAATCTACAACATAAAAAAAAATAAAAACTCCATTTTGTTTACACAAACACTTAATCGAGTAATCATAGGCCAAATATGCCTTACATCATTTTGGAAGGAAGATAATACTCTTACACTGCTGGATGGATATTTTCCGAACCGCAAGGAAACTGGCTTTACAATGAAAAAAAACCGCATTTAAATCGGTCCATCCCTGTGAGAGCTACAGACACAAACACAGACATCGACGTTAAACTTATAGCCCCCTCTTTTCGCGTCGGGGATTAAAAACAATAGTTAATAAATATTTTTTTAAGGGTAGACTATTTTTGACTACACTTTAACTTTTAATAGTCTACACTTTGTCATGTAAGCGCTTAGCAAATAATATAAAGATACAATTATCTCAAAACTCCACGGATGATATACAGCAGCACATTTAAGCTTAAATTATCTCTTGAAAATAATAGTTGCCTACTATCAACGCTATTATTTAAACAGATAATTACGTTTACGATGCAGCAATTTTGTAACGTATACAAAAAATAATGCCACTACGAATACAACTGCTGGTTGTCAGACTATACTTATTCAAAAGTACAACTTAAGAACAGGTGAACGTGGCACGTGCCTTAAGCCAGGTGGGGAGCAATTTTTTTAACGTGTCTATATAATTAACTACCTATGCCTATGCAAAATGAACTTGCTTCTCGATTCGAACGTCAGGCAAAGCCAGTTTTGTTAATTCTACATTTTAAAGTTATCTCTAAAAAACCTTTAATACTTTTACAAATTTATGCTAAAGGCTTATTCTACTAAAGAACAGGTTTGTTTGATGATACGAATGTAATGGCTTGACTATTTTGAGAGTATAAGAAATACAATAAAATATTTTTTTTTATTTACTCCGTCGCCCCAGAATATGTTATTACTGTTTTATCTCAAATGAAAGTTATATTGTTTCCTATTTTGTATCCCTGACACCTGAAAATATAATTATGATCGATTTAATTAGTATAGCTTCGAACTTATATGATGAAATGGTCATCGTGGTCTTCCTACCCTTTTCCTAAGTTTATTTGGGATTAGTGCCATGAGATTTCCACTTCTGTGCTCCTTGACCATTTGACGTCGTCTTTCTCTTTAATTCAAATATTAAACATAGGATGCAATATAAAGATCTCTTTAATAACACAAGTTCTAAATTATAACTAACAAGCTATGACCGACGCCGACCGACGGTGCATAACCGACTGTAGACTCCATCATCAGAACCTACTATTTATTAACAGTTATCATAATTAATCTGTGATTATTTAAACCATTTTAGCATGGAATATGGTATGGTAAATTTAACCGATTTTAGTTGTGTATTTACTGTGTCATCGACGTAAAAATATGTTCATTTGTCATTTTAAGTGTTGATTCTTATGTAAGTACATTAACTTTTTACTTTGAATAATTATACCTATTTTTTTAATACCTAACAAGTCACAGAACAGTTTCAGTAACTACAACAACAACCCATAATGTCCCACTGCTGGGCTCGGGTCTCCTCTCAGGAGAGGGTTAAGGCCATACATTCCCACGCTGGCCAAGTGCGGGTTGGGGACTGGCAAGAATACGTTGTGGCTACGTAAATCTTGCCGTTGGATGTTTTTAAGCCGCCCGAAGACCTCTAACTAAGCTTCACGACTGGTATCGTATCGTATGATAACAACCGGGACCGACTGCTTAACGTGACCTCCGAATCACGGAGACGCTCATGGTAACATGCCACTAGCGGTCACCCATCCAGGTACTGACCGCGCCATCGTTGCTTACCCTCGGTGATTGTTTCTAATCACCGAGTGCAACTGGGCTATGAGCGCCTCGTTTCAGTAACTAGAGTCGTCTTATTAATTTTTATTTATCATGGGCCTCTATTCAATTTTCCTGATTGCTAACTCTTTATTTGAAGATGCACTGCACAATTAAGGTATAATGCGCAATAATAACAGTGTTACATTTGTTTAATAACTAGTGAGGTCCGGCATTTTGATGACTCTTGCTCAAAGACTTTTTCCCAAACTAGGTTTGTATCGCGTTTTAAATCCACTGCAACTATCAACGGACCAGCTAAATACTAGGTGACATCGAAGTTCTGTAGGAATACTGTTTTCGAACTTTTTGGGGCTTCCAATACTGTCCGTTACTATTGCCAAAGAATTTTGATGACTATACTGATTAATTAATTGTATGTAACAATGAACAAAATGTGAAACGTAAATGGTAATAAGTCTGGGCTAGTATTGACCTCATTTCTCTTAATAATGTAGTGTGAGTATTTTACTAATACATTCCATTCTTCACGCCTTTTAGCTACGCTCTTTGACATTACATTTTTCAATTTACTTTTAGATTAGTGGACATTAGTCGTGGCGATCGTTGGTGGTCGCACATTTGATATATATATAAATTCATACATACCGTTATTGTTATAAGGAATGTAAAGAAAAATAAAAATATTCCGGTAATTTACGGCGACTAATGTAATGCAACAGATAAAAGGATTCAAAAATAAACATTTCGTTCATTGACAAGTAAGACACGATGTTACTATTGGTTCATGTGTAAATATAAATCACAACCTCCTAAAAACCAATTGATTCGAGTATCTCCTATTTGTACAGACAGAGTACAGTTGCATTTAATCAATATTAACAAAGCGCAAGTTATTCATTATAAATTGAGTAGCTATAAGTCTGATGTTGTCTAACTAAAAATATGTTCTGGAACAGTAATGAAATGTAGTTCTGGAGACAAGCATCCACTGTTATTTTGATTATGATGATGAGGATCGAGTCAATTTTGGTATTTGTTTATAATGGGCCTACTGTTCTTTATTCGTCACGAAACCAAATGTGTTTATCGTACTAGAGGAATAGTGTCATAAAATAATAATATTTTCGAGACGGCGTTGGCGGCCGCGTATTGTGACTCGTGCCATCTCGCGGGTCGGCGACTTGGCGCACGCGTAGCCTCCGATGTAAGTTGCTCTTTTTGTATAACGTATAATGAAGTTCGTGATGTGTGTATGTGTGGGTTCTTTTAATCAGTGTGCCATACAACACGTGTGCTTGGATGTAAGGAATCTTTAGAGTGAATGCTTCATAGCACCGGCGACGTGTAAACTTGGAACGGACATCGAGATATACGTACTAATATAATCTCGATGGGAACAGATTTCGTTTGTTCTTATTGACCTATACAATTTATGGCTGCTGCTGGGCTTCAAGAAACAATGTAATACAAAACAGAATTCACAGCCCCGTAATGTGTTCTATTGTGTGTTGATTATAACTAGATACATTTTTTTAGTTGGAACCGGTCTGGAGGATATTACAATCGTGAAGCCTTATAAGACTATGCACACATTGACCACAGGAACAACAGAGTTTTGAAGATAATATAAGACGTTAATACCAATATGTATTTTCGGAATAATCTGACCATTTTCTTAGATAGATAGATAGTTAATACTTTATTTGTACACCAAGGTTTACAAACAATATACAGTCCTAAAAATTAACAAAAATGAAAAAAAGAAAATGCGATGTACAAAGGGCGGCCTTATTGCTCATAGCAATTTCTTCCAGGCAACCTTTGGATGGGCAGGTTTCATTCTGTTGATGATTCTTCTGCAAGCTGATGAAGGGCATATAAGAAAGAGAAAGAAAAATACATGTATAACAAAAATATTTCAAATTTAATAAATAATGATATAAAACAATAATAATACCATAAAACAAATAAAAAAAAACTATACATACATAATTATTTTCTAAAGTTGACAAGCTGAATTTCGAATAGTTTTTTTTTGATAAGGTAGAGTAAGAAAATGCCTAATTTGTACAGGACAGGGTCGTTATCGTATGTTCTACTGTTATTTTTATTATTAGAACAATTACAGACGTGTTCATGCTAGATGTAGGATTGTAGGTACATATATATATATTTACATTAACTAAAATTAAAATCAATTGAAAAATACGGTTGTACCTACATTAAACGGGGGGTTCATCTGCGTCTGATAACGAGCAGTGTGTGCTGTATTTGTGCTGCAACGATTTGTGATCACGTAAGAGCTTTGTCATTGCGTTGTCAAAGTCTTATGCATTTGCCATATGCAATATAAACGTAAACTTACAATATTTTAACTTGTATGTACCCCATGGGGGTAAGTAAAAGTTAAAATAGTGTAAGTTAACTAAGGCGTAAGCGACAAGAAAAGCTTTAAAGAACTATACCCGAGTGTTATATTTTTATAAAATTTATAGAGCCTATGTTAACTGCACCTATAATTAAAATCGGTTCAGTAGTTGAGACGGTGGAACATACGAACGCACATAGACTTCTAAAACTATTGTCTTTATTTTTGGCTCTGCCGTAGTCGTCAGTAAATAACGTTGGGAGCGCCGGTTAAGTGCCTTCCTATGATTGGTGTATAGGTACCAATTTCCTTTAAAGGGTAATTACCTACATCTCATTTATTTTATTCGTTTTTCAAGATTTTCCAGGGACATAATAAAAACGAACGTTATCTATTTTACATTAATACCTGCGTTACTGAGGGAGCTCGTTAAGCCTTCATTTGATACAGAGTAAAAATGGGCCTTAACTTTTTCTAACCACAGTAGGCTTCCATCATACTTGCATACTATATGAATATTTATAACTTGAAAAAGAACGTTAAGACATTAACGTTCCTTTTTAATTTTGCGACGATCATCGATAACATAGTATACCTACAACTAAAAGGCTAGGAGGAATAAGAAGACCTACTACACTCGTAATTTAAGGCAATCGCGAGTGCCAAAACCAACCATTTTCAAAAGAATAAACTTATTGTAAATCTGCATAAAAGCCTGCTGTTAGAATATAATACGTATAATTAGAATAATAAAGATAGAATATTTAGAGCTAGTTTCATCAGCTCCTTATGTGGTTTCAAATAGTTATTTGACATTAAACGACTATTTAACAGGTAAAAGTTGCTGATAAGTTTATGGTTATCTGAAATATTTGACTTTATCCGAGTCTTATGAATTGGAAATCTTTGGATATCTGGCAGATAAGTGTAATATAGTCTATCAGAAACTTTATCAGTAAGTGGTGAGGCTAGTCCTAACGTTACAAAATATTTTAGTAAAATATAAAAAAGTGTATTAAATATTGATATAAAACCATAGATAAATTATTTTATTAATCAGTTATTGCAGTCCTAGATTCTTATTATATTGTTAGTTAATACCTAGAAGTGGTAAAACACTAAATAATAAGAAAATTTTTAATTTCAAAATTTTCAACAGTTCAAACCTCTTTGGAGTTCTACAATAATAGATACTGGTTATTATTTATCTAACAAGTTAGCTTGTTGGTAGTCAAAGTTGGTATTAACTAAAATTGTGAGATACAATATTCTATATACAGTATTCCTAAAAGAAATTTTTATATTACATCCTATGTTTAATATTTGAATTAAAGAGAAAGACGACGTCAAATGGTCAAGGAGTACAGAAGTGGAAATCTCATGGCACTAATCCCAAATAAACTTAGGAAAAGGGTAGGAAGACCACGATGACCATTTCATCATATAAGTTCGACTGCCTCGGTGGCGCAGTAGTAGCGTATGCGACTGCTGTTCATGAGGTCTCGGGTTCGAATCCTGGGTCGGACCAAATGTTTGTATAATCTGTAAATATTTGTTTCGGAGTTTGGATGTTTTCTATGTATAATATGTATGTATTTACAACAAAAAAGTATTTATGTATTCATATCAGTTGTCTAGTACCCATAATACAAGCTCTGCTTAGTTTGGGACTAGATGGCGTTGTGTGTTAGATGTCCGAAATATTTATTTATTTATTATTAAAAGGTTACGTATCTCTGGTATTGAGTTTATAGGTCTCTCGAGACACAGGGAAAGCCTTTTAAGGTTATCGTTCAAAATTGTTTATTACTAATGGAACACTTGAAAGGAGACTTGGTTGAATTCTCCAGTTTTTATATGAAGTATTTTTTGTTTCACATATTAATGTGCAAGCACTTGAGTTTTATGTTTTTTTTTTCAAACAGTTTGAGCGTCAGCTATACCGAATCACACGCTAAGTTAACCACTTGAGATTTCGTATTGAGATTAGAGTTAAGAAATTTTTCTCAGAATTAGTAATCTTTGTTGCCACTTCCAATTTAGGCCATATCTTGTGTTAAGTGTGAAATAATTTGTTTTTATAATACCTCTTACTAAAAAACTATACCTGCTTTTACATAATACTGATATTTCGCATCCAATATTTTTTATCTACTCTTATACTTTATTACACCGTACATGTGTTACGCCCGACTGACTCTCAGACGATCAACAGAAGCATTAGTAAAAGGTTCATTTGGTACAAGTACAAGTAGTGAACGCTAAAAACTAAAAAGTGAATCTTGAGCGTATCAAATGCTGAGGAATGTGGTCTGTGGTTGTCAGTAAGATCACTCCGTTGATTACTCTCGTATCTGATAATATCTAATAATCTGATTGCTCTCCTTGTTTTTTTTTTTTTTTTTATGTATAAGCTGCCAAAATGACTCTGCCCTGCCTGATGGAAAGCATGAGCAGAGTCTAAGAGTGGTGGTCACCATCCTCAATGCGAAAAAGGACAATGCAGCATGGTGACCCACACTATGGCGGCCTGGTAAGATACTTTTTCACGCCCCGCTTAAAGGACCCGGGATCATAATGGGAAGGAAACACGTGCGCTGGTAGCGAGTTCCAGGTTTTGACCGCTCGGCATAGGCCTTTCTTTGCCTATAGATAGTATCTAGTACCTACTTATAATATTCTGTAGTATTTTTACTATAATATAATTAATGAGGCACAATTTCCATCAGTAGCAACTCATCGTCGCAAAAATGTCCTGTCCAACAACTATTCATCCAATGGTTCTTATCTCAAGAGTGTCAAGTAAAAAAAACGGAGGAAAAACAATTAAAACCCTTAATGTTGAAGTCAATTAAAAATTTAATCGTTCAACAACAATCTTTATAGTTTAAAAAAGAAAACAGATATTCTGACTACCCATATGTGATCGTTGTACTTTACTTAGTATTCATGTCTTATAGGTATCGTCTTGAAAATTAAAATTGGTTTAGTTACTTAACCGACTTTATAATTACCAAGTTTATTATAGTCCATGAACAACTTCAGCTTATTTTTATAACCACCTGTATTCCCAAACGAGTTTGAACATAACACTTGAGATTAATTATTTTGGGTGCCCGGATTATGCATGGTGAACGCCCTTATGCTGTGCTGTAGGAATTTTAACCCTACAGTGTAATTTGTTACTATACCCAGTAAGATTATTCAATTAAGTTATTACAAGGCACTTCTTTATCGTAAATTGCATTGCTCATCTAATGTTGAAAAAACCTTCGGTATATTGGATTAAATATCTCGGAAAGTTTGAAGGTTGATCGTGTTACTTAAATAATAATAGTCTCAGCCCTAAATGTGTTGTATGAAAAACAAATAAAGTTAGAGGTTGATCAGCGGCTCGGTCCACACCCTCTGACTTACTGGCAATCTTGCATAAGTACATACAAAAAATGTGTATAAGTTTTAAACGTACCTACACTACGTTAGTAACTATATTTATTACTTCGTTAAGAACCGTTGCATGCCGGGTTTGTTTCAACTTTCGTCCAACTACAAATATTTACAACTCTGGAAATCGTAATCAAAATCTGAGCAACGTGTAACGAAATCTGTAAATAAAAGCTGGGTTCGGAACGTGTTGTGTTGTGCAACAAGCAAATGATATCCAGGAATTAACCCCAATTTTTGTTAAATCAGCTATCGATCGTAATAGATCGGAAGTGTGGCCAAGTAACTGACTAAAATAGCTCAGTTTACTTGCTTAGTGTTTAGAAACAACATGTAAACTCAACACGTTCACTGGCATTAGCATTACAAATATATTGGCGGCTATAACGGAACCAATACCATTAAAGATGCGTCGGCTTATTGGAAACTAAATACAAATGAATGTCCGTACCACGGATGTCCCTGTTCTACAAACCGTCTATTTACATTTCAAAGATTGCATGTATCATACTTAATTAAAAACAATGCTTTGAAAATATTTTTTTAAATGCCTTATATTAAACTCTAAAACTATAACATTTTTTGTATGTGTTAACATTAAATCTATCAATGAAATAAACGACAATTTTCAAAGAAAAATTTATTATGTTAAATACTAACTAAAATATATCGAAATAGGTACACATGAAACTTTTTTTAGCTACTAGACAACCTGCAAGTGATAAGAATGTGATAATGCAATGGCATGTTATTACAATATATCCTATCCTATAAGACTAAGAATGCAAATATTTATATATATATATAATTTAGGATATGATGATACAATTTGTATGTCCTTTTCTTCCTTTATTTTAAAGCTTTTTTATTATTTGATTTTATTCCTCCAAATTTTAATGGAACAAATGCTCATAAATCATGCATGTAGTTTGAAATAAAACGTTTTACGACGCAATGTTTCGCGGAAGCCCGCACATGTGCCGAGCTCTCTTGTGCATTTGACGCGCCAACGTTTACATTACACTACATAACATCAAAAAGTTGAATTTTTCGTTTATTTAAACGTTTCAGCCTGTGATAATATGAACTAAATTTAATTAACTCCATACAAATTTTTGTTGAGTGTTGTGAATACTCAATATTTACCAAAAATCACTCATAATGTACATCATAAACTGCAACATTACACTGCAGCCTTTAGGACCGGATCGGTGAAACTACGATAAACAGATACGATATATATACGATATTTAACATATATTATATGAATTTAGTTGTTCGGAATAATTTAATTAGTCGCGACCTAAAATAAATGCCCTATGAACCTGCCCTAGTTTCAATACTATCATACAGAAATTGTCTGTTTGTCTTTCTTACTTGTACGTAATGGAAAGCTTTAAACTTATGATATATATCAACTTTTATGTAGACCTATGAATCAAAATATTTCTAGTAAATAATGCAATTAGGTATTTATTTAGGTATTGATTAAAATATGAAAAAACATTATAAGCAAGAATTCATTTTTTCACCGATACGACGAAACCAATAAGAAAGAAACATTCTTGACCATTGCGTATGTGTGACCTAAAAACTACACAGTTTTATGAACGAAGCATATTTTACAAATATTCTTCTCCATTGTTTAAAATTCGACACTCAAGCAAAAAAAAATAGTTACAAATGATTTTAAGTGTACAAAGTTTGTATGGATAAAATAACATGATTGGATACTGCACAGCTTAGCAAGCAACTTACATATGGCATTAACCCTCTCCTGAGAGGAGACCCGCGCCTTATTATGGGTTGTTGATTAGCAAGCAATTTTATAGCATAATTTTAAAGGTAAAACCGACTTTCCTTCTGATGGAAATTACATCTACAAAAATATGATTTATTTTTAAACCTGGGAAAATCGGCGGTGGACATTATTGGCACTTCAAAGCTGGTCAGGTAAGGTAATTATAATCTCATATATTGATCTTTATGCTGATAAAAACCCACGATGTTAATTTTTAATTTAATTTTACGTTTCTCATTCATATAATCCAATTAAAGTATTAGCGTGCACTGCATCAGTTTACTTGCGCCCAACGATATGCAGGTAATTGATATTGGTTGGTTGAATTAACCATTGTATGGTATGAAAATTTTCTTAATTCACTAAAATAACAATCACAAGAAGTCACGTCATCTATTCACGTTGAGTCTGAGCTGTTGGCCAATTTATTGTACCTACAGAGTATACTTATTTCTGGCGTATAACAGTCAGAACTTCGTAAATATTTAAAAAAAATATATAAAATACACGTTTATTTTTAAAATATTAATTAATACATTTAACTGTAACTGACACACACACTAACATAAACAGTTAACTGTATTTTGAACAAGTGTTTCATTACTTCTGTATATTTTAAATACTATTTGTTACATTTTATTGTAAACGAGATTTTTTTTTTGGGAGTTGTTCCTTACCTATTTCAACATTAAGTTTATTTCAACATTGTTTATTTATTCCTACTAAGACCTAAATTAATTAAAATAATAATAATAAAATTATATTTGATACATTAAATAACTGCTCACGAATTTGCCTCTTTCTAGAATTAGTTTGTTTAACTTCGCCTCGTAACTTCGACCTTTACCAGCTACCTAGAGTATGACATGACTTTAAATTTTTAATATAATTTTATTAAACTAATAGCAATCTGCTAATCAATTAATATATATAATACTGAAGCATTATAGGCTTAACTATGTGTTTAAATTGATTTATAATTCTAGAGAATTAAAAAGTATAAATATCAACTTACAGTAACTCTGCATTAAATTCTTAACATTTGAATCAGCATTGTCTGATTCATATATTCAGAATGTATCACCTATGAATAATATTATTAATTACAATAGACTAAAACTAAAAACTCGCGCTGAGGTCAGTTTAAACATTAATTTCGTGCAAGACACTGGATAAATCTCCGACACGGTCAAGCAATCAGCTTAACGAGCTTATATTTTATCACCTTCATATTGTGCCAGTAATTACTCAGTTCGTTTTTGAAACGTGGATACATTTTTTATGATAAATGACTCATTAAAAGAATGATAAAAGTTTACATCACTTTTTTGAAGTAAAAGTATTTAACATCAATTGTAAGTGCATAACAAAAACTAATGTAAGTGCCTAACAAAAACATATGACGAGTATTATTGGAGTTGGCGTGTGTATACAACAAGGTTAAGACGAGTGTGGAATGGTCGATAGTTAGTAAAATAACTTGTGTAAGCACACGTGCACCTGTTCAAAGAGAATTGTTTAGAAAACTAGCGATGGCACGATCGCTCCCGGTCTACATACAAGGGCTGGCTTAAACTGACAGTAAATGTAACTTTCTCAAAGAACATCCATTCTCTTCTAAAGTTTGTATGAAAAAGCTTTTTAGTAATAAATAATTTCTCGATTAATCACGTTTATTATATTTTTAATAACTTTGAGGTAGCAACATTAGTGTAGCTTTTGTAGGGCAGTAAAAGCTAAACGTAATTTGTAATTGAGCTAGAAAAATTCCAATTGACATGATGTTTGTAAACGTTTTAAAATTTTCAAGTATTTCAAAAGAGGGGCTATTCAGTAAAGTTACTGAACAATGATTCAACGATTACCAATAGCTAGAATGTTAATAGAAACAATAAAAACAGTGATGTTACTGCGTAACAAATTTCCGATTTCAGACTTGGTGCTTTTCTGCCAATTCTACAGCTATTGTTAAAAAGCGTAGGAAATGGAACGTTGATAACGTCGCGTTGGCTTGCATAATTCTCTTTATATTTTCATTATAATGTAAACTAGCTGTACAGTTCATTTGTTCCAATGTAAGTAAATTGACTTTGGCTTTGGATACAAATCTATTATTGCTTCTCAGAAGATTATAATGGATAAGTAAATAATGGCTTAAAGGAGTTTTTGACTTATGCATACTCTGTCCAGATCCAGATTCAGAATCCTTAGATCATCGAAAATACTTTATTTTTCAAAACCAAACCATGATATATAAATGGTTTCTAATAAGTATTTTGTTGGGTAGTTGATTTAATTTTGTAATTAGTAACTTTTGAATTTCCGTCCGAAAGTGTTTGATTTCTATTTCTAATTAATGTCTGCCAAACACAACAGCGACGTTAAAATCCCACAAAAGGTTTACTTAAAAAATATTAATATTTAACAACATTGCTGTCTCAAGTTTATTCGATCGATAAAATTTAAAAAAAAAATGAAATCTTAATTCTAGCACAAATTTTACGTGAATGGTCTTTTTTAAGCTTCGTTTCTTTTTATTGTTTCAGAAGTCCTAGAAATGTGGACAATCGAGTCGTAGTTTAGTGATATCAAGATGGAGGTGTTGTAATGGCTGCAACAATGGTGACTCCTGCGCATGAGCGTTACATGTGTGACAATGAACTACGACCTCAGCATTCCAGAGATGGGTCTCGGGATTCTGGGATTTTCCACACCACAAAAGGATTATGGAATGCTCCTGGACTCAACAACTGCTTTCTAAATAGTGCTGTACAGGTAAGTTTTAGAAATATATCAAGTTTTATTAGGAATTTAGAACCTGTATCCAAAATATGTTGCGCCTTTAAACTGTTCTGTTTCACTACAAAAGTTGCAACTGCTAAGTAGATTTTGTTAACTCGTGGGCTTACAAGCGTACAATTCAACTTAAATAATTTTTCAATCATGATGAAGATTTCCACCTTAGAACCTGATTATCTGTTTAAGCTAAATCTGTAAATCTTACATACATTTGTATGTGTGTACTAAATAGGTGATGAATAAGGAGATGTTTTTTAATTAACTAGTTGAAAATTCTGTATGTCACAGGTAAATAATAATATGCACTCAAACTGCTAAGTGTAAAAGTTCAACTAGATCTGTAAAAAGTTTAAATTATGGTAGACCCGTTGTAATCACATTGCTTTCCTGAAACTTTATGTACTGAATCTAACTAATGTCTATCTATTGATAATGTAACGGAACCTATTTTTATTTGTAGTAAATCTTTGACTTGGTCTTAAAGCTTAAGGGTATTAAATTAGAGGATTATTATTTTTAAGACGACATAAATAATGTTTGAAGATAAACTTGAAGATAACCGAAAAGCATTAAAGCCTGTCATTGTATCGCTACCGAGCTTTATTTAAATTTCGTCGATTAAGCTGGGCCTGCTGAGCTCCTTATCCAAATCTTCAATGCTATATATGTTACTGTTATTTTTTGTTGCCACGTGTTTATAACTTAGTTTAGAATACACGTTTTGAATAATTCTAATAAAATTTTAAAGCTTACCACTTTCCACTTTCTTAAAGATTTCCTTCCTCGTGGTGATATGGAATTATTATCATTCAGCCAGAATAACAGTTTATTTCTTTCAATGTAGTGACAATGACTAAGGACTATAGACTCCGGTTTTACAAAAGTATATCGGTAGTAGTGTTGGTTGCTACCGGAGGCCCATAATCCAACACTTCCCCTCATCCCCCTCCCCATACCCCAAGGCCGGCAACGCACTTGTGACGCCGTTGGTTTTACGGGTATCCATGGGTGGCGGTAATCACTTACCATCAGGCGATATGTCTGCTCGTTTACCCCTATTTCATAAAAAAACATGAGTTTTAAAAGAAGTTGTTTGCTTAAATTTAAGCTTACGTTACTAGCATGAGAGTGTTTCCTCAGTTTTAGATATCTTTTTGGAAATATAGGTTTATTTCACAGGTTCAAAAAACATTTTGAATAAGTGATTCAGAAAATTACTGCTACTTCAATATACTAATGGTCAAAGGTAAACATTCTTATATTTATATGCTGACAATATGGTTTAGTGATATACGTTTTAAGTAACGGTGTGTACTCATTTACACCGGTTTTTTGTTATTGGAAATTTCAAATTGAAACTTATTTCACTAGACTGAGAGTTGAGTTTTGAAAATCATTATGTGATGATGACACTGCCTATTGCCATTAGGGGTCGCTTGTTGACGTGACAACTATACTGATGTTAGAGCCTGTTTGAAGGCTTCTTGTAGACCATCGTTTAAGAAAAGCTATTGTTTATGATAAAGATATTATGAGTTATAACACTTTCTACTCATTTCTACACTTGTTGTTTAAAAATAAACTTTATTTTGTATACATGATACGGGTATTAAGGGGTATTTCATACAGGATGTTACATGTAATGATAAAATTATTTATTTCTTCTCACAAAAAAAGGTTTTAAAATTAATATTAAACTCTCGGTTCAGAGTTCGTATTAAATACAAACTTTCTATGTACGAAAATTTACGTCAGATCCAATTTTATAATAGAAATTATTGTTTAAATATCAAATGAAAGATTATCAAATTCGTAATTATGTATGCAGCAACTATGTATTTAATTTTGAAAGTTCCTATCTCTTATGATATTTGTACACAATAGTCAGGGTTAGGTACTTTTCTCACATTGACTTACGAAATGGTTACGTGACCTCCTTACGGATAGTGAAACACGTTGACGTGAGAACTTACTGAAGTGACGATAAGCAATACGGATTACCGGTGCCCCAGGCTGTAGCCATGAGCTAAGATATTTATTTTTGAGAATATCGATGACCTGCCCCTACCCTAGTAACTACATACGTATATTACGTGATTATTACGAGAGTGACTATATACTGCCATTACAGATACCTTTTTAAAGAGGCGTCCAGAATATATGTCGAACAGTCATGATTTAGCAAACTATATAATGATAGTGCAAGTTATTCTGGCCGGAGAAATAAAACACAATATTCTAAAATTTTAAAAGTTACGACTTATACTCAAAAGTTTCGAATAGGATTTTTTGTTGCAGTGCTGTGAGCATAATTATCCTACGTTATTGAAGATTAATGCATTTAAAAACCCCTTTATAGTTATGTACTACTTTAGAGAATAAAGCTTTTAACTGAAAAAGTAACAATCTCTTTATCTTTATTGTGTCCTACATTACTATATAACATTCTTAGGCACATTCGAACGAATTATTGTTAGTAACTATTCAAGTTCTATGAGCACATTACTTACATTCCACCGCGCTAGTACGCGGTTGATTAATCCGATCCAATTTACATGAAGGTTATTACCACACGGAAAATACATATGTCTTTTAGCTATCGAGTTATATATAATGACGAAGTAGGTACGTGCCATGGGTGCCGCATCAAACTCCCATTAAAATACCTGTGTTCTGTAGCTCGCGTGAAGATTCTTCGAAATGAGACAAATGATGTCATAGCTCCTAGCAATACCTATGCGATACTCACATCATATGTATTAGTACAAGTATGATTAAGAATTAAAAATACTGATGATCTGTCCTCTGGTATTAGGTAGGCGTGAATTGTTTGGTTTTAGGTTAGAAATACACTAAAATCAATACGTTCTTTTGCATCAGTTAATTGAGTGTAAGCAAATAGAGGATTTTGTTTTTATTAACTCACGCAATGAAAATTGCATTCTTCATTTGATTAGTTTATGTAAATGTTGAAAAAGAAAATGAACTTAATAACTTTTTGCATAGCTAAGGTATACCTATATCTAAGATGAGAAACCCACACTAACTGAAACTTCTTGTTGCGTGATAAATTGTATATCCCAGTCCATTCAATCAGAACTTAAAAGGAATAAATTCTGCAAGCATTCCAACAAGTTACAAGCGTAACCAAATAAATATACCATGAATAGTCGGCACGAGTCAAGAATGCCAGAAAAAGTTAATGCGGTCATGAGATTCGCTGTTGTCAAATGAACAGAAGGGGGAAAATATGTTTTTGATGTGTTGTTATAACATACTACTTTCGTACTATATGTAATCAAGCATGTCGGTGAGTTTTTTTGGGACTCTATTATCTCAGCTAATATTACAAATTCGAAAGCGACTTTGTGTGTTTGTATCTTTACGATTTCACGCCTTAACACTAAACTGATTGTTATGCAATATGTATGTTAAGAACTTAAAAAGGACACAAGGGTACCTTAAATCCAAGTAAAATTTATAAACTTGAAATAAATTTAACGCACTCGAATTCTTAAAATATACATTTGTTTTTGGTATCAATTGTATTAGAACTAGTATCAATTTATCTACTTGAATTTGTTTTAACTTCAATTTTAGTTACTTCGTTTTTCTTTTTTGATTTCATATTTGTTTATTTTTAATATGTATATCTTTTTCTTATTCACACTTGTTACTATTGGTGCATGTTGTGACACCTTAAAATGTTGTGCATTTTAACAAATTATTAGTGAATTGACTGTTTTCTATTTTTCAGATAAATAAATAAATATTACTGAAACGAAACCGTTGGTCATGACCTTTCCGTGATATACATTTGCGTATTTCAGCCATTACTGTTAAAATTTCCACAAGTCACCGAAAGTTCTCAAACTATTGAGGACCATAAGAGATTAGCTCATCAAAATTAAACAATAGTTAATTAGAAAACTTGGTGTAAGTAATTAAAATGCGTTGAAGTACTTTAAACCTCATGTAACGCTGAAACAGATTGATATTAATGGAGAAGATATTTATAACATTAAACAAAGACCGTGTGAACAAAGAGCCTTAAGAGAAGCCTCTACACGGTATGCTCCTAATGACTGTCAAGATGCCATAAATACCTAAATAATCAGAGCACGCGATACTCCTATCAATCTTTTCGTAGGTGAATAAATAATTTCATTATTTTTTTGTTTCACTAAGGTTTAGAAGTATGATGGATAATATTGACTAAATAAAAGCTTTAAGATTGGCTAATGTTTTCTCAAAGAACTGTTGCGCCTATTATAAAGTGACCACGACCAAAGAATTTCAACCTATGCATGGTTGTGCTTAAACTACTCAACAGAGTATCATGGTATTTGCTGCATAAATTAAATTATTTTATTTTGGATAAATTTTTATTCAGGAATGTATTAAATTCTCACCAAGACAAACTATTACAAAGCATGTTAACAAACGAACTAAACTATTTATACATCGAACGAACTAAACTATTTATTTTGACTGCCTCTCTGGCGCAGTGGTAGCGAATGCGACTGCTGTGCAAGAGGTGTCGGGTTCGATTCCTGAGTCGGACCAAATGTTTGTAAGATCTGCAAATAATTACTGTATGTATTTACAAAAAAAAAGTTTATGAGTATTAATATCAGTTATCTAGTACCCATAGTACAAGCTTCGCTTAGTTTGGGACGAGATGGCGTTGTGTGTTAAAATGTCTGAATATATTTGTCTGAACATATTTATTTATCGAGCTTCTGACTAAACAATTAAAGGTCGACTATGATAACTACTCCAGAAACCTTAGGAATGAATGAATTAAGGAAAGTAAAAGATTAGTCTATTCATTCTGTACCAAAAGTCTTACTATTTTAACACTCTTATCGTACAATGATAACGTAATCTGTCATATTAAGATTAAACTAAAATATTGCCTCACTTTTCCCGAAATTAGAGTAGCTATATTAACGACTCTTCTTGATACATTTATGTTGGGCAATGTATTTTTTTTTGGAGTTAACAAGCAGTAACTACAGCTCTCTCATAAATAAGTAGGTGCATGATTTACACAAGTAATCATCTGTCATACCATCACAGTATATAATATTTCAGCTGAGGTTTAAACATTATTGGACGTTTATCACATACAACGCCATCTAGTCCCAAACTTAGCAAAGCTTGTACCATGGGTAATAGACTACTGATATAAATACATATATATATACTTTTTTTTTGTAAATACATACATATTATACCTACAAAACACCCAAACTCCGAAACAAATATTTGCAGATCATACAAATATTTGGTCCGACTTGGGAATCGATCCCGAGACCTCACGATCAGCAGTTGCATTCGCCAACCGCTAGACCAAGGAGGCAGCAAGGAGGTTTATGTTATGTAAGTTGTAACTTACTTTTCGCTCCGAATTGTTAAAGTAAATATTGTAATCTATTGACGTGTTCGTGATTTTTTGTCCATACACCATTTTTGGTTACGACCTATTTCTTACGATCAAAGTTCAAAAATAAACAAATAGGTGTGACGCTTTCACATTAACACAAAGTACGCCGTAAAGGTGACGATAACACGTGGCTATAGTGACATAAAATGGGTTCATTATACCTGCATGCACTTGTTCTGGGAAGTGCGTGATAAGCTTGTGTTAGTTATTCATTGTGTACCCACGTTATCTCTTCCTTAATGGAAAGCTTATGATGTTGACTAATGGATAAACATTACCTGAGTTTTAAAGAACGATACTAAAATTTAGTATAAACCCATGTTTGATGTGCTCCTAGCCGATTTCGGCCACGGCACAGCTGCCAGTCTTAATGGAGACTAGCCAGGAGAAGAAAGTATACTGCACAAGTGTGTGCGCTAACGCAGGTAACTCTGTGCCCTCACTTTCATAATCCGGATGATAAGACGGTTATCCGGCACGAACGGGAAAAGATCAGGCGCAAGACCCATTAAGCTCATGAATATCCACCAGCAAATACTCAAAGTACGTGTAAATATTAATTATTTAGTAGGGACATATTTGACTGTACTAATTACGTAAATATGTATAATATTAAATTTTCACACAGGTAGATTATTGTCAGTGCATAACAAAACGCCCTATGACTACGTTCTAATGCCTAGACTAGATAAAGTTGGCTTGCCACCGCCAACCATCGGCCAAGCAACCAGGCTTTCTATCTTTCTTAGTTAAGTCGACACCATGAACTGATTACAATCAGCGAACCGTAAACGTATGTGGTTCATTTAAATTAAAACAGATAATAAAAATAGTAGGTGTAGCGGTATCTACGATAATTAAAATAAGCTCGTTCAGAGAGCCTGAGGCATTATAACTGCCTCTACGAATTTGAATCGTCAGGTTATACATAAATAAATAACGGGCTTGCAAATTCTTTAACAGTCCCTTTTGGTGTTAGTTCTGATGACATACTATTGGCTTTGAAACATTCTTTACTCTATTAAATATTAAAAAACATCGAGAAATACCTCTTTTTTTCGCTGCAGATTTTACACACCATCTTTTATACCTTTCTTTTTACCTACGAAAATGGTTTCTCATTACAATCTATTTATATTATACCGGAGAGTTTTATTGAATGAGAAAAATACTGTCAATTTAAGTAAGTCCTCGTCAGTACGCCGTTACCGCGCCGCGAACGACCCATATCTAGTCTTATACAATGTCCCTTTGAACAGGTGCACGTGTGCTTATGCCTACTCGAATTATTTTATCGTCAACTATTCCACACACGGCTGTATAGTATACACACTCCGGCTTTAATACATGCTACCTGCAAGGTTTTTGTTATAAACATACGGCTGCTAAATGCTTTCGCTCCAAGGGTTAGTAATTGATGAAGAATTTTATCATCCTTCAATCAATATTCAGTACAAATGAGTCCATACACTAAAAAATTTCTAAAATGTAATAAGTGATTAGGAACTGCCATAACAGGGTGGTGATAAATGTAAGTTCCTTTAGTCTGATTGCCTGATCGTGTCGGATAGTTAATATATATGTCCTTCTTGTAGTTTACTAATTTTTATACTCCCATTTCTTAGATCATTTTCACGACTTTTGTCTCACAGTCTATCGCTGGGAATAGTCATATGAGATTAAGCACCGCTTGTTTTTACACAGATGGTTCATTGGGTAATTCGTTCAATGTGTTATAATATTTCTCAAATTATGGTAAGTGATTTAATGTGAATATAAAAATATTACGTTAATGATATTTCCCGAAGTATGCACTTCCTTTCAATGTTACGTTTTTAGCTAGCTTTAAGGAGTTTTTAATTACAATTAAACGGTACAGAGAAAAAATTGTAATAGCTACATTGCTATTTTGTTTATTTATTTGCAGGTTATTAAAGTGGTATTCATAATGGAATGGAGTTCATATATTCATTGTGTTACTTAGTTGAGCATAACAGCTTTAAGGTAACGTACAAAAATAACTTTATAATTTAATTCTAATTTCAGCCACGTTATACAAATTGAGTGTCTTGCCTATAAACTTCGTGACTAGAAGTCTCGTAGAATGAATATGAAATGAGTATGTGTAAACATGTTGAACATAATAACGACAAGTGTGATTTATTTTTATCGATTTCATTGGTGGGAAACTACAGACATTTTACTGCACGTGTATAAATTGATATTAAAAGCGTAGTTTAATATAATTCGTTACTACATTCAGTTGAGGTGTTTGTGGTTTTTGCCGAACAGTAAGAGTTATGGTAAAGATAGAAGATACAATTATACAAGGTAGTTATTAAATTACACCAAAAGCCCAATTGTAGTCACAATACAGTAAGTGTCCAGTACTAAATCATGTATTAAATCATCATTAATCAGTAGTTACCATTTTGACAGCCTCGGTACCGCAGTGGTAGCGTATGCGCCTGCTGTGCTTGAGGTGACGGGTTCGATGTCCGGGTTGGACCAAATGTTTGTATGATCTGAAAATATTTGTTTCGGAGTTTTGGGTGTTTCTATGTATAATATGTAAATATTTACAAAAAAAAGCATAAACGTATTTATATCACGTGTAGCCATAACACAAGCTCTGCTTAGCTTGGGACTGGGTGGCGTTGTGTGTTAGATTACAAAAATATTTATTTATTTATTTACCTACTCGCATATTACATCACTGCCATAACATATAGCACTGTAAAATATATAGAAATTTAGCATAAAGTTTAATTTGTAGGTCCTGCCCATCGACGAAAGAATCGAGACCTTTTATTGCACTTATTGTGGTGTGGTTTCGTGTGTATTCTGCTTTTAACAATCAGTTCAAAATCAAGATATTTAAATATATAAACAAAACCCCCTCATAATATGACAAAACAATATTTATTTTCTGTAGCAGGCACATTTAAACCGATCTTTCAATATCGAGCACGTACGAGTATAAACTCCTTACGCTTAAATTAGAAGTATTCCTACAAACACCTGTTGAATTTATACATACATGTGTTTAAGTCCACCTGCCTGTCTCTGTACAATAATTCACAATAAGTAGTTGCTTACAGCACCACTCATACATAGGTACGCTATATTAAATACATGTTATTATAATCATGTTTTTCTAAGCAATCAATATTGTTATAAATGTCAGAAGTGTATGTAACATAACAATTAGAATAAAGATGTTTTATTTAGTATATTAGGTTGACATGGTAGATAACTTAGTAACGATGTTTAGATAGGGTGATCAAAAATAAACTAATAAACAAAGCACTAAGCAAGCAAGTAAGACACGTTGTGATCTAAGTTATATAATATGACCATAGAAATAAGAACCATACTTTGATGCAATTGGATTTGAATATTGTACACTCAAACGCCGTATTGTAATAAAGAAATGATAGAATAATATACTTTACATAAGTGAAATCATCAGACAATATCAGAAAAATAACACTACTATAAATAACAAAACCCTATGTGTATTGTGTCTGCCGCTAATCAAATATCCAAGATATTATCTCAAAAAATCTATAAACAGAGTAGCACAATATGATTAAAGAAAAGACATGATTACATCTGCTACGTGTAAACAAGGACGTTGTAGTATAAGCCGAACAGTACAAAGGGTGTTTATATTTATAACGATTGTATAAGAGTTATCATAACCAAACTGATGGTCAGAAATGAATAACAGACTGGTCTGTTTCAAAAATATCCGTTCGTGTGTAAGGATAAGTAAGTAATGTTTTTCTGAACGCACCTGCAACGGGTACGACATTCCGTCGTACGCCACTGTTGGCGCTCCAGACGTTTCCGTCACTTTTTCATACGTTTACTGACAATCACTATCGAAGGTTCATTGACGATTTCCTGGACAATTATGGCAATTGTAAATTCAATCAGGATAATTTTGAAGTAGAAAAATATTTCCTAAGTTTCATTTGGACATTTGTCAAATCTTTGTGAAAGCAAATGTAAACTTGGTCATTTTTACAGAGTTTCAAATACGTTTCTTTATATGATCGTCGGATGAATTAAAAAATATATATATACTGTATCCATATGACTAACTATCTCCATCATGATTGATATTTATGAAAAACGAGATTGCATTGATTATATTATTGTTATGCTCACCAAATACATAGATATTTCGACAATAAAGTAATTAATTTAGAAAAAATGATAAGTTAATAGATAAATTATAAAAATTCATGTTAAAAGATATACCTAATTTCTATTGTGCTTATGAAAACATGTAAATCATTTATTAATTTAAAATTTATATCCAATATATGACGATATTTATCTATTTAATTACCAGTTTCTAAGAAAATTCTAAATGGTGTAATAGGATATAGCATCTCGTCGCGTCCAATCAAAAAAAAAGCATCACACAAAATCGTTGTATGACCAAACTGACCCTAGTAGTTATACGAAGTACATAGGTCATAAAACAATGTGAGGCTCGATGTGGGCGCCTAAGACAGTAGCGTCATGGGTCGCCGCCTCCGGAAGGAACCGTGGCGTGGGAACCCACTCCACGCTCCCTTCTTTCATATGCATTTAAATAATGTTTTGATAATTAGTGCACACTACTTACAGCTATGATTTCAACGCCTCACACCTTTTAAGTCTTATTGTAGGAGGTTCATGGCCTAGTGGAAACTGAATAGGTTAACACATTAAAAGCTAAGTTACCCTAGTTAGGTCAGTCTACGAATGGATAACTATTGTTAAGACATTCGAGATTCCTTCGTGACTCGGAGTGTACGATAAACCGTCGTGTTAGAGCTCTAAAAAGGAAGACAACAGTTTTTCTATATCATTTCGATATTGTCTAGCAGGTTGTGGAGGTTTGATGGCATTCAAAGCCCTATTAGATCTGATTAGAATCATGCAATTATTTTTTGAAGATTATGAGACTTTTTTCTCGTCTGTAAACCTTGACCAGTGCAGGTAGTCTCATTAAAAGATTATGGTAGATTATGCGTTTTAAGTCAAATGCTCAGTGTTCCATAATACCAATACACTACGTTATGAAATTATGATATTAGGTAAAAATCTAAATTAAAAATTTAAGCACTTTTTACCTGTATATTAAGCCAAACTTTTAGATAAATAAAATAAGTAGTGAATTATTTAAAAAAAATTTGACTGCGTATAATAATTTTTTTGTTTTTTTTTTATTTTGATGTAGTCACTCTCACGACTAAGACGAATTTATTGACACCACTCACATAAAAATATAACAAGCCGTTTAGACTCTATGGCGTGTCAAAGAAATATACATTCATACATAAATACACTCGAAAAACATAACCCTACTTCTTTCGAAGTCGCGTAAAAATAATAACCGTTTTTCTATTGTCAAAAATTATCATTTTGCAATACTTCTGCGCTAATCCTATTTTAACCTTCGTGTTTGTAAAAAGAAAACGTCTTTACACAACCAAAATGTAATAATTAAATGTTGTATATACCTAACTTCATTTGATTGCATCTGAATTTCATGTGAAGAATTTCATAGAGTTGGTATTTTTTTATTTAGAAAAGACTTGCCACGTTTCTTTAATTAGTAACGTTTTCATTTTTATTATATCTTTATACCCTATACTACGACCAATTATTACCTTTAATATATTAATATTAGAAACTAGTTTATAACAGACAATACAAGCTCATGAAAGTTTATAATTGTTGTATATTTCTCCATTGTTTTGTATGTACACGTGGTATACAAGTTCAATCATCTTTCACATTGGCCTGCGGTTCTATGGATCCCACGGTTGGTCAATTGAATTGCTCTCATGCTGTGGGTCATTTTACTGCATTTCTAATAAGCAGTTACAAATGATATTTCACGGCTTGCGATTATTTCTAAGTATTTCATTGTTTTAACTTAATTCTAAATATTATTAAAATCATGTTGGTTTAAAAACTTTGAGAAAGATAAAGTGTTTTTTATTTTGGTATAGAAAGAGAAATAGGCAAGGTTCAACTAATGGTAAAAAAATATCGTACTAAGAATATTTATTTACTTAATCTTTTTGCACATTTTGCACAAAGGCGGACTTAATGCCATGGGGTATTTTGTGCCAGTCAACTTCAAAAAATATGATATGGTAGGTGCATAAGAGTATAGTATAATTTGACATATATATATGTATATTATACAATGGTATTTGATATAACTAATATACACAAATCACTACTGAATTTTGTAGATACATACGTAGAAGTCAAGACATATATAATACATGTACAAAACATAAATATAGATATACATTACTACAATTACTCAGTTGGAGCACTATCGTTGTGACTGTTCCGCCAATTCATTACGGAGTAGATCGCGTACTTTAGTCTTGAATGTCAAGCGGTTTGTGGACATCATGATTTCAGTAGGGAGCGCGCTCCAAAGAAGAACTGACTGCAAAAAGAAGGAAGAAGTGATGAAGTTGGACGTGTGAGGGAACAAAGAATAAGCATATTGTTTTCTGACCGAAAGTTTCGATCATGATAGCATAGTAGACGAAAGTCGGGTACGAGGTATTCGGGCAATGATGAGGAGTTGAGAAAAGAAAAAAGAGAAGAGCGTACACGCAAGCTACGGCGCTCTCGAATTAGGACCCATTGCAGTTGGGAAAGTAAAGCAGACACATGGTCATACTTTCGAAGATTGTAAACAAATAGAATGCAGCTATTGAGAAAGTGGTCTAGTTTATAGAGGAGGTCTGCATTCAGGTCAAAATAGTACACATCACCATAGACGATCAAAGGAATAATTGAGAACTGCATAAGCACAGCTTTGGGTAATGGGAAGAAAGTTCTTAAGACGATACAAAGCGCGCAGACACGAAGTGACTTTCTGGCTGACATGTGCAACTTGAGATCGCCAATCAAGTGTTGAGTACATATATAGCTCCTAGTTCTTTACTTATGCACTCAGAGGTATAGTCTGGTTATTAAAGACAAGTGGTGGGATGGCCGTCATATCCAATTCTTGTTTTGTGAATGCGGACTTTTGTGAATAATTTGCGGATTTTGTCCCAAGTAGGGTTTGAATCCTCAAAAATCAGCGGCCTAGAAAGCGGCGATGTGACTGTTTAAACCACTTCGTGCAGTAAATTATTGAAAGTGATTCTATAAGGGTTCCTGCCACAAAGGCAAGGAACTCTAAAGAAATCTTATTTATGATTTTTGTGCAGAATTTTCATCTGTAATAATACGTTGTACAAACTCTAAAAATACTGTTGTTAACATGCTTTGTTATTATTTATCTGTATCTACATTGTACCGCTGGTACTCTCTATCATTTTAATTTTGCCTATATTATATCATCGTGTGTGTGTCCGGAAGCGCTATCCAACTTATTGTCGGTAATGCTCGACTTCCTATAATTTTTGGTGTCTCCACTTTTAAGAAATAAGACGGAAATAAGCCTAATCTCAAAATAATTAGAAAATAATGTAACAGTAGTCTGTTCATTGTTGTCATTACTTTTATAATGAATTGTGAGAAAGTTTTTAAAGACTTTCCAAAATTGTTATGATTATTTTCCTCAGTTCGTAAACCGTGGGTACATTGTCTACTGTGTTGTTATAAAATCCTGATGAAACTAGGTAGTCTTAAGCTTACGGTTTGTATATGTATTGAAGTTTAATGGATATCAAGAAATCAACATTGTTTTTATCTCAGATTGAAACGTTAGTTAATCTAAAAGATTTGAAATTAGAAAATTAAAGTTCAAGGATCAGATAAATCAGATTTTTTTTAATTTCCTTACATTTTTAAATTTGTCAATCTAAATTCATTGCCAACGCGGTTAACTGCTGCACTGATGGCAATAATTCGTTTAAATAACCCTATTGACCCCACATTCGGCTTCCGTTTAGAAAAAAAGTTGTCAGTCTATTGGATATTTAGATACAGTTGCAACTAAATAGAGTTTGTCGCGCGACATTACGCTTCACGGCACTTTTGGTTTTTACCATTGTCATTTAGTCACACTTGTATATTCTTAAAGTATTAGATATATACTTTAGACGATAATTATTTAAAAATTTATAAGACTAGACTTATTTTTATACCATTACAGAATAATTTTAGAACTAATTAGTTCGCTGACCACAGTTGTCTACTGGCCTTATTCACTTTATTCCTTGCGCCACAATTTCGAAGCACTGAACCGTGACTTCGCAACCCGTAACTTTTGATGAGTCACCCTTCCTCACTGTCTTCAAGGATTCAGACCTCCTGTGACTAACACATTTTAAAAGACATCCATTGTTCGAATATAGACCATTGTGATACAAAATCGTAACGAAACGTTGAAGTCACTTTGGTTTATAATTTAAAATTTTCACGACACTTCAATTTGGAGGTTTTATGTATTAAAATAAAGTTTACACAACAATATATGCGGTGTGTAAACTTTTGTGCGTCACTTTTGCGTATTAAGTTTTTTATGTATTACGAGTGTAGTACTGGGTACTGACGCCACTTAACTTATGGACTTAACCTACCAATTTTACTTAGGTACTTATAAAACTAAAATATTACTGTTCTTTGATAACACAGACTTGCCTAGTACATAGAGTAGAATTAACTGTACCATTAAACCCACTGCTCTGATTCCTACATCACTCACACATCTACTGATTCGTTGCTTATGTTGATAAAACGTAATCATTTCATGTTAGTACCAATGTTAAACAAAGATGACCTGGTCCTGAAGAGATTATTTAGTGTTATTGTAAGCTTTTAGATTCATAAATCATAAAAAAATGCAAATCAAACAAAATGCATTCCATCATTACATTTTCTTCATGATAATTGGACCGTTGTCTGCTGTAGAAAATTACATTATTAAGGTAACCTAATCACAAACAGTTGCATATCAGTACATCTAAGAAACGCTGGTTAATCTTATCATCAGAATAGTGAGGGTCCGCCTTAGCTGAGCTAAGACGTGGGAAAGTCAGCCAAGCCTGACCGTCGAGCCATGCCTCAGGCAACGGTCTAATTACAACACTTGGCAGGTGACCGGTCAAAGGTTTATCACACACGCAACCAGGATCTTGAATTTAAAGCAATTCTGAACTGCAATAAGGAAGTTTCACAGAGAAGTCTTTGAAATCATGCTACTGGTCATTGCTGTGCAATTTTATTGTCTTGCAAATTCAATAGAGTAGTTATAAAAGCGAACTTGAATGAATTTATTATAGAGGTAACGAGTTTTAATAGTAAAGGTATTCCTTGCCAGTGAAATCTGATCTTTAGTTCAAGACATTTATGAATAATATTCTAAAATAGTATTTTAATAACAGTTTATCTGAAAGAAATGTGGCGACAATGACCCTTACTTAGTGTATCAAATCAATTTTTGCATTAACTAGGTTGTTGCTAAGAAAATACTTAATTTGAAATTTAAAGTCCTATAGAACAATTGTATCAATTTATGGTACTGGGCTAACTGTGGGACCGCGGTTGATTCACACTTCTCGCTTATTCTGAAAGCCATTACAATGTTGTGGTTATGATGTTTACAAATATAGTATATTTTTACACCTAACCATTTGTTAAAAGCTATTGAATAATACAATTCGTGCCTCATTTCTAAACAAAGACGCATATAAAAGCACTTCAGTGTACAATGTACTGTAATAAAAAAACGAACATTCCTTGTAACTTTCCCTTCCCTCCATTACTTTTTGAATTGACTTGACTTGAAGTTAATTTTTTTGAGTCTACTCTCAAATTTCAAATTACCTATTGGATTGCTCCATAGTCATGAGATTTAAAATCTTCCTAAGCACAAATTACTACAGGTAAATCACAGGTAAGAGGTAATGTGGCTTAATCAATCATCTTCCTTCAACATTGGGATTATAATGTACTTATGTGAAATATTTGTGTGTATTACTTTGTTTTTATTTTCCTGTTTAAGAAATTTCTCTTAATTACTTTTTTAGTTGTGGTATTGTTATTAGTTAAAGTACGATGGCAATTTTCAACGACGATATTGATATTGGTCATGGTTCATGATAGATGTGATACGATCGTAATCTCGCCGAAAACTCCCAGTTCATATCTAAAACATCAGACGCAGTAAATTTTCTTTTTAATTGTAAGTAGTATTGTTATATAGGTAACAGTTACTTAACACGTAATATTGGTGTAAGATTCGGACTCTCACGGGTCGGCGTATGTGCAGGCAGCCACGCGCGGAATACGATGCATGATCGCCGTGAGAAATTATCTGCTTACATAAAATAGATATATGGTTGCGGTTCAAGGATTTCTTATATGATTTACAACAATATCGATTCATTCACAATTCATTGTACTGTACCTGGTCGGGAAATATACTAATCAATAGTTCCACTAAGTATTAGGTGACGACTTAGTCGGTACTTTACGCTTTTAAGAAATTTGTATATTTTTTAAAGTTGATACATATTTTGAAATTTGATATTTTAAACAACAATATTAACCGAGCTCAACGTTTACAATCAAATCAATAGACAGTAAAGTGCTAGCATAGTTTTGTAACGTGCCCTGACAGTTCCTTTTTGCAAGTAGAAATTCTGACGACAATTTTTCTTTCTTGAGTACTCGTTATGAATACTTTCAACCCTAATTCATTCTTTTAATTCATAAACATATTTATTTACGTATAAACATAATGTCACTTTATATTTTCGACAAATAAGCCTCTTGGAATTTTTATAGTTCGAGTCAAAATTTTAACCTAACAAGCAATCTTTTATGTACCTAGGTACATGTCCTGATTAAAAACCAATTTTCTTTTGCGGTTAAATATTTGTAATATAATAAAAAAAATGGATGACTTCCATGTTCTACTACTACTACACACACTACTACCATGTTGTACCATAAACTCGCTATTGGAAACTGTAAAAGATTCCTAAATTTAGAATATATTAACTTTTATAACTATTCATAGAGTGGGCTACATTGGTGGGTCGGTTACATTTGTAATGAAGGGAAAATCCATAAGCCACCGTCCAGGAAAACCGGTCCTAAAATTAGTAGACATAGAAACCGTGCCATATAGTTGACTGTCCAGTTTTGTGCTCATCTTTCATGCAAATTGGTGTTATGTAGATAGGCAGTTTATTGGTGTTGACCAGACTCGTGTATAGGCCAGGTTTTATTATTTTCCATCTTAAATGTTATTTGCATATTTTCTCTGTTGATAGAACGTTGACTGCTTATATATGTTTATATTTATTTATACATTATGTACTTTGGGTGTATTGGTGAACTTAATGCCTAGGGCATTCTCTACCAGCCAACCTTTAGGTGATGCAGAGAAAATAAACGTATAGTGTAAAAAAAGTACTTCCATTGACAATTATTCTATAAGAGCTATTTAAAATGTCTTTAAACATTTTTTTTATTCCTACTAAAATGGTCTTACGTTCCTGTATATATTATATTTGACATATACCATTAAATATATTCAGTTAAAAGTGTAAGCAATCAAATAATTGATATCAATGCCATATCCGAATGTTGAAAGTAAGTGTTGAGGTTGTGAAAGTGTTCATGACAATCGTGACTTGATCCACTAATCAATACTATTTCGTTCTAAATATTCCCCAGCTATACCTTTAGGTACACAGTACACCTAACGTAGTAGTTATCTGTCTACGAACTACAAGAGATGTGGCACTCATGAATGAATTCACACCGTGGGAATCGCGTGCGAATCAACGTAGTAACACGCTCATAATATTGCAAACTCTTGTGCTTGAGACAACATACTGGAAAGTTAGCTAATATCTGGGAAAAAGCCGCCTGGAGAACAATAGGGAGTGTCAAGTCAGATTATTAGTAAATGTTAACGGCAGCTTAATTATAGCTCATTGTGTTATATGACGTGTTGGGATTAAATAATGTTCATAGAATTATTTACGATTTGTAAATTCACTGTGTGAAATTTGATAGTCAAGAGCATATAATAATGCTGGTCGTAATAATTTCGAAGTTATATTCAGCGTGTGTTTTATTAAAAGTAGACCGTTTGATATCAAGAGATTTAAAATTTATTCAGCAAATATATTATATTCTATACTATATACCTTATATAAACTAGGCAGACCTTTGCTTTGGTAACCAGGCTTATCAGCAACCGCAACTATTTGTACGTTTAACATGTAAATTATGCCCACATGAAACAAATGGTCGTGCTCATCAAACAAATACCTATATTTGTCTTAAGTGGAAATCGAACCCACGACCTCCGGTCAGCGGTCAGGGTGAGTAACTATTAGCTAGGCTAATCAAAGTCGAAATATAAATTTAAAAGATATATATTCCTAATTTTTTAAATTACACAGTTTATAAACAATTTATATAAACCACTTATACTTATATATTAATGTTAGCGCCTGCTAAAAAAACAGTGCACTTATGCAAAGAGCTACAGTTTTTGCTATTTTATTTATGAAGGCGTACTATGTACACTCGGGCGATGAGTGTGTGAGAGAAAGAAGAAGAGTTTAAGTAACCCTTAATGCATATGTGTAAATTAACAAGTAAAATTTGTTTTTTTTTAACTCTCTTTGATTAGTTGACGCTTCTTCATAATTCTCACTTTTTTTACAAACTAGCTCCGCGTCTTTTTCTAACGCAGATTAGCTAATACAGTTATTTGAATTAAAAACAAATCTTCCCTTTACTGTTTTTATTACTGCTTTCACAAAATATCAAAAATAAAATTGAGATTTTACAGATAAATCAATACTTGTGGAGTACAATGTGGAGATCCGCCATCTCTCATTTGTTTTATTTTTAACTAAGTCTTAAGATTTTTGCAACATTTTTACACGAAAATCTGGTATCACTCTAAACTACAAAGTCAACAAAGTTCAAGTTTATAATTAGCAAAAGGGGTGCAACAGTTCTGAAGTTATGCGCTCGCAGTTACATAGATTTAATACTGACAACTCGTTATTTACAATTTCATTATGCTATGAAATATAATAATATGTAAACATCAAATGTCCAGCTATGTTTAGACATTTTAACGGTAAACATCTTTTTGAGCGAAGTGGTCACTTCCTCTTAGCACAAAACTCGTTTCATCTTACTACGATCTACTACAAAATAAACTGTTTAGGAACCGGTCACACAATTATGAGCCTTTTTATAATAACGTAAAGGTTGATGTATAATAAATGGAAAAATTTAAACGAGTGAAAGAGATAGCTGTATATTATTGTAGTAAGATATAGAACCGGTCAGAAGTGTTGTAATAAAACTTCACTAAATAGAATTCACTAGACACGTAGCAAGGCTCACACAAATATAGTTATTAGTTTCCAAAATTTGTATTTCGTTAAAACACTAACAGATTAAAATAAAAAATCCTTCAAGATATGATAGTTTCCGTTTGTTGTATAAATTACATATAGTTTATTGATTAAGGTCAGAATCTTGATCTCAATTTAGTAACTATATTGACAACAAATTTTTAAACACATGCTGTAGAGGAATAGTAAGATGGTCCTTGAATCAGATAAATTTTATTTACAAAAGAAACATAATAGAGAGAGTAATACTAAAAAGATTATAATGTATATACCCCATAGTTTTCTTACTCTTAAAAGAAAGCCTCCAATAAATCTTCTGTGTATATACCTATTCTAAGCTTTAACGATTTAAAAATACTGCCTAACAAATTAAAATAAGGCTTTGAAATCATTAGATCCTTGTCGACATTCTTTGATTTACTTTTTGTGCTCCCATTTTTCATTAAGTTAATAGGCTTGTTCTCAAATAGCTAACTGCTATTTGAGAACTTGCGAAGAAAGAAATTGCTTTCTGTCCGTAGGTTTTAGGCAATTCTATAAAGTTAAATAATATTATGGAAGATAGATAGAAGATAGACAGCTTAATTATGGTTTTAAGTTATAATAGATAGTGATCCAAAATAGGGCATTATATAAATTGACTAATATGTATACGTATTACATCTTTGTCTGGCAAAAATTTCTTATTATTGGTAACCAGACTGCTGATAAAGATTAACTGAACAGCTTAACACAAACATTTTCACACCTTATCACAACATTATCATATCATATTTATATATTGGTACCTTACCCATTTATGTAGTGTTTTACACATAGCGAGGACAAATTACTGCAATCTATGGCGGCCGTTAACGCCTGGGACTTAATGTCAAGGAGGCTAGTTAAATACTGTCATCTGACGCGCCCTGAACTTTTTATAACGCAATCCCTTCTGCATTCTTTGTTTCAAGGAATGTGTACTCTGTTCATTGTTATGGGTTTGAATACAAGGCTTCGCTCTGGTTTTCTTTGGAAATATAATCGCCAGATGTTATTTTTGACAATAAATATTGTTACGTCTTAGGGTTCGATGGATTTGATAAATAAACCCTCTGACGTGCAAAAAAAAACTTTAATAAAGACACTCTTAAAACGACAATATGAATCACACTCCGAATAATAGTCCTTAATTGTCACCGAGGCCGCTAAGTTAATCACTGATATCACTTCAATATTTCTCGCACTGTAGCTCTAAACTGAACAGCCCTGCTGTCGACGAAGCTCCTTTTATATTCAATGCTATAGCAATGAAAAACAAAACCAATAACAAAAAGTCAATCACGTCAAACGAATATCCATATTCGCTTTTATGTAAAGGTAAGGTTCATCATTCAGTGCCTCAAGAAATCATTGAGAACTTTCTGATGTCTGGTTTCGTCTCAAGTATTGTACTAGAATATTCTTCCTTTGTTACAATATTAAATGTTATTTAATAGTAAATAGTATTAGGTTCTCTAATCCTAATGAGAATATTCTAAATTATAATTTAAGTTTGATTAGCCCCGTTTCCCAATAGCGTTTATACACCCTATGTACAGATTACAAGCTTAGATATAGTCTTGCAGCCACAACACGCTGCGTAAGTCCAGAAATCAGCAACGCTACCTCGTGAGCAGTTTCTATGGGCGAAGAATCCATGATTTGATAAAAAAAACTTGACAGACGCCACAGAGTACAAAAAATAAATAATAAACAAAAAAGTAACAGTTCACTGATCATTAATTCTTGGAATTTCATTCACTCTTATCACCAATTTACATCGAAACAATGTTACAGACAATTTATTGGATAAATATTTAAAAATCTAATTATAATAATTTTCGTGATCATTTGATGAGCTAAACTGCCAGCTACAAAAGTGTATATTTTTTTTCAAGGAATAAAAACTCTTATTTTTGTTTGGCTTGAAAAAAAAATCGAAAGTGTTTTGATTTTTTTTTGATAAGAAGTGCATAAATACATAAATTTGATGAACGAAATTCAGTTATTTTTGGTTGGTCTGAATAATGTGATGATAATGATATTAGATAAAAAAGAATCTGTTTGTACTTTAAAATAATTTATTGTACATCGAACTTATTGCGACTAATTTTATTGAATAAAATATGAGTTTCTAAACTTCGTACTTTTTAGAATGTTCTTATGTTTTTTTTATGTATGAGCTTGCTAAAGTGGCTACTCTGCCTGATGGAAAACATGAGCAGCATCTAAAAGTGGTGGCCACCATACTCATTGCGAATACAGACTATGCAACAATGCAGCATGGTAACCCACAATATGGCGGCATGTAGAGGTGCTTCTGCATCATTGGGTATCGTATCTAAATGGACACGTGGCTTTATTGTATATACACGTACATGTACAGATTGTACAAATCACTGTTACTATTATATCTCTTGTAAAAAAATGATGTAGACTGTAAAGCATTAATTTTACTTTCAAGTGGTCTGTTCTCTTATACTTTAATGTAATATAATTATAGCTCCAAGATAGAACGTAGAGAGGACCAATAAAGAATTTTAAAGTAGTTTAGTTCAATGTGCTATTACACCCACAATTTTTAGAGTTATCCGTCGTCATGCACGATATTCTATTTCTCACCTAACTAGGCGGGTATATAATTAGGCCAGCAGCCCACTACGCAATTACTATGGAATGAAATAAGTACCCAGGTCCGACCAGTCGGTCTGCTTACCGTTTGGGTAGCTTAGTGACACTTCTAAAAGAAGTAGCTCCAATATTTACTGCAAAAGTAAAACTGTTTTCAAATAAATAAATAAAAGCTTCAGTTATATGATTAGTTGGTTTAAATACATAGTGATCATTCGTTTAGCTGTTTGGTTGTCAATTTTTTTCTCTGTTCACAATTTTATATTAAAATAATATTATGATTTCACTAGACTACCATATAAGCCACCATACTGTTTTGTCCAGATTCACAATGCGGATGACCGCCACTTTTTGACTCTACTCAAGTTCGACTTTCCATCAGGCAGAGAAAAGACATCTTGGCAGTAAACCTATACAAAAATATAGGTAAAAGTAAAAAAATATAGTTTAATCGAACTCTCAGAAACGGTGTACGCTGTATAAGTAGATGTTGAATATGTTTCTACGAAATATTCATGACCACAATACAATTTTAATGAATAAATATTTTAATTTACTCATAACATTATATATCTAGGTACTTAGTCATTTACAAAAGAAGCATAAACCACAAACACTAGTTAAAATAAAAAGGAACATAGTTAGTATAGATAAATTACCCAAATATGAAACAAACAATTTTATTTTAACAAATTACTTTTTTGCGGATGAGAACTGAACCTATCACCTCTGGCTTGGTAGTCAGAGTCACTAACTGTTACACCATTAACTATTCAAATAAAGGATATTCGCATATTATATTCACTTAATTAATGAAAAATTATATTACAATGTTATCTCATAGGAACCAATTAATATATCCTCATGAAAATAAGGTTGTTGTGTAATTCATATATTCCTGGTAAACGATTTCTTACAGAAATATGAGCGTACAATGCTGCAATATTAATTACACGTGCAATCAACAGACAATAACTAGGAAATATTCGTAGAAAACTAACGTAAACTTGTGATAAGTTATTACGTGAGATACCTACTATGTGTTAGGGAGATCTATTAACATCAAAGTTTTTATGTTAATCTCTCTCGGCGGTGCGCTGCCGAAAACTGCTCCCCTGCACGTTCACCCGATCTCTTTTTTTATTTCTTATACACCCACCTGCTGCACTGTGAATAAAAAACAACATATCAGGTAATAATAATTACTATATTCGAACCAAACACACCTTGGCACGTTTCATTTATTTATTGCGTTTCACATTTCTATGTTATTCTATCTATTGCCAGAAATATAAAGATTTTGATAGTCTACTTATGTATGTAACAATCATCATAACAAACTTATGTATGTATATTTTCTTGAAACAAAAACAATAGGTAATTATATTTGTAACGTAAAAAGTCTTATTTGTTAAGAATGTCTCGTACATCGTATTTTAAATTGTTCTGTTGACGCATTTATAATAACTGCAATCACTGTTCGTGTTCTTCGTATCCCTTCGAACCCGGAGGCAACGCGCGTCCCGGTTCTATAAAACAAAATGGCCGCTGTAAATAAAGCCTTAAAACCCTCATCGTAGACGGATGCTTCCCGCCGTAGACGCAAGCAGCGTAAATGCTGCCAGCTAAAGTTTCTGTACTACGCCGCTATGAGCGGTCACGGCGCTGGTGTAGCCCGCGCCGTGTTCACAACTCTACACTCCCACGTACGATCTCTCATTGTAAACACAGTTGCGATCGGCGCGTACGACGGATTCTGATTCCTTATGAACTTTATGCGATTGTAAACATGACTATTTGTATGAAAGTGGTGTTATGAACTGTGTTTATGTGACAATTGGTTGGATTGCAAGGACCAAGGATGACGAAGGCCAAGATAACTCGAACTAGTGCTCTTTACCACAGCGCGAAGGTGAGCCCTACTACTTGAAATTGTTGTTATTTCATTAATAAAACTCATGTTATTATTTACATTATTTACACCTTCAATCTGCAGGAATAAATGAGACTACAATTAAAATGTTACACTACCATATGTAATGAGTACCTATGGTAAACAAAGTTTTGAAGATCCTTAGTTTGTGCACTTGTGTGCGTTTTTAAACTTTTACTATATTTATTTAAATGATAAAACGATTCAGTCCGGTTCTTCGGACCGTCACGTACCTTGATCCCTTCTTTCCCGCCTTCCCTTCGAAGCCTTCGTGGCTCCAATTTAAAATAAGCGATTGGATCTCTTACAGTATACGTAAAAATCAGAGAACCCTTATAATATTTTGTGTCTTCAAAGCATAAACTAAATGTTTTTTGGGCAATAAAAAGATATTTCAATTAGGAAGTTTTTCAAAAAGTTTTATAATGATGTTTTTTGGTCAGGTAAGTTTTTCCAATCATGGCATTTTAAGTTATGATCTAATTATACGATATTTGATCAGTGACAAGTATTACTATCAAACTTTTATTAAACTGATGTCTCATAAAGCTTTTCAGGTAAGTAAAAATAAGTATCTGTTTTCTTGCATACACTATTGTTTTACGATTGGAGCAAAAGACTTCAACGCTCTCGAACAAAAGAGGCAGCAATACCATTAAGGCAGTTTTATATTTGTGTGAGCGAGATGCATGTTACTTGTAGCTTGTTGAGTTTATGCTTATTTATTTGTACAAAATTATGGGTTGGGATTTCGTATACAGGTACAACTATAGTTACAGGTAGAGGACGTCGCACGGATGGCTGATCTCCCCTTTTAAAAGGATAGGGATGCTCGATAATAAAGCAGATTTTGAATGTATTTAAAATTGCTGTTTAAGTTTTGGGGTCTCGTTCGTTTCGCATCATGAGTGCTAATGGTTTGTAAACAGAACAATCCGTTTACTTATTATTTTCTAGATTTAAACGGGTCTATTAAGTTCAATCTTACAAAATGCATCATTTTAGACATCTATTTTTTGCATTATGTTCAAATATTAATATTAACTGTTAAGTTAGTTTTTTTGATCTAATAATCTAGATCGCCATTAGTCTTATTGATAAAAAAACTTACATAGGTGGTTTGTTGACGAAAGAATATGTTTAAAAGAAATATTACGCTATGATTAATAGCAATCGAGTTAAGACAATAGTTTGAATTGGAAGTGGAGAGACATACACTCAAAATTAAGACCATTACCTACGATGGATGGTCTGACATCCTTGCATAGTGTTGTTCTATTATAAATATATATACTGTGCTCCCTGGGCTAATTGCTTGAAGGTTCTCTGAAACCCATCTAACGCTATATTCTAACAGTAATATTTAAGAACCTAATTTATATTTAATGAACACTTGTATCTTGATTTTTGGGTTATAAAAAACTAAATTGGCTGATATGTGGAGGTTTCTTAGAAATTGGGCACACGCGCTCCACTCAATTCGCTGACCGGTTCCAAGCGGTCGTACGATTTTGTGTACAAGTCTTTATAACATACCATTTCAAGTTATAGCAACATGATTGTTAAGTTAATTTAATAGTACGAAAATAATTATACCATCGGAGAGCCACGCTTTGGCATGTATAGGCCGTTTAGACCGGAGTGATACCACGGCCTCACATAAAATCGACGTGAAACAGCACCTGCGCTGTGTTTTACCGAGTGAGTTAGGATGCCGGAGGACCATACAACCACACTTCCCATCCCCCAAAGGTCAGCAACCGGTCTTGGGTGTCCATGGACGGCGGTAATCGCCCACCATCAGATGATATGTCATAATGTGTGCACAGTTGCCTCCTATTCTATAAAAAGAAACTTAATATATAATAAAATGCAAAATATAATAATCTGACTACGAAAAAAGGAATCCGAAAAAGACGAAACAAGGATATAATTCAGATAGAAGTGAATACAACCGTGGGAGAGCCACGCTCCGGCATGAATGGGCCGGCTCGACCGGAGTCATACCACGGCCCCACAGAAAACCGGTGTGAAACAGCGCTTACGCTGTGTTTCATCGAGTGAGTGAGGATACCGGAGGCCCATACCCCAATCCAACGCCCCCTATCCCCCTCACCATCCCCCTTCCCTCCAGGCCGCCATAGTGTGGGGCACCATGCTGCATTCTTCTTTTTCGCATTGAGGATGGTGACTACCACTCTTGGATTCTGCTCATGCTTTCCATCAGGCAGGGCAGAGTCATTTTGGCAGCTTAAATATATAAAAAATAAAAAAAAAAGAATAGATACTACTGTATACCTACTCTCAATAAGTGAGTGTAGGAACATTTTCATTGAACAGACGTGTGAGTTAGTGATGTCATTTTTATTTCACGAAACAGTGAAAAAATAATCATATAACTTTAGACACAAAATCCTTCACTATAAACGTACTGTCCAAACAAAGATTTCTAATTTAATTTATAACATTAGTAGAGATTTTTTTAATAGGATAATTAGTAGACATGTTTTTGTGTTGTGTGTATATGTGTGGATATGTATATGTATGTAGTTCGTTATATACATTAGCAAATAATTAATTCAAATCTCATTGCACCGACAACTACCACTGTCTCTCCTATACATTTCAATCCATCCTAAGGTTGCCTGGAAGAGATTGCTTTTGGCAATAAGGCCGCCCTTTGTACACTCCGTCTCACATTTTATGTACTCTCTTCTAACTGTAATATTATAATGTGCAAATAAAGATTTATCAGTAGTCATATTTAAATTTTGTTCAACGCAGGGCAGTCCTCATTACATAGGCTTTTCTTCTGTTTCGTATTTGCCTTTATATATTTTAAGGTATATTTTCGATCGCCAAAGAAAATAACTTAACAATTTATATAAATATCAATCATAGTTGTTATAACTGAGAAAGAACAACAAATGTACCATATTTTTTTATCAATTAATGTTAATGTTATATAATTATCTAAGACCCTTATTATATTTATCATGATGTAACCTTGATTTTAAACTCTCATGTATATTTATTTATGTATATATAAACATACATATGTATGTGTCTGTTTTACGCACACTACACTTATAAATATGTATGTATGTATAATATGATATTCTTTGTATACATATTTTATTTAAAACAATATAATTTTTTTACATCGCTCTATGGTCGATTTGCTTTGTGACATTTGTGTATTAATTTTGAATGGCAAACAAAGTGTGCATGTTATAAATTTTCCAACACAGACCTATTTCCAGAAAACAAACATGACAAGAATGTCGTATAAATACTATGTAAAGATGTGAAATGCAACAACAGCACGTTTAAATCGTTATAAAATCATGATCATAGCACCTTGTTATCATTACCTAGGTGCTATCGTTACGCTTCGTGACTTTGTCACGGTGCTATTCACTAGTACAGTCACCTCTCAGACATGTTCCTTGCATACGTGCTATTGGACCTCATTGGCTCTTAATTAGACCGTAACATGACAATTTCTGTTCATTTACTGGCATTACGACAAACTGTTATAAGATTTAGCAAGTCATTAACTTAACGGTATAAGTCTAAGTTAACTAAGTTAAGTAACAGAACATAATAACATTTAAAATATTTTGGTTAAGGTTCGTGTGTCATATTTTAACAAAATAACTTTCAAAACTTAGCTTTTTTTAGGAAACTGCAAGCAATTACTAGATTAGAAATGTATTTAAATTTTAATTTCTACCAGGATACCGATTGCCTCTTGCAAATAGTACATACTTATATTCACTTAATCAAGATGAATTTGTACTAAATTCTATAGTTGTTACACGCCTGATCTCCTTTGTTTTCGCACTAAAAAGTCAAATAAGTAAAATTTATGTTATAATGTTCCAATGAAGTTCATGGACCATGCATATCACAATTACGCTTTAACTACTTATTATAATAATTTTGTAATAAAGTGGTCGTGTTCTTGCAATGTAATTGCCTAGAATAATGTAGTATTGTATTAAACCATGTGCCAATACGTAGAGCTCAGTGTTATATAATATTAATTGTAAATAAAATACCTACAAAGCATGTTAAAAAGGCCTAACTTTATTGGTGTCTCAGTATGTTACGTATGTAATTATCGTTGCCATGCAATTCATCATTCAGTAATTGGTTATCGATCATCCATATGTTCAGTAGCAACAATAAAATGACCCTCCAACTTTGGTCTAATTATTAAAACGTTTATTAAAGTGTTGGTAAGGCGTTTCCGTAGGGGAAGCGCACCGACTATATTTTGATTCAAATTCACTTCCGTTCGATTCGATGATAACTTCCACTTGTGCATTTCGATGACAAAACACAATGGATGAAATAAGCACTTATAATTAATATTTTAATTTTATACTATGTAAAGTGTGTAACCCTTCCCTTTTTAAACGCTTATCTATTATTTGTTTGATAAATTTGACAAAATCATTAGTTTAGTTTATATTGTAACGTAGAGTTCCTAGTTAGGATCCTACACCCTAACTAGGAACTCTAAGTAAATAACACAGTTACTTTTAAACATATTAAAAAGCGATTAAGTGCTACAGTAAGCCGTGTGAGCTGTCCGGCTTCCCACGCAGTCCACTAGGCGTCAAATCGTGGTTGTTATTCCTATATTATTCAATACATGTCCGACGCATCACTGGCTCCCCCACTGTGTAGTAAACGTAAAAACGTGTACTAATTGTCCCTCTTTCTTTCATGTTTCTTAAAAAAATATGTACAGTACATGATTAAAAAAATCATAGTGATGAAGTTATACGGAACTGTTTAATTAGAATTATTACTTACTGATAATATATATGCATAAAATTACAATTAACTTTTTTGTAAAGTACAATGTTAAATAAAGATGTATCTCTGATTTACAAGTCTACCGGTTTATGCATGGCTACCTACAGTCCGACGGCTTCCAGTTTAAGAATAAACATCGTTTTTCAGTTTTTCAAGAGATTTGGTTAAAATTTACTTAAATAGTAGTAGTAATAGTTTATAAGATTATTTTTTATTGACAAGGTTGTCTTCGTTTTACAGATATACATAAATATTCTATAACCAAAATCGTTTTTTGTTTCAATATGAATTGTTGTTATTGCCAAATGTGATTTACCGTATTAGCCGACATTTACCCGCCGACAGAAGCTAGTATTCAATATTGTTTATTAATCTTATAATTAAAAACCCAGCAACGGTATAGCAACATAGCACCTAGGTTGTACAATAAATTTAACCTAAAGTATCAGACCAGACACTTATCAAATTAAAAGGATAACCAAAATATGGCTTGGGAGTTTTGGCTACGATGATGTAGAGGATTTGCTTTTAATCGCGACCTATTTCCAATTTTTACGAACTCATAGACACGCACACACACACACACACGCAAATATACGCAAAATTAACAGATCAATTATGTAAGTATGTTTCATGTATGTTCCAATTGTAAACGTTTATTGTATCATTATTTTTTTGGGTAGTTACTGATTCCCGACGTACAGCTCACGCTAGTTTGGGAATCAAGGCTTACACTTGAATTGTATCCATACTTTGTTACAATAAATAAATAAATTAATTCGTCCTTCGCTCAATAAATTTGTTAGAAAATTTCTACATAATTTAATAGTCAATCCAACAACAGCACTCACTATTTATTGCTCCAGTGTCAAATTATATTAGAAAGAAAAAAGAGGAACCTGGTTCTATTTTGCTTATGCCGAACATAATTTTGTACGATCCTCTTCCATTTGGTGAAGATACTTTTGTTAATACATCCTTTGAACCCGAGTAGCAGACGGTGCCAAAAACGTCTCTATATCTAGTTGCTAATTGTCTTCACTCTTTTTCACACTAGCATAATAAGGTCAGTATATAAAAGTATCGGGTGCATATCTTCTAAACATTCGATAAGTTTTGAGGTTTGATATTTTGATAGCAAAACATAAAACATATTGTCGGAGTAAAAATTACATACCCTTGTATATTAGTTTTAAGTTGCAAATACCCATTTTCGAACTGCTATAATCGTTTAGATTGATTAACAACTCTCCATAATTTGCATGGAGTGTCTAACTGGGTTGCATGAATTAAACGTACAGTTAGCAAAAAAATCAAAAACTTTCTAACAGAAACTTTAACACTGAGTTACAAGTAAGTATGTAACAAGAAGTTACTGAAGCTATTGTTTTGCATATCAGGTATTTTCGTTCATCAACAGTATTGGGTAAATTAATTTACTTTGTTAGATTTATTTTCTTTACAAGTATCTTAAAAAACGTTACTTTTGTCAATATTTACAAAAACCTATGTTTCTTTTCAACGATTCTGCTTCGAAATCGTTATCTAGCAACAATGTTATGTCTCCATTTCCATTAGCGAGAAATGTTATCTGTTTGTCACGAGTGTCCTAAATGTTTCCTATACACAATCTCTGTGTCAATCACTTAACGTGGACCTCGAAAAGAATATTTGTCCGACCAGCGTTACAGTATATTTGTTTGAGAACAGATCTTTTTTATGTACATTTGAGATGTTTTCACTTTTAGACACAATCCAATAAAAAATGTTTATCATCTTCTGTCAAGCATACGTTTCTATGATTTCTTTACGCATGAATAATAGGCCCACATTCGTACATGATAATTTAAAATTCAAGTATGCCAATCACAACAGCTAATAGAAACAACTTAAATTTATTTATTCCACAATTGCTTCTAGAAACTAGGCGACAGTCGCGAAACCACATAAGTAGACTATAAACGCGGAATATGGCGCCAGTAACAGTAAGTTAGTTACGTGACTGAGAAAAATCAGCATTTATCTGTAGTCTAGTTGAGTACTTGGTTCTCGTTTCGTAGAATAACCAGGCTATAGCATTCATAACGCGCGCTTCTTGTCCACCGCACAACTGTCATCCTTCCTACTTTACTTTTAAAACTTTTGCTCTACTTTTTCATCTTCCTGTGCTCTTCATCCTGTATTTAAGTGACAAAATCAACGTCCTCAATAAGTTTTAATACGTTGGTTTCACTTATTTTTATACTTTAGTGTAATATTAACAATTAAAAAATATAGTTTTGAAGTCGGGTGTAAGCTGCATACCAGTAATGTAAAGTCTAACATATAAAAAAACATGAAATTGAGCAAACTTGTCAGAAGATAGAAAAATAAAGCATGTTATTGTTGTGAGCATTCGACTTCGAGAACATCTGCTCGTCTTGTTAGGACGCACCTGCCCTCTAGTGCCCAAAATAACCGCGAAAAAATACGCGATGTTCTGGCTCATAGGAATAACAGGTGAGAAATTATCGTATACCTTGAGGCTATCGGCTTCACGAGCCGCTAAGTTATGAAAGCCGGGATTATTAATAATAAAGTAAATACGTCTGTATGTAAAACAGGGATTTATATAATTAACTATGCGTCAGTTAATTTCGTCATTGTACCTACCTGTATCTATTTTTGGATTTAAATTATGCATTTAAAACCACGTATATATATTACTTTACGCGTAATGAAATAATATTAATACGTGAAGCGAAAACTTGGTATCCTTTTTACGAAAAATCTGCGAGCGGACAGTATGAAATTTTTCACAGTTAAGTTTATAATATGGAGGAAGAGTGCTGAAAGAGTGAATTATGGTTGAATTTCGACCATTGGGTGCCTATTAGCTCTCTTAATTACATATAGATCCTGTAAAATTTTCGTATGTTCTGTGTATCAAAAAAGACGTTGTTACGTTTTTTGTTATATTAAGAACATTAGGTATTCCTAACATTTATTAAAATAAGGTTCCTACGTTGGTTGGATCTGTTGAAATTGGCATATATATGCAATAAAAAAGTTGTAGGTAAAATGATGACATTATTGTGTAACGTGGGTGGCACAGGAAATGTGTTGGCGTTGTGTGACCATAAGAATGTAGCTAATTCTTGTTTATCGCAATCTTAGCTATCGGATCTTATTAATTAGGTGGGTACAACTTTTACAAAGAGCGTGATTGAGCTGAACGTATACGTATATTTAATACAAATACATATTTATTCCACTTGTTATAAGTATAACTGCTTAAAAATTTGAAATAATCATAATTACGTCCCGTGCATCGAAGGGCACGTAAAGCTGTCGGTTCTGCGCCTGATCTCTCCCCAATCGTGTCGGTTAACCGTCCCATCGGATAGCGATAGATAGAACAGAGATTGCACCTGTGTTTGCGCACCCACTTGTGCACATGAGACTGGCCGCCATGACTGTGATCGGCTGAGAGAACATCATTACTGTTTAATCAAATCTTCATTAGAAATCTTAAATAAACGCGATCAACAAAATCGATGGAGATACTGAACTAGGACGTAACACAAGTTTGTAACAAACCTCCCCAACGTGTTTTTTTTTTTGCAATGGCACATGTTGCTTCCACCTGACGCTTGCCACGTGCTCTAAATGTCAAGTCTGGTCCCGTAACATGTGTCTTAAAGTTATTGACGTGAGTTATTTATTTTACATTAATAACATTTTTTACAAGAGGCCTATGCCCAGCAGTGGACTAATTAAAGCTGATACGAATTTTTTTCGTACCAAAGTTAGTTGTTGATAACTTACAAAAAATAGTAATATAGAGTTGTTGTCTATAAGAGCATCTTTTAGTCAATATTTAAAGTAGGAACATTTAAAGGTACGTGTACATATGCAATTAAGAAATAATTACGGTATTAGTTTTATCAATGCGTTAGATTTATGCACCTGCTACGGACATGTGAGAACTAATGTATCATCTTATCGTAAGGTTCTTATCAGCGCCCACCTTAAAAAGAAGCGATCGCTGTAGGCGCCAGGTGGCAAGAGTAATGAAAAACCTTGCTGCTTGTATAAATATTCGGGAAGTTTGTTAATTACCACAAAATTGACAAACGTGACATACAGTTCAGATTAATAAGCACTAACAATCGCTTTTAATTAAAAACAAATATTTATTTAATTAAGTGGCGCTAACGATTTCTTTTATAAATTTAAATGTTGGACTACTTCTTGTAATCAAGTAACGCAGCCAGAATATAATTAAGGTAAAGTAACCGATCATTGGTTGGATAGTTTTGCTTTACTCAAATCTTTAATGTGCTTGAAAAATTTCTTGCTATGTATGTACAATAAAGACAAATAAATAAATATACCAAACCAAAAACTTTATATAAAATTTACTTCTTTAAACTTAATTATGCATTCTAACACAATCAAGAAATTCGCTTCAATGAGGCTTTTTAATTTTATATTCTACATGTTACACTTATTAATTACCATATGTGTGTGTAGTATAAAGTATAATAGTATTTTTTTTATTTTTTTTTTATAAATAACTCGCCAAAGTGACTCTGCTTAGCCTGATGGCTCAAGCAGAATCCAACGGTTGGGGGCACCATACTCACTGCGAAAGCAGACAATGCTGTATAGCGTCTCTCACGGGTATGGCGGCTTCGCGAGATGCTTTTTCACGCCCCGCTTAAAGGACCCGGGATCATAGTGGGAGGGAAACAAATGCGCTGGTAGTGAGTTCCAGTTTTTAATAGCTCGGCACAGGAAGGAAGATCCAAACCGTTTGGTTCGTGTGCGTATTTCTACGACTCTAAGACTGACTTCCGAGGCCAGCACGTGTTGTTCCCTAGAGGAAGGAAGAAGGTGAGATCAATCGGAAGAGTATGTAGTATTATATTTACTAATTATATTTCTTTTATTCCAGGTGTTGTGGCATCTGGACATATTTCGCCGCAGCTTCCGAGAGCTAACAGGCCACGCTTGCCTTGGACCTTCATGCATTTTTTGCGCATTAAAGGTAAGATAATCATTTAATTGTTTATTTTTATATTAAGCATCTGTCTATACTTAATGAAAGTACAAATATAATTTAGAACTATTCAATACGTTCTGCAAATTAACAGGCTGCTGGACTTGACTTCGACATCTCTTAACATCATCTTGTTATGTAAATGAACATAACAACAAAAATCAATTATGATCCGGTGAATTCAAGTTTCTTTACTTATGCAATTATTTACACGTCCACGGTAATACTAAAACAGTCTGAGTGCAAAAACCTTTCTCTAAAATTTTAAACGGCTAGTTTTAGTTACGTAATGATCACTAGATACGCTAAAACAACTGGAAACATGAGACTGACCATTTCAAACTACAACAAAGTACTTACTTTGAACAAAATGAAAGAACATCGTGACCTCGTTCGTTGCCCGGCAGACAAACGTGACCTTTTCGTGAACAATAGATTCTGTTCATAGTATTAACAAAGCATAATTCCCGAGCTTTTGACATCTGAAGAGAAGAAACCTATAAAATAACTCTTAAGCTATAAGACTTATTCAACCTAATACTAATCCAAAGTACTAATAGGATTGCACACTGAAATTTTTAAATTTTAAAGGCACGGGTTATTTTTTTTTAAAGCTAAGAATTTCGAGTTAAAAATAGAACATTTCATACGCGAGGTTCATGGACACTAAGGGTTAATCTACTAGACCAGACTAACTGGTTTCGCAAAATGGACCGGGTGGACTCACGCCTGCATAACACTGTGATTTTACTACCCAGCTTATACATATTTGTAACGATATTTGATTTTCACTTAATTCGGCTAGATTTATTGGCATTTATTTCCAATCCTTTCATTGAGTGTTGAAAAATCATTCGTGAGTACCGCTAACGGCAAGTGATCTTTTTTAATAAAGCTTTCTTAGTTTTCTTTATATCGATTTGTTTCACTTTTTACGTTCGTTACAACATACGTATTCATACAATTACAACAAAACTTTCTATCTCATACTCGTATATTTGATAACGCCAGAAGTAAGCGCGTGCGCACGCCGTTACATTTCCATTTCAAAACTCGTTTTATATAGGCGCGCTTTTCCACCAATGAGAAGAGCCCTCGAGTTCGTAGAACTCTTAGCCTCTGTTGTGATTGGATTTCGTTCAAAGTACTAACATATTACTGCTTTCTTTTTAAATATTCTATCTAAAAATGTTGCAACTTAAAAATAAATGAATTTAAGTGATTTGCAAACCTGTTTCTAAATCGTAGCAATGTTTCCTATTTCCGCATAAAGTGGTTCTAAATATATTTCATAATTCATATAGTGCATATAAATAACAAATATTGTCACGATATAATGTATGAAAATGTTATTTACTTTTATTAAGTAAAATGCATTTACCTCAATGAATACACAAGTAATGTGTCACGTGTATTCAAATTATAAAATTAGTGATACTTATATTTCTATTGTCTCTTTTTTCTGTTAAAACATAATTTTAATCATATTTAAACAGTACACAATTAAAATTATGTAGTTCAATTTGTTAAGTGTCTTTAACAAAAGGTGTTAATTTTATCAGTCCGTAACTGTGTTCATTGGGTGTAATCTGAGCAGCCGTTTTAATTTCAATTTGTTTTGCGGAACCACAGAGGTGAATCCAGCCTGAACGTTTCCTAACAGATTATAATTACATCTGAGTGAATTCAATAGTACTATAGACTAGAACTAATTGTGTGAGATTTTGGCCCTTATCAGTGAATTTAAATACCATTTAAGTTATCTTTCAAATAATTTACTAACGATGGGATATTTTTGAGATTATTAACAGATTTAGATAATTGATGAATTGAAATGTTATTGAAATAAAATGTTGTTATAAATGCGAACGGCTAATTGGTACTTTGTTTTATTTACCCTTAGAAAGTCTGTTGCGATTAATCACTACATCAAATAAACTTCCTACTATATTCTCTCGTTGCAAATATATAGAAAACTGTTCTATTTTAGCAAAATAATGACTACGCATTATACCTAGTATTTGAGTCTCATGGCTTCTAATACGTATTGTTTTACTTTAAGCAAGAGTATCGTGAGAGTTGTGAAGTGGAACAGTAATGGATGTAGTAAAATCTAGTAGACAATGAGCAGCAGCTTTTTGTCTTATCTCTTATATACCTTAAGTAATTAAAACTTTTACTTTAGCTTTCTTCTAACCACAATGTTGGTACGGGAATAATATTTTAAGGTATAATATATCTCACAGTGCGGATAATGTGCTGTCTGTGCACTTATTGAAAAATTATTCATCTTTTTATCGTTAAGTACTATGTCAAATCAGTATCACTAATCCTCTCTGTCTTCAGTATGTTTAATCATTACATATACACTATAATTTAGCTGTAAAGTCTACAAGTCCTACCTAAGCCGCTAGTCATTGCTTACCAAAAAAAAAAAAGAAATTTTATAAGTAAACAATTATACGTAAATACAGAGGGCATACATAAAAAACTTTATGAATGTTTCACCTGTAATGATTCCTAGTGTCTGTAGACATTTCTACTCACATATAGAGCCTTTTTCCATACAGATTAATTAAGTAGACTCAATAACAGTAAAGATAAAATAAATATTATGCTAAATTATTTTAAATAAAACTATTTTTACAAGATCAGTTACCCAATAGATGGAGCCAGAAAGCTCCATTTTTCCTCTCTACCAAGATAAAAACATTGAGAGTTCGTGGTTCAGGCTTAATCTTCAGATCTATATTACAAACAGCATCATACAACTACATTTAACTTCACCCCATGTCATTTGATGCAATTTCATAACGAGAAACATTAAACCAAATAAGAGAGTGGTATTTGCCAAGACAAGACCATGATCTAGGCACGTTTCGTAGAACGGTGTCGTGGTAGTACGTGCTAAACATAAACTAGGTCAACCAATTATACTGATAATGTATAAAATGGCTGGCCATACTGTTTTTAGCAGCATACTTAATTTACAATAGCATAAAAGTTTACCCACACTGAAAAACTGCAAAAGTATGTTTGGTTAAAAAACGAATCTATTCAACTTTGTAACGCAATCTTTTTACATAGTTTTTATCAAATTTCAAACGTCCTATTAACTTGGAAATTTTTAACATAAAATCAATAACAATACAACACCTGAGAATAAGAAAGTAATTTAAATTTAAACAACTCTAAAACATACTACAATGGCAAGGTGAACTAAAGTCCAACAAATTTTTGGTTTACAAAAAACCATTGGGTGCACCCGTATTTTTTTCCATTATGAATATATTTTTTCAATTTTTCTCCTCCTTCTAGTATTCGTAAAGTAATAACTATATTTTAAAAAGCAACTAATTGAATTCTTTCAAGTACATAACACTTTTTGTAACTCCTAAACGCGCATGTGTTGTAATTCGTTTATTATGTTCATCTATGTCTTTGCGACTGCTTTATTGTACATGAACTTACAGATTAAAAGGTGTTTTAATATACTGAACGTATAAGGAATATGGATATTTCTTTAGAAGGATTATAATGTAGGCAAGTGAAGGTTTTGAGTGATGAAAAACATCGAAATGGGGTTTACTAGTTTTGATGACGCCTGTACATATTTTATCTTGTTTTAAAAATGTAATGTTTGTATCAAGTCGCCTACAGAAGGTATCATATATATAGATAACCATCAGTTATGTCTTTTAATTTACGGCCTTACTACACCCACCACATTATAAAAAGTCTCTTTCCCATATCCACATGAATATACCTAATGAACTTACATAAAAGTAATGCATTTTATTACAAAGTTGTAATCATAAGTAACGTTATATGGTGAATTCGTTAATCGAACTCGTAATTCGTTCAACAAATTCACCATACTTATTAATATTACCTGCAAAAATGTTATTACTATAAAGATATTTCTCTCATCTTAACCACTTCATTAAGAAACGAATTAACTACTACCAATTTAAATGTGTGATCTATATAGGAATGACAAATGTTCTTTGTCAAAAAATAACTTTTTCACTACATGATTTTTACCTGAGTAACCTTCCGATTAATCTCAATTCGCCACGTATCAGAATCATCCTTTTTGATTTCTTATCGTTATAAAGGTCGTGAAAACCTTAAATTGATATTGCTGTTCATGAGGGTAGATCACGCGAGGACGTGCCGTGACTACCAGTGCCATAGACTCATGATTATATATTATAGATCTACATTATACCACGTATCTATAGTGGTGCGCACGCGCAGCTGCAGGACCGGTTTGGCTTCTCGTTTATACTCGTACCGAGTTCTGCCATGTCATACTTTGCTATAAATGTTTATAGCTGTACAGTTAAACTTCTTGTGATGCACGTGAAGCTTATTCGAATCTTCCGGATGCAATACGAACGTTTTATTGAATTGCTGATTGGATTTTAAATATGATTGATTTTAATAAGTTGTGAATTGAAAAGTACAATTAACAAATACTGACTAATAGTTCTTAATTTAATCTTAGTGTATATATATCTATATGTATCTCATCTATATAAATAAAAATGAATCACGAAATGTATGTTATGTACGCGCATAACTTTCGATCGACTGCACCATATTGGATAATTCATTTTTATTTTCGTTATTGTCAGGACAAGATTGATATAGAAAAACTAAAAGAAAACCGGAGGTGTTATATTTTTTTAATTCGCTTAGGCGTATAACCTGCGGCCCTGTGAAAAGTTAACACGGGCTTACTAAAATAAGTTTTTCGGTAATTCAGAAAATTTTCAAGTTCGCCGGGTCAGCTAGTAATAATTAAAATCGCTTTATACTTGACGTAAAAATCTACGGCGCATTCAAATTAATAATTTCATCAGTAAATATTTGAGTGTTTTGTTGTATTACTAGTAACTTCCATTTTCGGTGCTGACCTCATTATAATTTATATTAACAACTGCGTAAAGAGATTTCTTTACACACACATACAGTTTAAGTTTTTTCTGGCAATTGGGTTTGCGACATACAAATATAAAATAGTGAAAATTATTGAATTTCAAGCGCATTTTAAGTGCAGAAAAATACATAATAAGAAATATGTTTTGCGGGTAAATATCATACGTACATATATGTTATGTATGTCAAGTTTATATAATATCAGTTCAAGATATATATATATACATTGATGTTAAAATAATACAATTCTTTTTTTATGAAATAATAGTAGAACTTCTAGTTCTACCTGCAGCTTGTTTCTAGTGCTTATATAATAAACCATCAGCGCAGCAATTTTAAATGTATTTGATTCCCCATTTCTTATCTAAAATAGACAACAAGCCAATGTATTATGAACAGAATTGTGAGTGGATGACATAATGTTATCGTGTTATATGTATTTTCGCTAAAAAGATGCGTGATTACGAATGTCACATCCTATGCATGGTTACAAATGTCACATCCTGTGCATTATAGACTGGTGTCCATGAAATGTTCATATTGTACTGTATAATAGCATTTTATTCAAACAATTGTTTATTTTTACAAGCTCTTTAGAAAAGTAATTGTATTTTCCAATAAACAAACTCACTTTAAACTTCAGATCAGTCTATAAAACGTAGCCAAACCTATTTATTTTTATAGAAATTGTGAGGGAAAAGTACTAATTATTATTTCTTCTATTATTATTATTAGATACTGTTGACGATTGATGACTATATTATTATTTACATAGAAATAATCTAGAGCACATAGAACTTTAAATAAAATGCTTTCCTAAATTGAAGCCGAAAAAAATACTTCTAGCGTAGAATTCCGGACAAAATTCACATACATTAGTTTCCAAGAAAGTACATAGTCGAAACGGTCCTTTTAGGGATTATCATTTTAGCCAAATGCGGCAATGACCAATAACGACAAACCGCTTTTATGGCGCCTGCGCACTTGGTTACATAAGTACCAACAACTATTCTACAAACCGACATGGATTAGTATATTGTAATTATGATCATGGTTTAGTATGAATTTAATGATCTGGGTGTTCTGTTAAGAAAACTGCCAAAATTTACACATTTATTTCCATAGTTTGAGAAGAGGATAGGAGGATCTGTTATCTAGCAATAAATATATCCTAAATATCTGAAAACTACAATTAAATCATATCTATAATAACAACCAATCGGATCATACGAAACAGAGACACACGCATATACATACATTTCACATTTTTACATTGAATTGCAAACTGAATTGTTGTAAAAAATATTACTTAGAGACTGTGGTCACTGTATAAAGAGTGATATTGTTTGTTACGGTAAATATCATATTTAAATTATTGATAGTATTATTTTATTACGCAGTTTTTAAAAATTTTCGTTTTTTTCGTGACATGCATAGTTATATAAAATGGCCGTATCAATCATCGTACGCACATGTCCATAACCAATTGACGTTGCGTGTCTAACCATGTACTATCTATCCGGGACTTGTCAATACAATGAGTTGCTTTATACACGACTTGCATTTTTATTTATCTCTTAATTATAAATATAAAGGTCATAGTACCTTGTAGAAAAAAACATGTGTTGTATCAAGCTGTATATAAAAATAATACTGGTGATTTATGATAAAGCCTTTTACGATTAGTAAATTAAGAACAATACTAACTTAACTAATATTTGAAAAGTTTTGTTTGTTACATTTACTAAGCAGAGTTTCGAAAATTCTTTAATCAAATGAAAACTGCATTATCAGCGAGTAAAATAGACTAATTAATGACGCGAGCAAAAGCCAACATACACGCGATAAAATATTATAAAAAAAATTACATTACACGTAACATAGATCTGACTTTACCAAGTATTCTTTTCATGCATACAGCCTACAATCTCCTTGCTATGGAGAAGCCCATTTCTAATAGTAGACTGTTGATGTGATGTAATATAAAGATATACTGCTGTTGTAAAAGTTGTAGGTATTCTTTAAATCGATTCTTTGATCCCGATACTTCTTTAGTATATTAAAAATATTACAAAGCGTTAATTTATTTATCAAAACTTAGGTATATAACATTTTTGAGTAGCCGGGGAGCTTGCAACCTTCAGTTAATATAGAATGGCATAACTTATTGAAGAATGCGTAATCACTGACTATAATCTTAGTCAGTTCTTATCTAGTGTAATTACTAACCGAATCATTGTTTATTTCATGGCGTAAATCAACCTTGACATCAAATTTTCTTGAAAGCCTGTTTTATTAACTAGCATGTTATTTTTTTTAAAAGAAGTTATTATTTTTTTCTCTGAACATTAGTATAAATAGTAGCTACTACATTTTAATATTTTTTGTTACGATATTGTGGGTCTTGTGTCCCAACTGTCACCTTATATTATGGAATAGACAATCTCAATTATGTGAATCGTAAAGTGACATTTATTAAAGTTAATATTTTTTTCAAAGTAACTGATACGATTAAATTAGATTTGAAAAAAAATATGAAATGTTTTACCCGCGGTACAACAACAATCGCGGTTAACGCTGCGGCGCAAAGTGAAATAAAAATCCTATGTATCCTATGTCCGTCTTCTGGTTCTAAGCTACTTTCCCAAAAAAAAAAACAGCCAAATCGGTTCAGCCGTTCTTGAGTTAATGACAACACGACTTTCTTTTATATATATATCAGACTTTTACGTTAATATACCAAACACTGTTAATTTTAAAAATAGAGCAATCTTATCTCTAATTACTATAAAAATTTAACGGGTGAATTGATTACAGTATTTGTTAAGTTCCAGTTTGGTTAAGAGACATGTTTGGGCGTCAAACAGGTTGCAGGTGAAATGAACAAGTGTACAATCTAGGACAACGGCACACATTATACCCAGTGAGAGTGGGCATCACTAAAGTGAAAAATATACTCAGAAAAACTATTCCCTTTAGAACTGCTAAAGGAAAAGATGTGTTTTGTTTGTAAAATTTTAAAATTAAGATATATTACAACTAGTATTTCAAAAAGTAATTTCATTTGTTACTAGTGCGCTAGTGTAACAACGACAGCTAAATATAAATATTTTTATTAATATTATCAAAAAGTCCATTCTTAATTTAAAAAATAAATAAATAGAAACTTGATCAAGTATCACTCTTTTTTTCAATTATAACTGACTCAAAAATGAGGTTTTATGTTCCACTATATGTTTTCTTTCAAGTGTACCAAACATCTTGGATAAAAATCGATAATAAATCAGTAAATAGAAGGGACTTTCATTTACACTTGTAGATTGTTTGACAATTTAATTGTCAAATATCTAAAGCAACAAAATACATGAAACGTGCAAAGATATTAATTACTTTTTACAACAGTGTTTAACACTCACCTGGTGGTCACCATCGATTTCTACCTTATATTTTATTGTCGTGTGAACTTCTCCCAATGCCGGTCCTGCCATTGTTTGGTTTAATGCGTTTTAATGGAAAAAAGCCTATCCTAGCACCGAATAAAAGATTCAATGAAAGGTATCCTGTTGTAACTAAGCGCAGATGACTATTTTATGAGCACGTATTTTGATTTGGTTTTATTCTCATTCTTTTTTATTTTATTTTAATAAAAAAGACCTCAAACTATTACCAACGCAAATTACATAATATTGTAGAAAAAGGGAATAGTTGTAAGTGTTGATACTTCTATTTCTGTTTAATGTAGAGTGTACTCTTATTAATATTTCTTAAAATTTATAGTTGGAAGACCTTCTGCTCCTTTGTCTCTATAAACGTTCGGATTCTATCTAAAAATGATAAAAGATATACACACAAACACTAAATTAGAAACAAAAATACAGGAAACTAGCTATTGAGTGCGGCTTCGTCCGCGTGTGTCAGTTATCGCATCTACAAATAGTCTATGTCCTTCCTCATGAATCAAAGTATTTCCATTTCAAATTTCATCGAAATCCATGCAGTGATAACAATAACGTGATAAATAGAATTTATAATACAAGTATAGATAAAATTTTAACGCAATACAAAAGTGTTATAAAAACTATATTTAATCTGCAATCATTTCATCAACAGCCTTAAGTGTCCACTGCTGGACAATCTGGACATGGGCAGAGGCTTTGGGTTTAGGAGCTAATTTACAAAGTCCTATTCTGTTTTTGTGTGTAGGTATATTTTTATGTTACAATAAACTGCTGTTTCTCATTCACACGCTCGACAAGTGATAAAACAGTGAAAAATGTAACTACATCTTGAATTTCTGTGAGTATGACGTGTTCTTAATAAATTCATGGTAGTTATGATCTTGCATATAAAATTTTATTCTGTTGGTGTTAAAAAATTCCACACAGTTCAAGTCATTCTTTGATGTCGAGTATATATCGTTTAAATGCGCATGTTCAATTTCTGATTACAACAACTGTAAACTTAATGATCGGTATCTAAAGTCTTTTGTTGCCTAGTTACCATTGAGTCATTACATTATTTCTAACCAAATAGATAGTATATATCACCCTTTTTTTACGGCCTTTTCTTTATTTTATTAATGTATAAATGTGCAATGAAATAATATCGGAAAGTAAGTCGTAAAATGTGTTATGACAAAAATTCCTGTGCGTAACTTTGATTACACCTCACTTCCTTAATATAACAATATAATTGATAATAATTATAGCGCAGTACACTAATTAGCAACATAAGATTATAATTAAAGCAATCATATTCATGGTCACGACTGCCACGCCACTTGGCACTTGAATTTAGACATATGTTGATGTACCTACAACACATCTAAACATTTGACATTTACTTAGAGACTCAAAGTGGAAATAGCATTTGATATAATGAGACGCTTGTTGGTTCAACACTGCGTTTGACGTAATAAATATTTAGTTATACGTTAGGAACTAGTTGGAAGTTATACGTAATACATCTAAAATTATTTACACTGGAGAATGGATAGACACGGGTATACTAGCCTTGAAGGTTAATTTAAACAAAAAGCATTAAATAGCAAAATATGTGTCACAGAGTGGAGCAAATTCAAATTCGCAAATTTTATTTTGCTATCAAACAATGGAGCAATTGTTTATCCACATTAATTTTAGGAAAAAAGTATCTAATGTTACTAGATTTTTGAATTAAAACAGCTACCCTATCATTTTTTAACATATAAAGATTTATCTCTAGACTGTTCAAGATGATAGTACTATAACGAGAAGGCGTATTATAAACTCAGTGTTGTCTTGTACTAATGATATTTTTATGTACTGTGACAACTCTATAAAGATAGGTACCTAAGTCATTTAAAACCTCTTTGTTTGCAGCAGGAGGTCGTTGAGCCACTCATCAAGGCGATAAGAAAAGCATTAGGCTGTCGTGTGTACGTTATCATTATTATATGTACATACTTAGGTATACGAGTCCTTAGTCTATATCACGTTACTGAAACTGGCACTAACCGCGACTTGACCCTTTCCAGTACACTAATTTTTTGCATTATACTTTATCTTGAAATAGGATATTAAAGTGTAACTCGTTTATGTTGAAATATTTATTTATAAAAATATGTACATTTGTACATTGGCAGACTTTAATGCCTAAGGCATTATCTTCCAGTCAACCTGAGGGTGATATGGAAATCTAGGAAGATAGGTGGTGTACAGAGGTTCCATACTCGATAAAAACAAACAAAACACATAAAAAACATACACATACATATACGCATAGGGTATACACACGTAGTAAATATACATAAATAAATATACATATACACATTACATTCGTACATTGTGAACCAATTATTGATAAGTAATTTCTGTCATTTCGCTAAGGAGATTATTTAGGTTTTTTTTAACGTAAAACGGTTTGTGGACATCCTGATTTCGAGTGGAAGAGCATTCCAGAGTATTGCCGCTTGGACAAAGAACGAAGAGTTCGTGGAATCTGAATTGTGTGTGTGTGACGAATAAGAGGAGCAGATTATTTTCTGAACGAAGACTTCTGTCGTGATTAGAGGACAAATAATGGAAGTATGAAACGAGGTCTGTAGGAGAAAATGGTGAGTTGAGAAATGAAAATAAGTTTCTGAGTCAATATAACGTTCGCATGTTTCCTGTTACCCTCTGGCTGTTATGAGTAACTTGAGCTTGCCAATCAAAGGTCGAGTCGATGAGTAAGCCCAGATCTTCGACTACGGGGCTGAACGGAATGACTGAGCCACTGAACACAATCGGCATCACATCACAATTGAGACTGTATTGATTTTACTTATCATGTGCTTGCTTCCTACTATTATACTATTGGTATCGTTTCTAAATTCTCGTGTTCATGGACTTACTATTGTAATTTTGCAATCAAGCTAAAAAGTTGTGTCCTTAATCTAAACAATTAATATGCACAACAAATTAATGATTTTTAACCTTTAGGTATATAAAAATCTGAAGCTAAAAAATATAAACCCCTTTTAACGATAATTGTGTGAACAGGGAGTATAAAATTTGGCACAGTTAAAGTTTCTATGGGAAAAGAGCGCAGAAGACTGAAAACATAAAGAAATAAAATGAATTAATTATGGTCTAATTTTAACAACTGGGCAACCGTAGTAAAAGCAAAATAAATACGCCAAGTTTTGTTTTAGTTTGAACTTGAACTCTATATTAATTAGTGGAGTTTGAAGACACATTTTAGATCCACGTTTCAGAATCGAACATTATGTAGTAAACGTGATCGACCGAAGTTTCTAATCTTTACGAAACAGTAAAGGGAACATGCGTACTGGTCTGGTTGCAATCGATTTTCCTAGTATTAGATAGATATAATATAGAGAATACCAGTGTTTAGAGCAGAGCGCACGGGATGAACTACGAGAACCATTCTAATTTAATGTTATGAGGTCACTATTTGCATATATAAACAAACCTATCTCTCTCCCTTTTCAATAAAAACCGCAATTCACGTCTACCATTAAATCCACTTAACTGTCGCAATATTTTGACATCTTAAAAGCTGTTAACTGAATATTTCAAAGACAAAAAATAGTAGTTTGAGTATATCAATCAATCAATAACCCATAATGTCTCACTGCTGGGCTCGGGTCTCCTCTCAGGAGAGGGTTCAGGCCATACGTCCCCACGCTGGCCAAGTGCGGGTTGGCGAGTATATAGTAAACCAAATTTAAGTCATAACTCATTAAATGTACGTTTTTCTATAATATACAGATAAGTAAAGAGTGATTAAATGAGGTCATTATATCTTTTCATAAAACTATTTCGTTCAGACGTATGATTGCGTTCTCAGAACCACAGAGCTAACCTTTGAATAGTGAAAGTTCCAACGCAGAACCATGTCTGTTACAAGAACATAGAACATTGTATTAGAACAATGACAAGTCCTATTCTAACATTCGAAAGAAAAATATTGAGGTCCAACGTTTCCAAGTAGTATAGGAAGGAAATTAAGTTTAAATGTCCCTACATAAGAGTGGAGTATCTCTATATAAGATTTTATTGTTGTTAAATGTACATTTAAGATTTTATTCAAGTATTTAGTGTGACATGGTAACTGTTATTCTAATTATAATTGCAATGTAAGTTGTAGTTTCCACATATTTTTAATCTCCTTGCTACAACAACAAGTAAGAAACATAACCGGAATCCCGTGTAAGCCTCTCGTTGTTCTCGCTCGCACTTCATGTGTTCATAGCTTTGGCACCAAAGCCTTCATCTTGGTATCTTTGTCTCGCACGCGACTGCACAGCCTGTCACTGGGCGGCTACTCCGCGCACAGTCGTACATCACGCCTCTACATCGAAGCGCGTACGCGTCGCGTGTTTACTTTGTTTGATTTGACAAAAACAATTCATTCTCACTGCAAATCACTTAAGAGATGTGTCTGTATACTTTAAATTGCAGTGAAATATGAGTATTCAAAGTGTCACATAAAATAAAGTTTGCTTTCAAGTGAAATGTGTTAGTGCTAAAGGTCATTATCATACAAAATCGTGTCCTAATCAAGTGAACGGTATTGTATCTATATTGGATGTGAATATGGTGAATTGGGTACTCGTTAACCTTGTGAACGACAGTTCAGTGATGACTGCCAACTAAATATACAACTGTTAATTTATTTAAATGTGACGACAACCCTGTTGCGATAAGTTAATACGAGTCTCATGGCCGAATTTTATTTGGATACCGGTCGAATTGAGAAATTAAACAATCGCTAAATTCCAACTATACATTATAAGATAATTAAATCGATCTATTACTTTACAGTGCTTCCATTAGAATCTAATCTATTTCTAGTTTTTGATGTGAAAAGAATATTGTAAAAATCGCAATAAATTGCATTGTTCATGAATATAAACACACTTATGAAATCTGAAGGGCACTTCTTCTATAAAAGCAACTGAAGTTAATAAGATACAAAATAGGACCTGTCGAATACGAATTGAACAGTTGTTGTAATGCGTCACTAGTAATAAGGCATTATTACTCCCTATTGTTCACCCACGCGATGTGACATATGCACTTGTACCGACAAACGTATTCACTAAAGAAAACGCCTGCGCACGTACTACTCGTGCGCGATAACTTGAGACCCGCGTGGAATTCGTCACCCCTCCCCTCATACCCGCGCACCTACCCTATGACGCCCACTGCGGGCGTCATAGGGTAGGTGCGCGGGTATGAGGGGAGGGGTGACGAATTCCACGCGGGTCTCAAGTTATCGCGCACGAGTTATACAAACATTGTCATAAAATGCTCTCGATGTCCTCGTAATTGATTGCATATAACTCCCACAGACCTTATAAATTTAGCCAGCAGTCTCTTGGTTTAAAAGCTGTTTTAATACTCGATAGAACCAAAACGATATAAAAACAGACCAGTATTTTTGTATTCGATCACCTAAAAGCTTAAGAACAAGTTATTTCAATATACACTTACCGTTATTTCAATACGTTTGCTTACCATACTACATTGATGCAGTATGGTAAGTACGTAAACTACGTACGTATACGTACGTACGTATACGTAAACTTGTCTAACGATAAATCTCATATCCTTATCACTACCGCGGTACTTGCACAATAGTTTATAACCATAGCAATTGAATTGGATGTTACCAGTAGAACAAATCGATTTAATGTCGATAAGGCCGCTTAATCGAATAAAATGTTCTAGAGTTCATCACTCTTTACGATAACGATATCATCTTATTTCTTTGACTCACTATTGCATCAAACATTATTTGTGTCAGAACAATTACTCTGGTTCTTAATCATTCCGATTGCATGTGTTTACAATGGCGATGTTTTAAAGTTTGATGGGAAGTTCTGATAAAGATTAAAATAAATTAAATTGTTCAAGCAATCAAATACATGAATCGGGCTTTAAGTAAGTTACCCAATAGCTTAATTTGTGAGATACAGTTAACAGCTACTTATGTGGTTTCTCCACACAATAATCTTATGATTGTCTGTAACGATTTCAAAGAATCAATTAGATTGCCGTACAATGGGTAATTGATACAGAGGATTCTACGGAATTAGGGGTTTCGCTGAATGTTGAAATGTTCAATTGTTTGGGGCTTCACACCTTAGCAACGGTGATTATAAGAATTAGGTCATTTGTGTCGACATCCCGCCTATGGAATATCAACCTATTTTTATTGAATAAATGGAAGGTTGAGACTCATAACATTATATGTTTTTCGTTAATTTACTGAACAGGAACTGCCATAAATCTAATTATGTATGCCATACAAGGATCTATCATTATTAAAACAGAATGATAACATCTCCGTTGGTATACTGACACTTTCAAACCAACACTACCGTGAATATTATGAATATATTTAAGGTAAATTTGTTGCCTGCAAGAAGTTACTTTAAGCGAAAAGGCTTCCCTTTTTACACATTAACCTGATGTACCTACACTTTTTACCCAATGAAGTATGTCAGGACGTCAGGACACGCGACCTGATTTAAAATTCGTAAGAAGGAGGGAGAGTTGACCATAAATTGTCATGTTTGTGTACGATATCCTAATTGATGAATATTGTATTTTATTACATTAATGATAGTATTTTATACTACTACCATATAGAGATAAATCTTGCAAAATTATTCCCTAAAAATCCAATGTATGAGTAAAAAAATGTAACGTTAATTAATATCCAAGTGTTCACTTCTGCCAGCACTCCCGGAGTGAAACCCATATCTTTTTTTTTCTGTTCCATTTCTAAATTCCTTTACTAAACACATTAGAATGTTTAGACCATTGAGTTTGCTTAATATAAAACCTAGGTTATAGGTATCATACCGGCCAGGTTCGGTTTTGATGTTCATATTCCATATTTTATTGCTAACTGAGACCATAGTTAGGGGTGGACAGGTTTCTACACATATGCTAGGAATGATAGGCTGATTCTTCCATATGTATTTCACAGGTGCTAAAAACATCAATTTCTTTACTACTTTAAATTAGGATATCATTGTATATTTCATCGTTCAGAGGCGGTGGTCACCAATTTCCATCAGGTGATCCGTTTATTCGTTTGCCTTTTATATAAAAAAAAAACAGATTCTATGAAAAAGTTTAAAAAGTAGTAACGAGGCCAATGGCGCAAGACAGTGAGTAACCCATGTGAAACGTCATAACTCGTAACATTTAAGATCCGCCTTCGAAAAAGAGTTTTTCGCAGAATTGCCGAGAACGTTCCCAAGCGAAAGTTTATTTTCCTAGAAAAAAGGGCAGAGAGGTACCTTTATCTGAAGTTACATAAATAATTATTTTTATTTATTTATCTTTATTGTACACACTTAATGCATAGAAAAAAATTTAAAAAAAAAATATTGTAGTCAAAACAACAGCTATTAAACTATTAGTAAGTTTCTGACAGTAAATATTATTAATTCTTCATAAATAGATTTTTATCTTTGTTGTGAATTGTGCAAATAACGTGCTAGGGATACAGACAGAGACTTATAATAAACATTTAATACAGAAAAAGTACTGTTCACGAGAGATGGCACAAATACTTTTATGTGTGCATTGACACCGTTCACACTATTCACGACACCTCGTTAAAACAATAGCAATACACACTTTTTATACATTTCCTAGATTTCTTGGATACATTTAAAATTCCAAAACAAAAACTGTACTACTGTCGAATGCTCAGATAATAAAAATAAGCTGTTGGGATGGATAGTTATTCAACTATTCAGGGCCCAATTATACTAAAGACGATGGGTATTTCTTTTTCAAAACTAAGCTATGTCCACATTTCTATTAATATCGTTTTTGAACTCATATATTGAAAGCTAGCTGCGCTACGCGATATTACCCCGCATGTTTTGATACTTTTGAATTTTAATTTTTGTTGAGATTTAATTTTGTCCTTAAATATATTTTTATCTATACAAATAAATAAAATTTAAGTGTCTGCTGGTAATCTCAAATTAACAGATGTTTCCAAAAAACATGAAAGTATGTATATATGGTACATACAACAAAAAAGCAATTTAACAAAAATATGTCTGTCTGTCTGTTCCGGCTAATTTCTGGAACTGCTGGACCGAATTTGACTAGATTTACACTGGCAGATAACTGATGATATAAGGAGTTACTTAGCTTTGGCCCGCCAGTGGTTGTAGTTACACCACGACTTTCAGATAGTCTAAAATAGTTTAGTATTTCTTAAATTAAAGTGGCCTAAGTTACACTTCATAACATCAGGCAGTAGAAGTCTCTCTCACAAACGGACGCCTTAATGTTATTAATTTGAACATTATCTCAAGTACACGATCAGCGTTGAAAATAATCAATGTTGTACCTAATGAATTTACTGTACATAAAATGTAGTTGATGAAAAGATTATGTTTTGATCGCGAAATTCAAATCTTAATAAAGCGGGAAGTAGTTAATCATTGAAAATAAAGATGAAGTTCTCACGTCCGCTACACGAGCGTGGATAGGTGTAACTGGATCGCAACCTTACATGTGGGAACCTCTCACGGTTGATTCACACCAACTTATTGAAGTATAATTTATAAATGTAATTTTCCCTCTTCATATACATATTATTTTATTGTTATAAAGAAAAACAATTTCTTCCAGAAATGTAACACTTTGCATATCTAATGTTTAACCTACGTTACCAAAGCTTGAGGAAAATGTCTATGAAATATCCTTTCACCTTCTTTCTTCCACGCAGAAGGTAATAAACGGTTTTAGATAAAACCTTACACTAGAAAATATAGCTTATATAAAAGAATAACACAGACTATTTACCGTAATAACCAACATACACGCGGCGAAGATACTTCAATTTTAATTATTTTTACTCATACTTTTCGTCAGGCAGATTAGAATCATTTCAATTAAAAAATCGTAAATTTTTCGTATAAACTTAAACCCCTACTAATATTATAAATGCGAAAGTTACTGTCTGTTTATTACGCTTTTAAGGTTAAACAACAAATTTTAATGAAATTCGGTACGGAGATAGTATGAATTTGAGAGAGGACACAAATAAGTTACATTTTACCGCGATAACTGATATACATATGAACGAAGCCACTGGCAAAAATAGTCATAAATGTTAATACATTTATGAATATATAATGAACTTTAATAACTTTACTGACATGTAAATGTCTCCATGTTAATAAAGTTCAATTCATTCACACGGCCTTCTATCTAAATCTAGAATACAAAAAAAATCGCATGCGTGGGTGATATTTCTGTTTTCCTTAAGAGGCTTTGCTTAAGTCACTTCTACGAAACAAAATCGTTGAGGTCCTATAAGGCCTTGAGGCGCTTGTAATATTAATGAATCACCACTGACCCTTCCAAAGTGCAAGTAATTATCTTCAACTACTGGTCCACTGCTGGACATGGACCTCTATTCAAAGAGAATAAGCAATTTATTGTCAATTGTCGAATCAGATCAGAAGCGAAAATGTTCAGAAAAGTAATGAGATTCGAAGAATAAATGGTGTTTCTTGTAAAGGTGTAGAAAAATTGCAAATGTTTATAGTTTACACTTACAATACCCAATAAATTGTAAGTCATTTTAAATATTGTAAATCTATAGGTCAAAACCTTTACTTAGCTTGTTTTAAAATGGTCTCGTTTGTACATCAACGTAAATCCGTAATAAAATTCAATTCAATAAAATTCGTCCGTGGAGGAAACTGACCACATATTTACAAGTTTGACATACTTATGGAATGAGTCACGTGCGTGAAAGTCCATTGATTGTTATGCATATGATAACTGATATAAATATATAGTATAAATACACATATTCACATAGTCTTTTGAATCGAAACGCATTTCTTTGTTAAAGTATTCTTTAAGTGTTTATTGCTTAAAATTTTTGAATTATGATTCATCAAGTGCAAGCTAAAATATGTGTTCACAGCGCTTAACCTGTCGATTATTTAAATAAACAAACTTAAATTTTCTGTGTGTCCTAATGGCAAATACTTCGCCTTAAAGAACTTTCCTAAGGTTCGTTCCACGTGTACAATTTCAAAATTTGCAAAAGCAGTGTGATTTTTGAAAGTAATTTTAGTTTTTGTTAAATTTGAATAGATTTTTTTTTGTTGAAAACACATGTGTATTTAATGCAGTTTCTCGTAAACTTTTATAATGTTATAGACTTTTCTGCTTTATCTATTGAAATATAAACAAAGCAACGCTCCGTCATAAAAATTTGAGACAGACTTATGCCATCCTAATGAGCAAGAACGAGATGTAGCAGAGCCCACGTGAGTTACGTAGATGTATTGACATTAGAAAAAAGCGTAGGTACCTGGAAGGTAAAGCCGCTCGGGTCTCGCAGCCCCCGCACACCTTGGCCTCTTGTCTCTATTTAGTCTGCCCGAGAGCCTTCGTAGAGTCGATCGTTCGCTACATTTCTGTTGTATTACTGTAAATGTGTACTGAGACATTAATAAAAAAATCTTTACTATAATTATTACAAATTGATATTAATGAGCTTTAATCGTGCCTTAATTAGTGGAGTGTTGCAACGTGACGATTATATTAGTAGTTTATTTTCACCTTTTGTTTGCGACACCTGTCGTTTTCGCGCCCAAAAGTTTTAATATCTTACTAACGTGGTAATATTTTAATTTATAATAGTGAAGTGGCATACTATGGTAGATTGGCATAACTTTACGTCTTCTACGCGTGCAGTGGAATTCAAATGAAAAGTTTCTCAATAGTACGTGTGTCGGTTACTTATTGCCATATGGAGTTGATTGCGGGCACAAAGACAGATATGTATATTTAGTGTGCAGCTATTGTTTTGTGCTAGGTATGGAGATTGAATCCAAATGAGCAGCTGAATATATTGTGTTGAACCTGTGATTCGAACGAGCGATGCGGACTAAAGTGGAACGATGATCAAGTTTCGGTATAAGCGTAAAGAGTCCAATGATGGTGGTAAGAGTGGGACAGCAATACAAAAGCAGAAGATCGAGGGTCTTCGAGACCGAGAGTTGCTGCCACCTAAGGACATGTTGCTGACCGGCTCTCTGGCAGGCGTTAGGAACAATACTTTACCACGTTCGCGTCCAGCCAGTTCAGCTAGGCGGGAACCTGCCGAATCACTTCTCAACCAAACAACAATTTCATTGTTTAGAGTAAGTTTATTTATTGTGATTTCTTCTCTTCGTATTCTGTTTAAATCACTGTAGTTTAAAATGCAAAGATTACTTCAATTACTGCTAGACTCTATTCCTTAGAATCTGCATATTTTGCCAACTCACTCAGTATTCAATCACGCCTCATTTATAATTGAAGTCTTTATTACCATTTCAAAGTTTACATTTACATGAGTCCGCGTTTGCCTTGAAAAGACATCAACGAAGTAGTTGCAAATGTAATCGTGTCGTTACTTCATTTGATATTAATCGTCTCTAATTACTAATTAAATCTCAGGACAACAAGTTGGTATCTATTTCATAAATATTAAAACGGTGTTGTTAGAAGTTGAGTAACTAATTGAATTAATAAATTTCCTGGCTCGATTTCAATTTGAACTAGACATTTAAAAGTATTTTTATTACCATCTAGTAGCGACTGGTATAGAGGAAACTACTTATATGTACATTTGTATTTTATTTTATGATTTGCGAACTCTATCATACACTCTGCAATCTGCAAAATTGATATATAGTCACTGCCTGTATGGTTCGAAGGTTCCTCTTTTTGGAATGCCAACAATCGATTACTTAGTCCCTGTACTCGGAGTCGGTGGTAAGAATAATAACGTATGTTAATTTATTATTTAGTGTATGGCTAGAAGGTAAAATTAGGCCTGGTGCGCCAGGTACCGCTTAAAGTCCGGATTAGGTTTACCTTCCTACCTAAAGAATTTATTATATCAATATAACTCTTCGTGTATCATTAAAAAAACTGCTAAAAGTGTGGATGTAAAATATTTCGAACTTATTCTATAACTACCTAGGTAAAACAATAACAAACTAAGTATTTAAACCTAATGAAGATAAATGAAAAACAACGTTCTATCGAAACTGAAAAATTGGTATCTTTGTATGAATAACAATAAGTTACTTAAAAAAACTTGCAGGGAATAAGTTATCCATGCGTTACCTGTCGCTGACCCTCCTAAAAGCAATTGTGTGAATGCCTACAAAGGCAATTTGTCTCGGGAATACATAAACTGCCCACTTAAGTATGTATGCGCAACCGTTCGCGGCTCGGTATAACTCGCGCTTTGAATTGACTATTGTCTCTAACTTCGTGACATACGCCAACATCCTACATATTCATATTTAAGTTGAATTTTATTCTTTAATATTCATATTTTAACCACGTGCTTTGTACTTTATTAATATTAATCAATTGGTAAGCTTTCAACTTTTATAACTTATAGTTACTTTAGAAACTCTTAAATATATTTGTCCCTAGCTGACCCGGAAAACGTTATCTTGCAATAAAAATAAAAACAATATTTAGTGATGGGTCACCCATATTATTTAGGGGTATGAAAAAAATGTTGACCGATTCTCAGACCTACCCGATATGCACTCTCTCGTTTCGGAGCAGTTTGTTAATAAACACCGAGACATGAGAATTTTAAACATTACATGTAAGTTACGAGTTTAATCAAAATAAACATTATAATAGGCTATTAAATATGAAGATTTGTATTTGTGTTTCTCTAGATTAATACAAATATATATTTCAAGTATTATTTAAATCTGTATCATAAGTATGAAACTAACCAAATGTGCAAAATTTTTGCTTATGTTAAATCAGTAACAAAACAATTGAAGCCCTACCTGCTTTAAGTATTCTGCCATCTGTGCCCAGAGCGGAATGACCCATATAATATGTGAAAAAAGAGTACAAGTTATATAGCAAGTATTAACTATACCCGTGTGCTAACTTGACCTGCTTGATGTCAAGCTTGATATCAAGAAAATCCCTTTCCTTTTTTTGCTTTTCCTACCTATCTTTATATATGTGTATTACAATATGCCCCCATTTTTAGGGTGCCGTACCCAAAATGTAAAACGGGACCCTATTACTAAGACTTCGCTATCCGTCTATCTTTCCATTCTTCTGTCGCCAAGCCTGTATCTCATGAACCGTGATAGTTAGACAGTTGAAATTTTTAGAGATGATGTATTTCTGTAGCAAAAACATTAAAAAACAATAAAATACATATTTAAGGGAATTTTTTTGCTCGTATTTGCTCGATATACATCGATAATGGTACGGAACCCTTCCTGCGCCACTAAAACTTGGCCAATTTTTTTTGGATTTAAAGCTATTTAACGATTTTGACTAAGAACAAATCATTTGGCAATACGTGTTTGAAACATGAAAACGCCGTGATAGTTACACATATTACATAATGTATATATGATACTGTACGTCCTGCGAGTATATTTTAAATAAAACATTACGTATTCTATATATGTGATACAGTTTGCCTAGATTTCTTGGTAACGTATTGATGCATTGAATATCAGCTACCAGGCTGTTAGTGAGCATAAGAAGTAGCCTCAGAGTGTACGTCTGGGAGGGTTCAACGCATCATTCTCACACAACAATAGACTGCATGTAGCGCGTTCTCAGGTTCTCACCAACCGACAGTGTACTACAAATGTCAAATGTATGATACCTCAGTTCCGTGTTTACTCATATCTTTGCTGCACTGTTGATAAATTATGAGAATGAACTTCATCTCCTGTTTACAAATTAGACACTAAACAGGTGCACTTTAAAAATACCATAGAGTACTAAATTGCAGACATTTTTTCTGGTCACAGGTTTGCAGATTTGTGTACACATGACTACGTGAGAGCGCATTGATGTTTCAAATTTATAAATCGAACTTATACAATATGGAACCTTGTGCAGCAAAATATACAACTAGTTTCTACAGATTTTTTTGATGTCTACCTAGGTAGCCAAGCAGGTTCTAATCGCTCGAATTATTCAGAAATTTTCTATAAAGTTCTCCTTTTCGTTTATCAAACATTATATAATCTTTGGTGGAAGTTTTTTTTGTGGTATTAACAAAAGGAATGCATAATTACGTATTCAACGCGATTTTTATGAAATCAATTGTCATGGTCTTTACCCGTTACGAACGATATTGACTATTTTTGGTTCTCGTTTAAAATAAAGTATTAGCGAAGTATTGTACTCCACAATTTGTTAACCGCTCATAAGAGATCGAAACTAAATTAAGTAGGTAGGTTCCCAACCATTATCTAAAGTAATATCCATTAGCTTGATGATTACCAAGAGCAAAATAAAATAAGTACCCAATAAATTTAACGAAAACTATAAATTAAACTACTCTTAATATTTTACTAGGAATTAGAAAAACAAACTTTACGAGTACTTTAAGTTACTAGTCAGCATGATTCAACAACAACATATTTTGCTTGACAAAACGTAAAAGAGATAGAAAGAAGACAAGAAAAATTCCATGAATATATACACCACGATAATGTTTTCAGTGCACGTGTTTCTAGACACCGCATTACCATCATTGTTTTGGCCAAACGCTCTATCCTGGTGACCTTAGAATTATTGCATCGTTTCCTTACTCCTTTTTATTATTCTGGCGTTCTTAATTTGTTGAGTTAAAAAATGATCTTATTCCCAAGGAGAATTAGAGTCAGTTTGTCAGCAGACACAAAAAAAAAACAGCTTAAAATTCTTAGTAATGTCACACATTCCACCGACCCTAAATGAGATTTTTTTTTTAAATTTCTAAAGCTTGTTTACAATCTTTTATTATCTCATATTCTTATATCACACCTCTCATGTCAAGCTTATTTACGTGTATCAGCCGGAGTAACATCATATCCCATTATAATCGTGTTTATAAACTGCTTACTAACGGAAGGCACGACGCAAGCTGCGTCCGCCTTGCACCGGAAAATACGCCATTTAGTTGTGCACTCAACATTATCAGCTTGAGTAAAGAACATTGTTTATCAATAAAGTTTATTTTGCCTTATATTTACTTAATGCCCTACTTCATGAAACAAGTACTTTTTACTAAAATTAAATCACAAACATATCACCCAGCGCAACTTTTATTAAAGTAACTGTTATGAAATCGTAAAACATCAAGATATGTCTACGTTTGTACATCAAATTATCTTGGTTGAAGCACGCCATGTTTATGACCTATACTTTGACTTGTATTCGTGCCATACTGGTTTTGTTCCAGTCTCGTGTCAGACGTCGGTTAGCGATATTCACTCTTAAATTGCAGACTTTATGTCTCACATTTGCATAAAGCTCCATAACTCACTTTCCTGTGGGGAGTTTGCTTTACTTTTTAATGTATTCCTAAATCTTTAACGGATACATCTTTTAAGTTAAAAGTCATTTTAAAACCAAGTTTGAAATTATTTCTCAAAGCAAACTAAAATAAAAAGTTTGTATTTTGATTTTTACTTCAATTGACTTAATTGGTAGGACACGATCACGGCATCTAATAACATGTCTTATGTAAAGTAACTTTTGTTTGCAGGAATTATTTACTCAGCTACAATGGTCTGCGGAACGTGCACCGGCAGCGGATGCCCTCCGTCGTGCTCTTGGTGGCGGTGGTGCGCGTTTCCAGCTCGGTTGCATGGCCGACGCCAGCGAATGCTTCGAGCACTTGCTCCTACGAGTCCATGCTCACGTGGCTGCTGGTTCCGGTGATAGAAGAGATGATGATGCCTGCAGGGCGCCACACTGTGTACCCCACCGTAAATTTGCCATGATGCTTGTTGAGCAATCAGTATGTGGCGCCTGTCAGGCGACTTCAGAACCTCTGCCATTTACGCAGGTACACTACAAGAATATTTATTTTGGTTATTGCAAATTGAAAAGATAATTAGACAAAGCACTTAGTTTTTGGCCCTTTCTAAAGTACTTACCTGTAATCACTATTTATATTAATTTTCTACGTTTGTTTGCAGATGGTTCATTACGTATCAGCAACAGCATTAACAGCTCAAGCAGCTATAGGTGAACATGGAGATAGTTTTGGACTGCTACTTAGAAAAGCGGGAGGCATGGGCGATATCAGAGACTGCCCAGTGAGTATTTTATAGATATCTGAAAAATTTCATGTTTCTAACCAGTTTTTTATGATTTTTTAGAATAACAATTTTATGTATACAGTAGTGAATATATACCAGTGTATTTGATCTTTCCTGTCTTCTAATATTGTAATGTATTTATATCATCTTTTTTATTTTTCAGAATGCCTGTGGGGCCAAAATCCAAATATGCAGAACCTTAATGAATCGCCCTGAAGTAGTGTCCATCGGTATGGTTTGGGACTCAGAACGGCCTGCGGCGGAGCATGTGGCAGCGGTGTACGCTGCACTCGGGACTGAATTACGGCCAACAGATGCTTTTCACGCGTGTGTTGATCGCGCGTGGGCCGCTCGAGCTACACACAGACTTGTTGGGCTCGTGACATACTACGGCAAGCACTACTCCACCTTCTTCTTCCATAGTAAACTCCGCCTATGGATATACTTCGATGATGCGGACGTTAAAGAAATTGGTCCGGAGTGGTCGCACGTCGTGGAAAAATGTCAGAGAGGACGATTCCAACCACTTTTACTTTTATACGCAGCGGTGGATGGAACACCGTGTGACACTCGTCATGCTCCTAAAGATGTTGTTCCATTTCCTGCCCCTGAGCCACGACGTGCGGTAACACCTGCACCTGAACGTCCATCCACAGGATTTGCTCGACGAGCAGTTACACCAGGCCCTGATAACGAGAATGATTACGTTAGTAGAAAAGCCGTCGAAAACATACTAGAAGTTCAGGCAAACCGACGAGCGCAACAACTAGCAAGAAGTTTAAGTAATGGTTCTGGATCTGACACACAAGAGAGGTCACGAGCAAGGAGGGACTCAGGAAATTGGAGCGGTGATCGGAATAGCGCATCATCTGCTTCATCGTCGACTGTTGAAAGCCCTTATATGTACCCTAGAAGTCGAGGTGCTGGTAGCGTTCCTGGAAGTCCAACCCGTAAAGGGGAACTCTCCAGTGGAGGCTCTTGTGATGCAGGGTATGACTCATATTCCCTGTCATCCACGGATAGCCTTCCCTTGCAGCAGGGTCTACGACACAACTTGCAAAACTTACCATTAGCTCAAATACCTGAAATTACAACACGGGGCCATTGTGAAGCTCTTTGTTTAGAAGCTGATGGGTTATTAGAAAAATCTCGTCATGCAGAAAATTCGGCTGATTACGAAAATGCTTTAGTGTTATGTGACGCAGCCGCTTCTAAAGCACGTGCAGCCATGGATGCTCCTTACAATAATAGTCATATGGTGACATTTGCTCGTATGAAACACAACACATGCGTTATGCGTACTCGAAGTCTTCAAAGGCGTATGGCTGGCATGACCAGAGTCACTGAGATTCCTCAAGCAGCGCCTATTAGGAATACAAAAGGTGGCCTAGAAAGTTCGCCGGTTACAATTGAAATCTACGCTACATTACCCAAAAAGAAAGGGTCTTCAAAAAAATCTCCTAAATGTATGGAGGATGATATCGATACAATTCCACGTGACCGACCTCCGAGACATAAATCTAGGGAAGAGGATAAAGTTAGAGAAAAGCGATCTAGAAGTGAGGACAGAAGTAGAGGTCGAAAAGAACCTATTAACGTTAAAGTTAACGAGAAAAAGGAGGAATCTGCGGAAGACAAAAAAGCTAATAAGAAGCAGCACAAAATTCGTAGAAAATTATTGATGGGTGGCTTAATACGAAGAAAGAATAGATCAATGCCAGATTTGACTGAAGGGGCCGACGGAAACGCTGAGACAACGAACAAAGAAAAACGTGTCTCATCAGTTGATGACACTGAAGTCGGCCGTACTGTTGAGGACAAAACAAACCTCAGTGGGTATTTATCAGAGGGGCATTTAGAATATTCAGTTACTAGCGGCACTAACCCCAACCTCGAGAGAAGTAAATTAATGCGAAAGAGTTTTCATGGCAGTGCAGGAAAAATGCTAACTGCGGCCAAAGTACCACCACCACCACCGCTACGAACTACTTCTCAACTTACCGCTCCCAAATACGCCTATATGGAACACGGAAATGGGTCTTACCCTCCTGAAATTGAAGAAGATGGTGGTTTTTCGGAGCAATATGGCGATGAGCCTCAGTCTCTACCCTTCCTTCATTCTTACGATGAAAAATCTGGCGGTCACTATGATAGGCTAGACAACTCACCCTCGCAAAATTTTCACACTGTAGTAACAAAAGCCATGATTCATCAAGAACAAAGTCCAGTAAAGCGAGACACTTTACCACCGATACAACCGCAACATAATGCAATACAAACTTATGACACAACACAAAACCTCACCAACACTTTCGATACCGGTGTTGATGTGGTAGATTGTGCATTGCCTAGAAGATCACCCACAATGTTCGAACTACCTCCATATCCCAGTCCTATGAACTCTGTAAACCACTCTCGACAACCCAGTGAGGAATTTCCACCTCCTCCACCACCCATTGATCTAACACCGTTACATGACGAACTCGAAATGATCCAAAACCTTGACCTAAACTTTGATAAAGATGTTCCTGGTATAAAAGGCTTGCTACTGTCGAATTTGCAAGAGAAAAGAAATCAAATACTCAGAAATGCGTGTGAACCACAACAAATGGAACATCATGTTGAAAACGTAACTAAACCACCATCTTTGTTAAAAGAGCTGCAAGCTAAACAAGCAGCATATAAGTTGAAGAGAAGTGGATCGTTGGAAAGACAATTATCAGGCCCCGAAGAAAATCACATGGTGTTCGAAAATAATAATAACGTAAGGAATATAGCTTCTAGATTCGAAAACAACTCCCCGAACATGAGTCAAGAAGGTGACAGATCACAATTAGGTTTCGTGGGCATGAGCGGTAATAGAGATGTTATTAATTGCTCTGACCAATCTAATGCAGGACTTAATCGACGGGCATCTGCTTCTTCCATTGACTCTAAGCAAATCGAAGAAGAGTCTTGCGATCCGAAGTCTGTTACTAACGCTTGCATTGATCGTTCTAAATCCAAAAAGAAATCGGTGTCCTTCTGCGATCAGGTCATCCTAGTATCTACAGCTGAAGATCAAGAAGATGATAGTTATATTCCAAACCCTATTTTAGAAAGAGTCTTGAAATCGGCTTTGAATAAACCTGAATTGACAACAATGCCTTTGCAGTCAGATAAGCCATCTCTCCAGCGGCAAGACTCCTTCGACAGCCAATCTTCGCGATCGACGATATCCTCGTTATCACAAAACTCGTATGTAGCTAATAACAATACACAACAAGAACGTGCTGAGTATGTTCGACTGCATTACAATCAACCGACTTACCAACCGACACAGAATCTTTTGCAACAACAGTACAATATGCAAAAGAACAGTAATGTATACGGCACAAACTCATCAGTGCAGACTGCACAAAATCAAACTCAAAACAATAATCAAAACTGCCAATCTCTGCCCTCCAACACGCCACTAAATACTACGAGTCCAATACCATACACCCAACCCCCGTCAGTATATACCAATCACAGCACTTCAAGCCCACCGAACTTTAGCCAAAATCCTGCGAATAGACTGACTCCGACACAACACAACGTTTACATGTCAAAGCATCCCAGCAACTTGCAGAGGCCGGAGCCTAACATGTGCCAGCATCAACCTTCTCAACTTCAACTGAACCAGCCAAACCAAACGATCACCAACGCTTACTACCACAGAGTACCACAAACATCGTCTACTTCGACAATGCCTAACTCAAATTACAACACAAATCGTCAATATGCCTCAAGTAGCAACCAATCACCTTATCAAAGCGTGCCCACCAATTCACCGGCTTATCAAAGCTCCCATAACCCACCGACTAGTTACGTAAGTTCCGAATATTCTAGTCGATATCCATGGCCAAACAATAGTACAAATCACTACACCCAGTCACCATATCAAAGAGTACCGCCACCTCACGGCGAGTTACCTATCGATATCGATACATATCAACAGAAAAGGCCAATGAATTATAGTGTAGAGGACAACCAACCTCGTATTCAAGATACTAGGCATTACGCTAACTCGCAGCAGCAGCGCTTGTACAACCAGAACGCAGACATGGATGTTACCAATGAGCAAGGACAGTACCAATACAGCCAAAACGGTTACAACCCGTACCAACACATACCGCTTATACAACCGAAACAGATGCAGAAAAAATCTGTGTCATTCGAACCTGGTACAAAAGGAGGAACAGATTCGCCTATCCCTCCCCAAATGAACTCCGCACCTCGTTGGATGGCAATGGCGGGTCATGAAGGGCAAACGGCGCAAAAAAGTCCTTGTAACTTGTGTCGAAAGAAAACAGTTATCCCACCAGCGATGTACTGTCCAGATTGTGACTTCTATATGTCAAGGTTTAAGCCTCGTTCATAGCATTAATTTGATTTATATACATGCTCAATAATTGTAATATATAGAACTCCGGTCACGCGGTTCGGTCGATTAAATAAACTTCCGTAGCCTCTTAATATTTTGAAATTCAGTCCATTCGAAATGTTATCGATATGTACCTATAAATACTGTTAAGTATTAATAATGAAGTTTAGCTTAGGTGTAAACTATAAACAAAATTATGTATGAAGTAAAACAAATTATTATAATGGCTTTTAATATTAAGGCTTGACTGATGATCTCATGTGAGAAAATTTTCTTTTAAACTTTCCATAAATTATAATTGTAAGTTTTGTATGATTCTAATGTACCTATTACTCATAAAGTGCCTTAGGTCCTTGAGACTGGTATATATTTTTATAAACATAATGATTTTAATTATTCCAAAATCGTGACATGAATAAATTATTTTCAAGAATTTTCAATGTTTTATTTTATTGCTATTTTTATTTATGTAGACTTGGAATTGATCATTTCATGATGAAGGGTCGATTCACTTCCACAGGCAACCTGTAGCCCAAGAGATACATAAAGTGCGTTTCCGCCCTTAGATCTCTAGCAGTGATTAATATCACTGCTAGAGATAGCCGTAGCCGCGTAGGTATATTAAACGTAAACTTATTTAAAAATTTTGAGGCCTTTTAAGATGAATGTTCGATCGAGTGACCTGTTGTTGTAAATAAATTTTTATATGAGTCAAGGTAATTACTATTACAACTACAATTACTATTGCACTTAGACTAATACAAGAATATGATGAATTAATTTAGTTTGACCGATAACCGTTGGGGTATAACGAGTTCTTGAGTGGAGACCGCGTCTCGGCAAACGTTAATGTAGGACGTCCGCAGGCCGGGTGGAGCGATGATTTGCGCAAGACGGCTGGCAGGAGCTGGATGCGAGAAGCCATAGATCGAACTAAGTGGCGTGCAATTGGAGAGGCCCATGTCCAGCAGTGGACTGCGATAGGCTGATGATGATGATGATAAATTTAAGCGAATTAAGAATAAAATATTAGTCATCAAATTTCGCTAATTAAGTTTAGGAAAATAATTCTAGGATAATAATAATAATAAAAAACTTATTTCACATGAGTTACCGATCGTATCAATATCTTACAATCAACCGTGGTATGGTGAGGTAACGTGATAGGAAAAATTAAGTAGTTATAGGGTAGTGTTGGGTGTCTACACACTCCACACTCACCGAGGCTCCCCATCATGGACGAACGTTTAGATCAGAGAAGTTGTTTGATATTAATTATTGAATTAGTACCTAAATGAATTAGTTCCGCTGTATTAAGGAAATAAGTAAACAAAACCTTCAGTCATCGGGATACTTTATCAATTTAAGATTGATGGACTTCTGCTTGGTCACGAACTTTAATTCCTTTTTTAGTACTTTCACATCACATAGTGGAAGATAAAACTGTCGCTCTTAGGTACAAAACTATTTAAAATAACGAAGAACCCGTAGCTTCAATTTCAACAACGTCATATGACAAGAATTAATTTAGAATAAGATGTGAAGAAGTCACCGAGACCGGTCTGTAGGTTTCTTTAGAATCCTCTAAAAAACCTAGATATCTACGTTAAATTACAGAACATTTTAGAAAGCAGGTTCTTACTGACCTCTATATATTACGTCTGTAATTATGTCTAAATTTACACAAGCCCATAGACACCGTAAACATGTTTTTATAACTGTAGCAGAGATGGCGCTTTCAAAAGTTTTGTGTAATTAATTGTCATTTTAAAGTTTGATTTTAAACAAGTACAGAATAAAAAAAGATAGTATGTTTTATTCAATCATTTTAAATTAATTCCGTACTATATTACACATTTTGTCGTTTGCCATAAATATTTTATTTGACCAATTAATTTTTTTACTGGGCATCCTTCACACAAGGCCACGGAGTTACCATCCTTACTTCGTTACCCGACATTAGGGGTATCGGTCCCAACAAACAAAGAAAATGCTTCAATGAAAACCTTTTTCATTCGCATCTAAATTAAATATATTATAGAAAGGAATACTGAATTAGAAGCAAATAAAGTAAAATAAATAAATTCTAAATTGTTAAAACGAAAATTGCTGATTGTTGGAATTGTTTTTATGGCCATAATAGGCACTAGATTAATCTCTAATATTTTAACACTTCCAGCATGAGTAAAAACTCCATGATTATTTAGAAATTCTTATTTTATAAGAGAACCACTATGTACTCTACTGCTGTATTTTTGTTGTTAGTAAATCAAGATTTCGAGCTTGTAACTTTGGAATCAACTTCACCAACTTCACGTAGCCAGCACTGCTGGCAGTTCTTTAATGGCGACCACGGGTGACGGGTCGTGAGATTGAAAATTGACGTTATTTACTATTTTAGAGTTTTTAGTGTAGGTTCCGTGTTTACGTAAATATGACGGGGATTTTGCCAACATACCAACGTTTTGTAAATGGAGTTCCTGTGCCGTCCATATCTAGGCGCTCCTTTCGCTTACGAGAGAAATATTTGATTGTTTCTGTACTTTTGACATTCGGAATCGTGTGGTTAGGTGCGCTGTTCTACCTGCCTGAGTTTAAAAGTTCGAATAGTGTAAACGATAGTGTGTACAATGTTTATAAGAGAATTCAGAAAGCTGGCCCTGAGTTGCTTATGCCGCCTCCTCTAGCGCAGAATGACGTAGGAGATTTCCCTGTAGTAGGGATTGCTCACCATGGGGGTGAAGGTGATGATCCTCACGTAATTGAGGACAGAAATCGCTTACGGGCGAAGATAGAGGAGGACTCGGGTATGAAAGTGCTGGAGAGACCGCAGTTTGACGTAGTTCCGTCAATTTCATCGTCAAAGGGTCCAAGCAAGCCCCCAGTAGATGCTCTTGAGGAGCCAGCAATCGATAAGGTAGCAGGCAAGAATGAGTCACCTTTAGGACCTAAACCAGAAGGCTCTGAAAATAAGTATGTTGTAGTGGCACTGGGACCAGGAGCCAACCCTGACGTGAAACATAAGCTGGATGTCGTCAAGCAGGTAAGTTTTATTGGTTACAACTATTATTTAATACTGCAACAACAACTATACTGCTATAACAACTATTATTATTATGATTCGAATCTGGAAAACAACTCGAACCATTTTCATGAAATTTTGTAGGTAGGGGGTTTTGGTTTGGTTACCGATAAATTGATCTAGCTAGAATTTATTTTTAGAAATGATAATACCATCTATCATCATCCAGGTACTGTTAGTAAAGATTAATGCCAACATTAAAAGAACATTTATTTTTACTTACAGTGATTTCCTTAAGTACCTTATTTAGTAAGCAATATTTGTCGAAAATGTGCTTATGTGTGCATGCATGTGTGTGTGTGTTTGAAAATAAAAAGGGAACAATTATATATTTATGTGCTGTGATAAACATCTATATCTATATTGTGTCAATAACTATTTATTGATTTGCTTATTTCAAATCAAGTTACTGCAATATTTATTTGATATATAACTTAATAAAGACATTACATATAAAATCTACTAGATTTATGTATATTGGTTATCATAGTTAAGAGGAGCTTAGAAGTCCATCCTCAAGGATCAAAGCATTTTATATCGAATAACTATATTACTATCTATTGAGGTATGTAGATTGTCTGACTGTCCCTCAATTTCACCTGCTTTTTGGTTTTGTAAAACCTTTTTAAGGTATAACAATAACTGCGGGTAACACTGCAGAGTGCTGCATATTTATAAATACGATCCTTTCTGTTTAATCATACTATCCTTTATTGAAATCTGCATTGAAATCCATATATCAGCTGTCTAATACATTAATTATATCCATTGTACAGGCTCTGTTTAATTGTCTAGATGGCATTGTGTGAATGTGGTAGAACATTAGTATTATTTGAAAGATTTATAATCCAATAAAGAATATTTCTCTTTATTTTCTTATTTATTTTATTTTAAGTACCATATTATCAAATATCTTAATGTAATAATAATAAATATTATTATATATAAATCTAAAAAATTTGCTTACTAAAGTCGGTTACTAACAAACGTACAGGTGAAGCTAATAAAAGTGTGTTGAAAATGGAAGAAACGTGCTGCCACATGTTGGCTGGCTTGATTGAAGTGTATCACTGTGTGTGGTAACGAAATCATTTGTTGCTTTTGAATTGAAATGCTGGAAATGAAGTGACCGTAGTTCAAACCCCTCTCTGCCTGGTTTTTGTGTTTTAAAGGGTGGAAACGCACTTGTGACTCTTCTTTGCATCTAAGTTGGAAGTGTGCATGGACAGCAGTGGTGACTTAGCACCTTGTTAATATATTCTTCCCTTTGAATTAGGAATACCGAGTGTCATTGCCCCTAATTCATCTCAGGGCTATCGTAAAAGGCGACTAAAGAAACCATACAGGACAATATGACTGCAAAAAGAATTAACACTTGAAACAAATCCTTATACCAACCCATGGGGCCACAGTAGTATAGAAGACCAAAACTTCCTTTGAAGGAGAGGTCTATGTCCCACAGGGGGTATTAAAGGCTGATAATGACGATATTGACCGCAAAATAAAGATTTAAAGAGATTTATCAGTGCATTTATTAGATATTAACAAATATCATCCCTTTACTTTATCAGCACACACTTTCGTGTTTTTCCAAAAAAAAATAATGTCTATAATCTCTTTATGATAATAGTATATTGTACTGTAATATTAACAGAGCTCAAGGTTGTATGATTGTTCACCGTACCTAATCAAACACTCTGCATCACTCGGATATGATCATATGATTAAGAACCGTAACGGAATCGAACAAAATTATTAAAAACTTGATTGGGGTATAATTTACCCAACTTGATTGTGTAATTTTCCTCAAGTCATCGTTATTTGTATGTATGAGTAGATGCACTCCGCGGTGTTACCCGCGGTTGTTATCGTGTCTTAGAAAAACAACCACGGAGTAGATCTAGTATAAAATAAAAGAAGCCGAAGTTACTACTTATATTAACAGCAGCTATCTGTCAGTAAAAGTCCTGTCAACTCGTTCCAGAGATTAGCCGGAAAAAACACATACAACATTTGTGTAGATTATAAGCATACATAAATATAAAATGTGTAATACATTACTTGTAATACACAATTCAATCTCGCTGTCACAGTTTCTATTAACATGGCAAATCAAAACAATTTTATTAGTTGATATCGTAAAATTCAAATTCGTTTTCGCGTGTACACTGATGGCCGATCGCCATTGATAACGGATGATGTCATGCAATAATCTGGATATGGTGCCGCTATCAGTGACATACAGACGCCTCGAGGTAGGATGCGCAAAAGGTCACGTTATTGAAAATAAGAAACCAGTTATCAGAAAAACCTTATAACCTCTCCACAGTGAAAATAAATTTAAGCTCATATAGCTTATATATAAATTGATGTGTTTTTTTTTCGCTTAAAATTCCGTTTTTCCAAACCTCAAGCCCGTTTGCAAACACATCGATAGAGATACCGAATGGGGATCGTTTTTTGTTTTTGCGAAAGACGGTCCCCATTTCATGTCATCCATATTTTTTATATTTTTTTTCATTAATTCCATCACGACGAAGACTTGAAAACTCGAAGACTTAGAAATGAAGACTTGAAATACTTGACATTGGCAGAAATAGCTGATCCGGCTGATTGCCACATCATCAAAAGATGAAGAAAAAGAGGTACCGAATAAAGTATTAATAGGACCGAAATCATTACTTTTATTACGCGAACGAAGCCGCCAGCTGAAGCTAGTAACGAAATATGCGCACGAGTTACTGTGGCCTATCTGTGAATCTATACTCACATAAGCAGGGGTTCGTGAGGCAACTATAGTCCAGTCTCGGTGATCTTACTCACTATCAGCATACCGGGATATAATTGGCAGTATTATCGCATTGTGGCGATCTCATACATGCAACTAATAGGCACCCTCTTTCTTATAGTTGTTTCATTTTTACCCCTACAATTACTAAGCAAGGAAACTGCCTTGTGGTGATCTAGTGCAACTTTAGGAATGCCTAAATTAGACAAATAAAAACAATTGATTATAAACATTGATAATGTGCTCTTTGCCTACTTTGTTTAAGGATATAAAGAAGTCAACTTACTTGATTCAAGATTCTTATGGGTTTTTACCCGACTGCGAAAGAAAGAGGGTTATGTTTTTGCGTGTATATTTCTTTGGCACGCCTTAGAGCCTAAACGGCTTGTCCTATTTTTATGTGAGTGGTGTCAATAGATTCGTTTTAGTCGCGAGAGTGACACTGGGTACATCGAAAAAAAAAACAATAAGTATTTTACGCAATCGGGTTTTTTTAATAATTCTTTTCTTATATGTGTTTCATTATTAGATTAAATATAAATATTTCCGACATCTAACACACAACGCCATCTAGTCCCTAACTCAGCAGAGCTTGTAATATGGGTACTAGACAACTGATATAATACTTATATACTTTTTTGTAAATATATACATATCATACATAGAAAACGCCCAAACTCCGAAACAAATATTCGCAGATCATACAAACATTTGATCCGACCCGGGAATCAAACCCAAGACCTCAGGAACAGCAGTCGCATACGCTACCGCTGGGCCACCAAGGCAAGCCAATATATACGATTAACTATTTAACCATTGTTCACTGACAAGCTTATTGTTAGTTCTTGACATTTATCTTAACCTTTATCTTAAACTTTATGATAAATTTGCTTTATCAATAAGAAATTAAATTAACACTAAATTAATAGTAACATCTTTATCCTAGCCTTTTCCATCGCCAAATAATGGATGAACTTCACAAAAAAAATTAACGACTTGTTCATGAAAGGACTGCCATCAGATATCCACAGAGTAAATAGGTACTAAATAATATCGAAGTTCTGTAGAAAACTTGTGGTTGGGCTTTTAGAGCTCGTAACTACCCTTAACGAGTAATAGAAAATTTAAACGGCATTTCTGATTTTCATATTAAACTATATTCATTTCCCTTCGTATTATATCATTTCCTACTAGCTGAAACTCGCAGTGTCATCTCACCCGGGGGTACTACAAACCGCGGCCCGCGGGTAAGGCCGCGGAGCGAACCTAGTGTAAAAAGTAGCGCAAATCCTAGAATCAGTATATATATATTCAAATGTGATCGAAATATTTACTTTTAGTTAATTTGTAGTACATGTCCGCATCTTACTTAAAATAGTAGAAAAACGTACTAAAAAACATCCTGATAAAAAAATTATGACTACGATTAGTTTTACAAGTAGTATTTACAAGTAAAAAGTTTTATTATTTCTGCGGATATCATCGTTTTTAATTTAAATGTGTAAAATTTTTTTCATATCCAATAAAGATTTATTAATATATTTTAGTATTGATATTCCTTTATTAACATTCTTATGTATCCAAGTTTTAAATACTTACGCATTTGTTTTACTGCCATTTTATACTTTGCGTTTGTGATTTAGTCGATTATATTACTTTTTCATGTCATTTAGTACCTATGTATACATATAAAGTCCAGTTCACCTAACTATAAGCGTATGAAAATTATAGCACACGTCACTCACCCATTCCACGAGGCACACGTACTACGTACATATGTTGTTTAATTTAGCGATTATCACAGTGCACCGCACTCCGGCGCGTTGCGCGGTGTCGCAGATTTATACATATACTTGCTACGCCCCACGTTGTTACCCGCGTTTGATGTTGTAAAGGTCTCTTGAATCACTATCTTTTGCGCTGACGCGATGTCATTTATTATCCAAGGCGTGTTTTCTATGCTAATTGAGATAGATACTTACAATGTTAAAATCTGTAGCCCCGAGTAACCTTTTAACCTTTTTACAATTAAAGCTATGAAATAATCGTAATAGAATTAAGCAAATAATACAAATTCAAAACAAAGACTAAGACAAAGTTATTAAGAATCCGTTCAAAAAGACTTTGTTTTTTGATTGAATATGGGTACAAACGGCAAGACGTATCACCTGGTGGTAAGCGATTACCGCCGCCCATGGACATCCGCAACACCAGAGGCGTCACAAGTACGTTGCCGGTCTTTTAAAAAGGAATACACTCTTTTCTTGAAGGTTTGAAGATCGTATTAGTCCGGGAATACCACAGGCGGAAAGAGGCGGCAGGAATCAGTCCGAACTATTCCTCGAAGCACTCCCCATAATAAATGCGGTAGAAGATGCATAGCGAAGCCACATCTTTACGCAGCGCCAAAGAGTCCAACCGAATTGAAACTTCCTGGCAGTCGAAGATTCGAGTCGCTCTCCGTTAAATGCGGTCCAGAGGGAGGAGCTGGTACTAGGGTGCCCCAGCCCAAAGATGATGACAGTATTCCACATAAGGCCGAACCTGTGCTCTATAAAGCAGAAAGCGGTGGGTTGGAGTGAAATACTGTCTCGAACTGTTGAGTACGCCAAGCTTCGTCGAGGCCAATTTGGCCTTATCGTCCAAATAGCCACGGAACTGGACTTCACTCAATATTTCGACACCAAGTATTCCAAGGTTGGCTGAGGCAGACAAGGGAGAGTCTTCAAACTGAGGACATACGACTCACGGCAGTTTTCTTAGCGGTGAACGCGCAAATTTGTGTCTTTGTGGGGTTAAAATGGGCTAAATTAAGTCTAGCCCAATCTGTGACCTTTTCTAAAGAGATCTCAATTTCAGATACAAGTTTGTTTCGACTGTCAATGACGTTTTCCCGAGAAATATTAGCGCGTCCGGTGTAGAGAGCATCGCCCGTACTATCATCCGCATAGTAACGAAAACCGCTAATTTGCAACATGCAATTGATATGGAGGAGGAACAGAGGAGGCGATAGCACACCACTTTGCGGGACACCAGCGTTCACAGATGAGGAGTCAGAGCACTCACCTCGACTACGTTCTTTATGCTTCTATCTGCTAAAGAGCTGGTGACCCATTCGTAAAGTTTCTCGGGAAGCCCAAAGGAAGAGAGCTTCGAAAGAAGCGTTATGGGCCAGACCCGATCGAAGGCCTTCGCAATGTCCAAACTATCTGCCAAGACTTCCACCTTAGTCTCAATCGCCTGTGCCCAGCAATGTGTAAGATATACCAGAAGATCATCTGCCGGTCGAACCTTACGGAAGCCGTAATGCTGGACACTAAGCAGATGATGACCCTCCAGGTACCTCAGGAGTTAATGGTTAATAAGTTTTTACTGTATTGGGTAACTTTTTTAACAATAAACATATTGAATGTTAGCTAAGTTATTGGGGTAATGTTTATTTCTAGTGTAATTCGTTCATAGTGTTTAGTATATACAGTTGAAAATCATTATATTTTATAATGCAGCTAGTAAACGAAGCTTTTCTTCATTCAAAACGTTAGCCGGTGAAACTCGAATTCCTGAACTACAGTTAACTAATTTACTTACTCTTACACTTTTCGTATTCGTAAAACGACCGTGTGGTGACTGATTCAGATACAGAGGGGCACTACCCCTATTTATTCCGTGGGTGTCATAAGACTAAGAGGCAACTAAGTGAGCAGATTACGCGGTACAACATATGCATAAAGAAAACTAACAAACTATATTTCCGTCTGTCCGGCGTGGTATAGTTGGTCAAATCCGATTTTCTAAAGCTAGGTCTATGTCCAGCTGTGGACCATTAGAGGCTGTTTAAGATTCTTAAGATACTACAATATATGTCCTGTTTCAGTGAGATTTTTCATCATGCAATGTGATGTGCACCCCATTATTGTGTTCGTGAGTCACCTATAAGGCTATAATTGATGCGATTATCTTGAATTACTGGACATTAACTGACTCCAATTATGAAATGTCGGATGTTGTGTAATTGTACACCATTGTACTGCTGTGATGCGAACTTGGTCAATATGTTTATAGTCCTTTATATATGGTTACATCATCTATTTATGCATCCATACTAATAAAATAAATTCGAGACTACTATTTCTTAGTAAATGCGTGTAAAAGTATAATTTTAATTAATTTTGTTTTTATTTTTTTCGGCTTATCTCTTTCACTAAAAAATAACTGATGATGTAAGGAGTAAATTGAATAAACTTAGGTACATTTCGGGTAAAAAGATGTGACTGTCGTTCATTCACTAACTACTTCTCTACTTCGAGTCTTGAGGGAGCACATAGGCGACGTTATAGCCATTATATTATACGCGAACAGAAACTGCGGGAAAAAGTTAACCTTAAATAAGAATGAGAAATGGCACCTATATTAGAATAGAGAAAGTCAAAATAATCGCGTTATTTAGTTCATTACAGGCCTTTGTTCTATAACTTTGATAAATCCCGTACTAACCTCGTCTAACCTCGAGGATTATGGCATCGATCTACGTGGAATCCATTTCGGAACTTCAGACTTACTAATACATTATGAACAATAAAATCACAGGAGTGGTAATTACGCTAATAACCTCACCCAAACTGTCACGCGGTCGCTTTTTTATACCTCAATGGTGGCCGTTCAAATCGAATATTTCGTCTATACAACTTTACTAATATTATAAAGCTGAAGAGTTTGTTTATTTGAAGGCTGATCTCAAGAATTACTGGTTTGAATCAACAAAATGCTTTAGGTTTCAGGCCCATTTATAGAGGGAGGCTACTTACTATATAACATTACGGTACTACCTATACTATTATACGGTACAGTACTAACTGCCTCATTGGTCTAGCGCTTGATGTATACGGCTGCCAATCAAGAGGTCTCGGGCTTGAATCCCGGGTCGGGCTAAAAGTGTTATTGTGTTTTTCTGATTAGAGAATTACTTAATAACAACTCGGAGTTAGGAAGTTGGGGTCTGAACCCCCGTGCCTCGGAGAGCACGTAAAGCTGTTGGTCCTGCGCCTGATCTCTCCCTGGTCGAGTCGGTTAACCGTCCCATCGGATTATGAGAGAGAGGCAACAAAGAGTGCACCTGTGTTTGCGGCACACACTAGTGCACTATAATATCTCCCGCGTAGTTGGCTGGCCTGCGTTGAGACTGGCCGCCGTGGCCGAAATCGGCTAGGAGAACATCACTACTTTCTAGAAAGCCTAAATGAAAAATTTTGATTATAACCAAAAAGAGATAAAATTTATTTCTTTTGACTAACCATAACCAAGGCTTGCGGTTCAGCTAGTGTAACATAAAAAAATCCGAATATAGATTCTGGATATTGAGAAATTATTCATTTTTCTAAAATTCTTCAATGTTTTAATGACTTTATTTGACAAGCAGATTGTTTTCTATATCTAGTTTAGACAGATCTTTGCTGCTTACAACTGACGTGTTTGTACGTATTTTGCGAGTAAGCTAATTATAGAGTTAATACTAAACGTGTTGTAGTTAAAATGTTAACAATTTAGTATAAAATGGCAAAGTTTGTGTATGCAAACTTTACCATTTTATACTACATACGACCAAACCTGTATAGTTTTGGTCGTATGCATGTGAATGTAGCAAGTACAGAAATGCAACCATGTAATTTTAATATTACATGTGTAGTATTTACTACATTGGATGTATTTTGTGTTTGAATATAGATCCGCAGTGCCAATTTGTAATTCACTACCGGCATTTAATTATTTAAACACTCGAAATCTTGTGACGTAAGTAAAATTATGTGTTACGGAACCCAGGATACAGATTTCAGATCAAGTTATTGTTTATTTATCTAATAACTATAAACAAGTAGTTATCAAAAAAATACCGAGCAAAATTCAAAGTATTGAATTTCAATTCGGTTACTTTGAACTATTTACAAATATGTGAATTCGGTACTCATATCGGAGACAACTTTGCTGTAACAGTTAAGGGACCTTTTATTTATTTAAAACGTTGACAGTGTTTTAATAACGAAATAGATGATATTTTTCATGTTTTCTGAACGCGAAATTTTGAGTCATCTGCAGTGCAACCTTTGTATAACCTAATGAATAGTTTATTGTGTATAAATAGAACGATCCTAAACGAACATTAGTATGATTAAAACGCGACACAGTATACTACTATAAATGAAATCCTAAAATCTATTTAATTATTTGATTTAACATCCGTGTGTTTGAACACGGCAATGATGTCTCTACCTACGTAAAAACTAGTTTTGACATAGACACGACTACTTGACTATTTTTTCGATGTCATTTAAATTTAAACACGACCCAACACATTATGATGTAAATTGGATGTGCCAAGATTTACACAATACATTTACATATATAGACTTTGCGAAAAAACTTTATAGGAAAAAATAAGTAAAGCGAATCTCAAATCTCAAATATATATAGCAGTGTCCTGCGCAAACTTTTTTGAAGATTTAACAATTTGTGTGTGCCCATGAGACGAAATATTTTTGATAACTGGTAGAAGGGCTCCCACACATAACTACGATGTGCTGAGATACGATGCCGCATCACAGGAACTTGAGATGCGAATTGCTGCTGTACGATTTCGTGCAGCAAAGCGTTAGTTCAGATGACCATACTTCCGACGGTAGTCGGCAGTATTGGACATATTTTTAAAAATAATGTCATGGATCGCAAAAAAATTGTTTCACTAATGTTATTGTTGAAGAGATATAGAAGAAAAAGAAGATTTTGGGTACATCCATATATTTAAAGATAAAAAATCCATTTTCCGAGTAACATTTCCTGCTTTTCTTTATTATTACGTTTAGCTTTAGATGGTGAACTATGCGCTTGCAACTACAGTACTTGAATGTCGGTTTCCTATCCCATTTCCCTTCTCTTAAAGCTCTTCTGTCTCTTAAGAAACGTATAATTTTCAAAACACTTATATAACCACAAGTGTTTTTTTCGAAGAACATAACTTTTAGGCCAGTAAAGCCAAAAACAAAAACTAGTCCTTAAACTTTGAATGGTTTTATTTACGACAAGCCACTTCTATCTGGAAATTGGATTCAAATCCTACTGTTACGATACTTGGTTACAGTTTACCAGATGGTTGCTCATGAAAACTGTCTCGCTCCGGTTATAGCGTTGCCAGCTTGCCCGAACTGTGACGTTTATGCATCCCATAATGTTTTGATTGAAGGTTGCTTTTCTCAATCCACTGGGAAAGTATCGCCAAAATGAGGATGTATATCCTACAGCTTACACTCCGATTTCATTGGCCTAACGGTCTAGTGATAATAATAATAATAAATCGTTTATTATTTCTCTCTCACACAGAGTAGTTAACAAAAATCAGTAATTCTCACCTAGGACAAATAATTATGTACAAATATAATCATTTGTACTGTGGTCTGGCTGTCAATTATGTGTTAATAATAATATGTATTAATATATTTATAATTATATATAAATATCCAGTGTACTTTTTTAGAAGAGGCCTTGTCCAGTAGTGGACTGCGACGGGCTGATGATGATGATGATATGTTTATCACAATTCTGGTTACAACCATAGGACAGGCTTTGCCTTGTTTGGGAAAGGATTGAAGTGTGTGTGTGGTGTCTCAATATATTACAATTAATTAACTTTCATTCCTCCACTGTAACACTAATATCGTTTTTCTGTTGTTAACTAATGCATTTCTGAAGAGTCGCTGATTTTCATCCCTTACTTGTCTGCACATTTATCCTCTATATCATTAAAAAAGGAATATCAGGATGGCCTTGAATGTTTTCAATGGAATTCCCCCGAAAAATAGAGAGGAATAAGTTTCGAAACATAAATGTGTTTTACAGTAGTGAAGTTACACAAGTGTAACAACACTACCCATCACAATGGAAGTCATTATACATTTGGTAACGCTTCTTTCATTATTATAAAAGTAAAAATACTCAAGCCAACACTATTGAGTCCCGCTGTATACACATAAGTTTGAAAGAGGAACATGTTGCAATTCCCAACAGAATGTATTAGTAGGTATATGCGGTAATTATTGTTTTTATCGAAGCAGCCTTCGAAATAGTCACCGTTTTAACGAACCGATACCTTTTGTGCCAGTACCTTGTACTTGCTTACGTGTGACTAAAGTCAAACTTTACTTTCTCGGTAACTTTCTCGATGGGTATGATACTAATGTAATGTTGGTCGAGGACCTACTTCGCGGCTGCACTTATTGTTTTCTATTTTATTACTAGCTACACTTTACATCGATGGTACTTTCAAAGAAACTTTGGTCTGAGAGGTTGTTTGAAGTAAAATAAAGTGTTTTATGTCGTTAAATTGTATTAATTTAAACCAGTAAGTTTAAATAAATTAATCTATAATTATGTTAATAAAATACGTATTTTGAACACATTTTAACGTATTCTTAACGCCAAAATATTTTGCTGAGACGTATATGAAATAATGCCTATTAATTAACTAAAATAACTAGAAATACTAAAAATTTAAATTGTTATCGTTTCTCATTTTGAACAATGCTTAATCAGTGTGTATTACTTCAGCTATTGTGGTAGTGACGTCTGTGTGTATTTGTACAATACAACCGCACAATTACAAGTAAACTATTTATTTCTTTTACTTTGTTCTTTGATAACGTATTGTTATACAAGCCACATCAGTATCGCTATAAATAAGCCATAATCGATAGGAATTTCATGGTCTGAAAATCTTGTTATCGTTACAGTTATGCCATTCATTCTTTTCATAATTTTCATTCTTTACAAAATAAAATGAAATGGATGTTACGGGAACCGCTTCATTAATAATTAAACAGAATTATTAAGCATCTTTAATCCACGTATAAAGGAGGAGGTTTTGGAGGCAAATTATTTCTTTTGTTTTATTTCATTTATGACAGAGGCACAGCTTTAACGGAGGCTAAGTAAGGACATTCTAATAATTCTTTTATTAAGAATAGGGAATATACCGAAATCGTTTCCAGTTAAATTTGAAAAATAAATTATACTTTCCAAATTAGAAAAATATTAATCTACTTCTGTGGAAACTTGACACCTAAATATACCTAAAATAAAACTAATATCTATCATAGTGGTATTATTGATGGATAGATAATACTTTATTTGTACACCAAGGTTTATACACAATATACAATCCTAATAATTAACAAAAAAAAAAGAAAATATGAAAATGTAATGTACAAAGGGCGGCCTTATTACTCATTGCAATTTCTTCCAGGCAACCATTGGATGGACAGGTTTCATTCAAAGCTGGTGCAGGGTATTTAAGTATGAGAAAAAAAAAGTTTTTACGTGTATAACAAAATTATTACAAATTTAATAAATAATCTATATATATAAAAATGAAACCCGTTTTTCTTGGTCACGGCATCACGCGTGAATGGCTGGACCGATTTTACTAATTCTTTTTTTGTTGTATTTGTTATTATTAGGAGAAGGTTCTTACGGAGAAAAATAATATTTACTATCAATTAAACTATTTTTATAATCAATAAGAAAATAAGATAATTAGTATCACAAAGAATATTTTTTCCTTAGTTAAATTATATGCTTGATTTTTTTTTCGAACTCGTGTTAGAGAGAATTCAACTCGAGTAGATTCGAGTTACGTCCAACTCGGTTAGGTACTCGAGTTAACCATCACTAATGTGTGACATCACACCCATAACCGCGCCAACAAAGTTAGGTTAGGTAACTTTATAAAGTTTTTGATAAAGTTTGTTTTGTTTTAAAGACTAAGAAGATTTTTGTTTGCTAAGTATAGCGAGACCAGGGAATTATGGATTCATTTTTATATGGAGGATATTACAGATTCCAGTTCAAATTGAATAGGTACTCATGACTAAGATAGGTCAGCTATACAAAATAAAGTATTGCATCATTGCTACGCTAAGGCGGTACGAAGTTCGCCGGGTCAGCTAGTGATTAATAAATATGAAATAATAATACTATAAAACAATTAAAATACATACATACTCATATGAATATACGTAATATATATAAATGTTAACCTACTTACATACATATATACGTTAGTTTCAAATAACGAGAGACAGATAATGCTCACATAATATAGTTTTGAAAGTGGTAACAGATTGGGCACGTCTGATAGAGATTGGTAATACATTCCATAAACGTACAGCTTCCACGGAAAATGAGTTAGTATAAATTTTTCTAGAATATTTTGGTACCTTCAGTCGCAGGTCCTCAGAAGACCTCAGGTATTTTAAATGTGTGTCATGAAGGAACTTAAAGTGTTGTTGCATAAACAGAAGGGTAAGAATATGAGAATTCCGGCGAAATCGGATTGGAAGCCACTTGAGCTTTTTACGGAAGTGGGAAACATCATAATGGGTAATACAAATATAAATCGTATACAAAAATTTTGAAGACGCTCAAGTTTATCGAGTTGTGCTTCAGTGAGGTCAAGATAGCTAATGTCGGCGTAGTCAATAATGGGAAGTAGGAGCGTCTGTGCAAGTGCAGTCTTAGTAGGTGTAGGTAGAAAGTTTCGCAACCTTCGCAAGGATCCTACTGCAGCGAACACTTTGCGGCTGACCTCCTGAATCTGAGGTCCCCAATATAAGGTGCTGTCAATTAGGAAACCCAATTTTTTTACTTGACTGCTGTAATGTTAAATAGAGAGAGTGACCACACAATTTTAGCAGACATTATTGGACTCCTAATGACACACACCTGAAAATATACTATGTCCTCCTCGGACACCAGATTGAAAAGGATTAAGAATATTGTTTTCTAAAAGACTGAGTTGATTATGAACAAGACGTTCAAGAACTTTAGAAAGAAAAGGCAAGATAGATATCGGACGGTAGCCAGACTAAGAAGAAGATTTTTGATTTTTTGATAAAGGAATAATTTCAGCTGATTTCCACGCAGATGAGAAGATGCCGTGCGATAGGGAACGGTTAAATATGTGACATAGGATAGGGAGGACATCATCAAGAATGGGGACAATCATGTTCTCACTGAGGCAGTCGCTTCCCACAGCATTAGATGGGATTGAAAGTATGCTCTTCCTAACATCACAAAGTGCCAATTGATTAAAAATGAAAGGAGAATAGTAAGGAGGATGAAAGATATTTTAAGGTTGATCTAGATCCTTAGGGATAGTATCACGGTTCGACCTTCTAACTCTTAATGTTTTTAGAAACTTCCAGACTTTTACCGGATCGCTGTTTTCCACAGATTTATGGATATGTTAGCGTTGTGCTACTCTACACACCTTATTGCAGTGATTTCTTATTATTATGACTAATAAAATTTTCTGATGAAGAAGAGTGTAGCCAGTCGAATAAATCTCCAAGGGTTGCGTCCTACTCCTTATTTGCAAAGAAAAAATATGAAAACTTACCTATTTATTGGATATGAATCTTCATTTGTTACAGTTATCAGGAAACATTGAGTTTGATTTCGCCCGTAAAAAATCTTTTCCATTTATCGCTGCATGTAAAACATCAACGATGTGTAGTATGCAAATGTTCAGTCTAGTTTCGACACATACTTTAGCCTACAAATGAAAATAGACATACAACTAGTACGATTGGTGCACGGAATGACACACGGATCTAAAAAGTACATTCCGTTGTCGGCGTGCAGACCCAGTTTACATGATACAGGCGTCATAGTGTCGCGGTGCTATGTACTTAGGCACCGTAACGGCACACCGAGTCAGTCTTGAGACGTTGGTGACCCCGAAGCACATATTCACTACAAAAACAGTAAGACGCTACGTTCACCGCGCACTCGAGAAACGACACTTTCTCGCAAATATACTCTTACTACATTGCTGCGGAATGTGTTTAAAAATATTCACACTCAAACGTTATATTAGCATTGTGCAGTAGTTAAAACAATGCTTCAATGAATATCGACCTAGATGCAAATTATAAAATATATTTGTTAGCGTTATCTATGTTTTGGAGCAAAAGCAACCGTCAGTGTTTCCTTGGTAACGCCTATTTTATCCATCTCGTAGAGGTAATATAAGAAATTGTTTTTAAGTTACTATACGCACGTCAAGCATTAAATCAGGATTTCTACGACTATATGAAAAAACGTTCCAAATGACTTTCTCTTGGCTTAAATTATCATAGTAACTTCTATGCACATACATACATAGATCATTTTATGTACCTATATTACTACATTATTATTTGTTTATATGTATTATTTTTTCGTATTTGATTCAAAGACCATTCTCCGAAGCACACAAAGGAGTTCACAGTTTAATCTTGTTTTCCTCTAATAAAGTAAATATATGCTATATAATTTTCGTATCAAAGGACATCGTTGATAGAAATTTACTGAATTGGAATAGCGAAATTAAAAGAGGATATTATTGAGTAATCATCTGGACAAATGGAATAGATTTCATAACAAATTTTCCACATAAGACCCTTCCTAATTATGAACGAACTCTACATTAAAGATACCACAAATTACTACTAAGAATTGTAACGTTGCCCTTCTTTCTGTTCTTGATTTTAGATTTTCCTTATTTTTTATGCCAGAAAATATGTCATGGGTTATAATATAGGTAATATTTTTTACGTAAATAAGTATACTTATAAAGCGCATTAAAGATTGCAGGGGACGATAGATATAAATGTTATCTTTGTATCAAACTTAAATGGATTATCAGTAATGGGCTTGTTAAACATTGTTTTCATTCTTCAAAATCATTGCATTTCAAATTATAAATTCAATAACAATAATTGTTCTGACAAGCCGTAATGTCTAAAAAAGATATGATTTTATTTGTTGTTCTGATATGTCATCAAAACATGGAATTTATAAATATTTATTTTATGATTCCTGATGAATGATGAATGAATCGTCCGCATTTCCTTTGTAAATGCACAGTATGACACCGGATACAGATCGAGCGAAGGAGAGCAAGCGAAGGTATACGAACAAAAACGAACAAGTGTATTATCTACGGTTAAAACATCTGCCTTAATGTGTGTCCATTTCTTATCTGACACCGTAGTTTTACTTTAGGTATTTGACTTATATGAAAATAAGAAAGAGAAACATAATAATCATTTATCCATCACTCCAAAAATTCGCACCTACTAAGGTGTTAATTATCAAGCTGGTTATGTTGACCTCTGTAACTATTTCACTCTAAATTGGTTGCGAATACTAGTGGAAATCAATAACACTTTTGTATTCTCTGTAAAATGTTTCATATTTAATCTAGACTCGGTAACCTATGATTTGGCGATTCAGATAATGGCCAGACCAGACAACGCCATCTATCGATTTTCACCTTAACTTTTAACGAGAAACATAAAACAGAGGGGTTTTTACCTGCTTACAATTAGCAACATACATCTTAGGTTACATCGCGTTATGTTGTACACTTAGGTTATACAAACAATACTTTACTTATTTGTGTTGTTGTACAGATGACCATAAGCCAAATCGAAGTCAGCTATTCGCATTTATTCTGTGTGTTCAATTGCTATTGATAAAGCTAGGGTATATAAATATTTTGTATACTTAATAAACGTAATAAACTGAAAGTTGAAGAAGAAAGGTTTTTATTTGTTACAATCGCTTACCAGGGAATATAAAATGACATGGATATCTCTTATCCAGAAAAAAGTAGTTGTGGCAAGAGATACCAGAATTGATTAACTAGGTCTACATTCAGTTGCCGACAATAGTAACTTGACGAGCCGCAAATTCAAATCGTGATTGGGATACATAAATCCAAATCATATCATATCATTTTTATGTTTTAAACAAATAGGCTGATGATGATGATGGTGAAAATTAAAGTTTTGTCTTATTATTGGGTTAGGCTTAGAAACTTTTTGGTTTGTTGATTTAAGAGAAGAAAATAATGTCAGTACATATAGTAGCCAGACAAAAAAATAAAACATATATACATACATTATTTGCAAAGTTTTTAGTTTTTGAATTAATTTCATGTAACGAAATCTAAAAACTAAAAACTTAATGTATTATGGTACTTCTGATCTGTGTTTTGCTAGTCAAGCCCTTTCATTGTATACCCTTATAATGATAGTCGTGACGAAATTTGTAAACCGCCATTTGTAGCGGCTACTATCTTGGATTTACAATGAAATAATTTATATATTATATAATAGTATTGTCACCAGAACTGAACTGGAAGGGGGTCAATTTTTAATTATTAGATTTGACCCAAACAAACAAATAAATAAATAAACCAAAAATGCAAGCTAAATAACACCGTTTAAAAATACTTGACATTCGGCAACAAATGAATAAATGCTATTCAACCAATCAACGCGCGACATGCTACCCGTTGCATGTTATATCACAATTTGACGATTTCAGTTCGATAGACTATAATCTTACTGGAAATAATAACTTAAATAGTAAGCAGTATGTTAGAGTTCACAATCTTTCGACAGTTTACAATCTCGTGAAATATATAACATCTAAAGATTTTTACAATCTCACGGTATCATAATATATATAAAATCCCGGGTCGGGCTAAAAGTGTTATTGAGTTTTTCTGATTATATAAATACTTAAAAACAGCTCGGAGTTTGGAATTTGGGATATGAACCCCCGTGCCTTGGAGAGCACGTAAAATTGTCGGTCCTGTGCCTGATCTCTCCCTGATCGTGTCGGTTAACCGTCCCATCGGATTATGAGAGTGAGGGAACAAAGAGTGCACCTGTGTTTACGCACTCACTTGGGCACTATAATATCTCTTGCGTCGTTGGCTGGTCTGCGTTGAGACTGGACGCCGTGGCCGTAATCGGCTAGGAGAACATCATATATAATTTCAAATTAATCTAAAATTAGTGCACATCGGTTTTTGTTTACTTCCGCAAAAATAAATTCGTTATATATTTTCGGAAATCTCTTTTTTTATATTTATGTACATGGCTGACACATTAATTCGACTGTATTAATATTAAATTACAGATCAGATTACACTGTGCAAATAAAACGATATTTGGCAAACAAGTTCTCTTTTAATTGCGAGGATAATCAGTCGCGTCAACGCAAAGCTGATAAGTTAGCCGTAAATCAAACAGACGATGTTGACGGCAAAGTTGAACTTGTTAAAAGCCAACCGGGCCAATTAGTAGGCCCTCGGTATCGCGAAGGATATGATAAAAACCCGGTCAAGAGCTGAATGCGCGGAGATGTAGTTAGGTCTTTTCTTTTGGCATGTTACTCTCTTTTATGTGACGCGCCCTGTTAAGCCTTTTACTTTTCAATTAGTTTCAACTCATTTATCTCTACGGTACCAATTACTTTGGTGTATTGTGTTCTTTCTCCACGGAAGGTTTAGGTCATTTAAATTGAAAGAAAGACGCTACAAAAAGAACTTCATTATATCCAAAATTAAAGTCTGTCTTATGGATGCAGATTATAGTAGGTAACAGCTATTAATCAGCATGTGAAATTAAAGTTTTGCGTTTATTACATAAAACACTAGCTTTTGCGCGCGCCGCCGTTCGCGTGTGTGTCGGTTATCGCGGTAAAAAGTAGCCTCAAGAATTAAAGTACTGCCAAATTCCATTGAAATCAGCTAATAATTAATACATCAATTTAGCCTTAAATAAAAGAAAAAAAAATTACTTTCGAATTTGAAAAAGTTACCCAAGTATCACGGTGTTCTTGGATCACTATTGTTACCCTTGGTAGTATTTTTTTTATTGTTAAACATTATTTGTAGTAAAAACATTAACCTACTTACTATTACTTAATATTAATAAATCAATACAAAATAATCATCATAAAATATAATGCTTTGATATTTCATGAAATTTGTCTTAAATTGCTTGTTCAGTCTCCCTTAAAAATCTCATATTGCTGCAAAAAAGACAGCTATCCAAGCTTAATACCTACTGAACGATCATTCCTACTTTTAGTGAGGACATAACAAGCTTAAAAACAAAGCATTTACTAAATGAAAAAGGTGCGATGACATCGGACTCTTGCTCTATGACACATTTTGTGTTTTGTTGGTTGATAAACAGAAATGAACTCACAGAAGGTGTGAGTCACGATTCACAATTCAGTGACTGTATTGAAATCCTCTAATTTGTTAGACAAGTATTCTAACGTTTGGTTAAATTTATTTATTGTCTTCTCTGCTGAAAATAACGGTAAAAATAATGGCTATTTTAAAAGCGAATAATATATAAATCCATATGAAATGCAACCGTTACCTAACCGTACACATCCCGGTTGAAATAACTATAGGTATATTGAAATGTTGAACGGGCACCCAACGTTTCCTTGTATGATAATTTGGATGCAGAGTTCAAGTAATTAATGCAAATATTATTCTCGTTTGGGTAAAATCTTTCTTTGTCTAAAACGCACGATTGTTTATTACATAGATTTTATTGTACATAATACTTGTATAATGTAATTAGCTTTGTTTTTTTGTAGACACGTCCAATACGCAGAACTCAACTGTAATTATGTTTTTAATTGCACTCCTAAACAATTGCATGTATTTTTGTCTAGGTTTTTTGCCACTGTGTTTCTATGGAAAGATTCGAATTGAATTAGTAGCTATTTTGATATGAGTTTGCCTAGTCGTCTATGATCATACAAGAACGAAAACGTTGATGGAAATTTGTGTACTATAAAACTCCTTGACAAACGTTGTCTGAATTATTAATTAGGAGTAATGAGTGACCTTATTATTTAAAACCTTAAGTCTATCTTCACTATCATCAACAGTCCATTGTTGGACTTAAAACGGAGGTTTTAGCCTAATGACACCCTGGTCAGAATACCTTTCCTTAGCAGTGATATTGTCCTGCGTAGTATATTGTCCTCCCTAAAGGAGTGGTCACACACCTTATTCTTATTGCGGTCGCCACACGGATCGAATTAATCTTATATATACCTAAATTAAACTACATATATTGGACTACACGGTTGGCCTAGTGGTTTCAGTGGTCGCCACACCGCTTCCTACTACGCCAAGTGTTGTGGGTTCAAATCCTACATGGGACAACATTTTATGTGATCCATAATTTGTTGTTCTAAGTCTGGGTGTACTTTGTGTCCGTGTCATGTATGTTTGTAAAGATCCCCGTGACACAGGAACGTATATTACTAATGCGGGATTATCTTTTAAAAAAAAATATTCAAATTTCTAGAAACACGACTATCCGGTCAAAACTTTCAAATACATCAAATTTTAATCTTCACATTTTGTATTGGATAAGTTACGTAAAATATAATTCTTATGATAACTACTACCACATTTCAACGCTTTATCACCGGCGATAAGGAAGATAGCTAATGTAGTGCTTTTACACTCTCCGATCTAGCTAACGGAGTGCTTAAATTACCGAAATATTAGTAAGAATTAAAAAAGCAATTATGCAGGGGATTCTTAATCCAAACTGTTTATTTTACGTTTGTTATTTCTTTATTAATGAACCTATTTCTTCATCCTTAAAGGTGAAAAATCAAACATTACAGTTCATTACAATTCATAGTGATTTAGCTTTATTGAAGCCTATGGATTTTTAAATGGATGGAAAATATAATTGTTTTTTTAACGTATAATCGTAAAATAATCACTAAACAAAAAGAAAAATAAAGATTGAAACCCATGCCACGCCCCACGTCTCTCCATAAGCTCTTACAAATAAATAAATATTGTTTTGCGTAGGAAGTTGGTACTTATTCTAGGACCGGGGCTTAGAAACAACTTAGTCTTGCTTTTCTTAAAGTACCTGTCAGCTGACAGCCTCTCGTTTACTTCATAAACGTTTAAGTGAAATTATCGAACGACAGAACTATTATGTAACTGCCTATTTGTATGCTAATAAAATATGTAAAACTTATATATGCTAGTGGTAACCAAAAAATTATTTCTTAAAGAATCTTTCTAAAACATCACAATACAAATGTCCCATCTTGTTTATAAATATCGTACATCTTTGGTTCAGTTTCTTGAGTTAATCGTGTTTACTGTGTTCGAGTGTATTTTAAGTTCATAGTCTTGTGCAAAATATATTTTACTACCCACTTTTGTTTTATATAAAGCTCTCATTTGATTTATTTGTTAACATTTTTGTATGTTTTCTCAGTATGTGAATTTTGTAAATTCTTTTGAGAAATAAGTTTCTTTAACCGTAAACGTAACATTAAATTTGATATTTTTAAGTAACAATAATACGTAACTCCGTATTATCTACGAAACAATGTTCGAGATGATTATCAATTACGTTTTATGATAAATTCGTAATTCAGTATTATTCTTGTAAATGATATGTTCCATTATATATTGCCGCGTTCTTGCTATATTACACGACATATTCAAGGACCATCTCAATATGTCGCCATAATGTGGGTCATACAGCATTGTTGCATTGTCTGCATTTGCAAAAAGTATTCTTAAAATCTACTTACATGCTTTCCATCAGGCAGAGTTAGGCTATCTACAATGTTGTACACCTTACAAAATAACAATATTTCCTCGCCATATTAAAATAACAGTTAAATCCTTAGGACAAAAATCATCCAAAGTCATTAGGGTCATCTCCGCTGTAAACAATTATACAGCTATGACGTCAGTTTCCAGTTAAATCGTATGACCGTTTAGAGTACTCGCAACTAATTTCATGAAAGGCGCCGCAGTGCCCTAATGCTCGCCGCAATTAGCACACAGGACGTTCTATAGACGATTTTATTGCCTTTAATAGCCCACAAAACAGAACATTTATAACGTTTATTGCAATGACATATCCGTTCTCCATCTATCTAGGACTTTCATTTAATATTTTTGGTGAAAAATAAGTGAAATGGTACTAAAAACGTATTTTAAATCTTTAATAAGAGTTTAAATTGTACCTATACAATACTAGGCGAAAGCAAGTTATAGAATTGTAAACGTCTAAACAGTCATGATTAGTAATGGAGAGATACATATAGTCTCCAACATCATGCTGTAGTTAAGACTGGCAATCAGTACCAGTAGTCTTGAGCGAGAAATAATTGCTCCCATAAAATGTAAACAACCATAAGTATATTATATACCTATTTTAGTATCTATTACCTCCATCACTTCACATTCCAGGAAGTCCACGCTAAAAAATGATAAATGGCAGAGGAGCAATATTTATTATAGCAAAAAATGACATAATTTTGTTTTATTCTCACCTTTATACCACTTTGAATAAATATATTTATTCTTAAAGTAAATAAATAATAATTTAAGCCAACTCTTTAAAATTCGAAGTTATAATTTATAAAGGCGAAAATGAAATGCTACTAACGACTTTAATGATACTTCCAATCGGATATTTAACTGCTATCACGGAGGTACCAATACATATTTAACTCAACTCTTAACTCAACGAAGGTCCTTTTTTCGTATTAGTAAAATATCAATGATGGTAATATTTTTTTCTTTAATAGTTAATATTCTATCGTACTTATTACTTATTATTCTACAGCTTACACAACAGTATCATTTCAAACACACATAAATAATACGATATAGCTTCATAAAAATGCTAATTTAGGTCGAGTGACATTCGTATGTTTCGGCACACATCATCACTCACTCATTGTCATTCTAAAAGCCGCTCGTTGCAGTTTTTGTCGCATGTCTGCATGATTCCCATGTTTACAAAACCACAGACGCATATCCACTGTTTATAATTGTACTTTCAGGCCCGTATTGTGAACACAGCTCGCGTTTGCTGACAATCACTTAGCGATCACAAATAAAAAGACACACATGTAGGCGATATTGTACAACATATAAGTTTTATTTATACTAAATTAATTTTTAGACGTTAGTACTCGTATATGCACACAATATCGCCCACTCGTGAAACTATATCCATAGTGTCTGTGTATTCATATCTATGGCTTTATAATATTTGATATGATTAATGACCCTGTGACAAAAAATAACGGTAAGTAATTGTATGTCGTACATTACATAGCATTATAAAAATCTTGACATCCACTTAAATACCAATTTTTAATTTGAAACACAAATAATAACGAATCATGGGACTTTACATTGCATTATCAACATTTAATAAATAATATTTTTGATCTTACTATTCTCATTCAATATCTATTTCAAGGAGAATATCTATATTAACAATGTTATTCAATGCATATTTTTTAATTGATTACGTCTGCCTTAAAATTTCCTAGTATCTTTGCCTGATTGTAGCAAAATTAAATTTGTTAATGAAACGGCCAATAGCAGATAGGATATAAGGTAATGAATGCCTTCCGTTTCGAACCATAACAAGTTAAGACTATTAGACCCTCCTTTGTCCGTTGCCTGGGCGGTCTTGATCGGTGTCAATGAACTGCACCAAGATTGCAAGAAGTCAAAAAGAAAATACTCCTATAAGATTAAGTTCAAGTGGCTGCTGCTATTGTATTATTTAAGGATTTTTTAGAACTCACATTCTAAAATATTTCATTTTACATTATTATATATGGTGCCTCGTAAAATAGTTGAAAGCTTGCTTTAAATGCAATCTTAGCATGAAACGAAATACCCATAAAATAATCTTATAGAAATACTTTTCGAATTTCAGTTTCAATAAACTATTCCGTATTTGTAATATCCATCGAACACCGTTGTAGGAACCTTATGATATTGGTAGGAATGTAGTCTACTTGTGTAGGTATCATTATTATTAATGATTTTATAGATTTTTTTTCCGAAACGTAGGTGCTAGTTGTTATCCGAAGATAAAATCCTAGAATCAAGTCTAGGATTTTATCTTATTATCAATTTTGGGGAATGTTATATCGTGGATATAAAGTTTTTGTTTCAAGTGGTCTGTCCCAAATATGTGTGTTACAAAGTTTGTGAGCCAGAGATTTGAGGGATCGTTTTTATATCACTTTTTCTACGATGATTACAACAGTCATTGACGCTCATGGAAAGTGAAAATGGCATAATGGACTGCGAAAAGAAGTCGGACAGTTCGTTGTTATTTTTTTGTGGTAGGCTCTCTAGTCTTACTAACTGTTCGTTACATAACACTCAACAGCAAACATACCTAGCTTCCGTTTACTTCAAACAATCTACTTGCTCTCCATGTACCCATCGACATTGTTACTGATTAGGTGTTTTTATTAAAGTTTAGTTCTATAAATCGACGATGAAATTATACAAAACAACCACTTACTCCGTGGTTTTACAATAAGAACATCTTTTCTTTTTTCTTTCTGTGTATATTTTTTCGAAGGTAAATTACTTTCTTATTAATTTAATTATGATGTTTTGTTAACCTTTTCTAGGATAATAGGACAATATTTAGGGTAAGTCTAAAAGTAGACAAAATTTTATAGGGTAAACATATCACAGGATCGCACGGAGGTCGCATATTATTATTTTTTGCATGTTAAATACATTGATCAAACTCAGAAAACATTGCAACAGTGAAATAGAGTATAAGTTCAGATTTCGATTAAGATAGACACATATCTGACTTGATATAACGTCAGCTAAATATGTTTTAGCCTTAGTATGGTTGTTGTTCTCTTTGATGTTCGGCTAATGTGCTATAATGCGGTTGGGGTTGGGGTGGTGCTATAATGACTCGTCTCAATCACTCGCACTGACGCCACCCTCTCCTTCATTACACTTACAGAATCATTAGACTTCATTACTATAGAATAAATCTTCTCTTGTGGACAATATCACGGTATTTTGATATTTATGTGTGACTTTGTTTTGACATTTATTATATTAAATAGAATTTTACTTACAATCAATATAGCACTCTCAATGTCATCTTGTTAAGATGAGCTAATCGCTAAACTATACAGAGAAATATAAAATTAACAGCAGTTATCCTTTTGGTATTTTATGACCTCTTGCCCAATATCCGTCCGAATAATGTAAATAATTATCCGGTCGGATTTAAAATATCCGTTTCATCTGCATATATTTTGAGTCGTTATTGTGAGACGCTTTGGCGTCATTGACCTACTCTAGTCTATAGTCGTATTTAAGACTATCACCCACAAAAGCTTGTGATTTTAACCTAAGCCATAATGCAACCCGTAAAAACCACAGGAATCTCATCAAATTTGTCCACTATTTTTTTAATGTGAACGTATTCTTTTTCCTGTCTTACGTATCGTGATACGTCGATAATAATGAACCTTTCATTATGGACCATATCTACACTTGTAAATGAATCTGACGAAAGGCAATCCGATTGTCTTTTTCATAGCAGTTTGCCTGTCCTGGTCCGTATACACCTGCATCTCAATAGTCGTGTGTAGTCCTTCTTTGAAATCCCCCTCCTCCAAATCAGGAGAAGGAGAGATGTCTGAGAAACCTATAAATAATAAACTAATAACTTTATACGATTAGACCGTACAAGACGTTTAGGCTGATGACCTTATAAACGACTTTCTGTGAGGTCCCTTAGAGCTTTCTGGTATTTTTCTTCCTTGCGCTTCCATCTTCCCATCACAACTATGATGAATGTCATGTTATTTACTTCTTAAATACATGGTTACAATATAACATTAACTATAAGGATCTACTTTTCCTGCTCGAAAATTTCAATTGTCCGTAAAGTGTAATATGACTAAACGGTTGGTACACACTAGTGGTTTCAGTGGTCGCCACACCGCTTTCTACTACGCCAAGTGTTGTGGGTTCAAATCATACACGGGACAACACTTTGTGTGATCCATAAATTGTTGTTCTAAGTCTGGGTGTACTTTGTGTCCGTTTCATGTACGTTTGTAAAGATCCCCGTGACACAGGAATGTATATTCCTAATGCGGGAGATGTCTTTTTATAGAAAAAAATTATATTAATACTCTTTCTTGTCAATAATATGTTAGAATTGTTTTTGATTTAGATAGGAATAAAGGCCTGTCAAAAATCCGACAATATATATAAATGCCTTAAATAAGATTAGGATTGATATTGTACTATGTATTATATGATAGCCGGTAAAGAGGATATAAGAGGGTCAGAGGGAGATTACTTCCCCATATACGATCGTTAACTTTTATGTAGCAAACTCGACTTTTTTACAACATGCCCAACGATTCTTTAATCTTGTTAATGATATCAGGGGTAACATATACAATTTAATCTTATCGTGTGTGTTAAAATCCAATTTTCCTTGGTACTGAAGATTTTTTGGCGAGATTTTTACTAATGAACTTCACGGTCGACCAGTGGTTTAAGCGATCGCCACGCCGCTTTCTACTGGCGCCAAGTTGTGTGGGTTCAAATCCCACATGGCTAGAGTTTAAATGCCCGTATATGCCGAATAAATGTCTTTTACCTGGACAAAAACTTTTGTTCATAATTTTTTTAATTTAAATTTTATATTACTTTATTAATATTATATTTATTAAGTTTTAAATTAATATAAACCTCCTAGCTTTGGAGGGGCACATGTCAAGCAGTGGACTATATATAATATATTTATATATAGTCCACTGCTTGACTATTTAATAAAAACTGGCTTGTACTAATATTCTTGTAAATATTGTTTGCATCTGATGTAGATTTTTCTTTTATTTACATAATTACTACGAAATTTATAGTATTAAATGTTTTGTCTTTTCATCTATCTCAACATATTTCTACAATGCTTGAAGGTTGACTGAAAGAAAATGGTTCATGCATGGCGCAACCCATGTAGTCCCATGTGGGATCCACAAATGGTTGTTCTGACTTGACTGACTTTATGTAAAGTCCTCACAGGATGTATATTCCTAATTCAGCAGTTCTTTTAAAGAAGACACATTTTTGTATAGTAATCAGTAAATTCTTATTGTTAAGAGTTCATGTTTGAAAGTTTAGTTTCAAATGTTAGAGTACGAAAACTATTTGTGATTTGCTGTCGTAACTTCCAAGTATTTTGTTAAGGGAGGTAAATTTCAGGTTTTTTTTTTTTTTTAATTTAAGCTGCCAAAATGACTCTGCCCTGCCTGATGGAAAGCATGAGCAGAATCCAAGAGTGGTGGTCACCATCCTCAATGCGAAAAAGAACAATGCAGCATGGTGACGCACACTATGGCGGCCTGGGGGGAAAGGGGATGGTGAGGGGGATAGGGGGCGTTGGATTGGGGTATGGGCCTCCGGTATCCTCACTCACTCGATGAAACACAGTGTAAGCGCTGTTTCACACCGGTTTTCTGTGAGGCCGTGGTATCACTCCGGTCGAGCCGGCCCGGCCCATTCATGCCGAAGCGTGGCTCTCCCACGGTATAAATGTATGAAGTTCGTCAAATCACATAGGTCTAATATATGTGTGATATTAATTTTTCAACAGACTTCATTACTCCACTGCTGGCCATAGGCCTCGCCTTACCAGGAAAACACGGATTAATTTTATCAAATTTTTCTCAGACGAAGTAACAATAAAATATAAACTATACCTACTGTAATGCAAACAGCTTATTTTGATTAGGTATACTCGTATGTTAATCATTTATAACACTAACAACATATCATCAACAACCCATAACGTCCCACTGCTGGGCTCGGGTCTCTTCTCAGGAGAGGGTTAAGGCCATACGTATGAACATATGTTCATCATCATTTTGATATATGGACTCGGTTACCGGTATAAACACTCCCAAGATTATTTGGGTCTCTAGTAAGTATGTCTATCTATCAATAGCAACCAAAGAGTACCAAAATACTGTAACATTAAATAACAGTTCGTTTGCGCTTAGTGCTTAAGAACTGATCGATCTAGCTTTAAAGCTTGAAAGTTGAGGGCAAACGAGGCGCTTAGACGTTAATACACCGGAGGTGCCTTATCTGGCTCGTTTGTACCCCGGGAAGCTCTTTAGAGCGATACGGTGAGCTTCAGTCTCGGGGCTTTGATCGGCCCAATTCAGGCTCCTTCTTAAGGAAATAATGGCGCTCGCTTAGTCTAAGCTTGTAGTATACTGTACAAAGTGTATATATATATTACTCGTTACAACAGTTTTTTAAATCTGTATAGGAAGTCTTTGCCCGTAGAGCACCCTTTATTGTTCATTATGTACATTATTTTTATCTAAATGTTATTATTGAATAAAAAAATATGTGACATTGATCCTTGTTTTGAGAGGAAATTACATCTCAGTGTACTGAGTGGCGAAGTCAGATTCACGCAAACGTAAACCAGTTCGAATTGGCTCGCAGGGCCGAACTAGACCTCAGACGGGATACTATCAAATCCTGGCCACCAGCTTCCATGTTACTAGTGAGCGCATTAACGAGCTAAATAAAATAGGTCCTAACTTTGACGAGTGAGTGTATTATTTTCTATTCTTTGCCTTAATTAAAATAACGCAATATAAACACTAAAAAATAAATAGGTAATATTAAAATTTGATAGACGTTTCTTATGAGAAGTCAGAGCCTTGTCCAGCGAATCATGTATTTATTTAATGACACGTGAGCGTGGATTTAATTTTACCTTTTTTATAAAACTGTCTAACGTAATGGATCGGTGAAAACCTTCAAAAGTAGGCTTGGCGCGGAGACTAGTCGACGCGAGGGGTCGGGGGGGGTTAGGGCCGTTGTATTATAGTGAAAACATAATTTGCATATCAACCGTGAAATGCCTATTATTCGTAATAGTTTTCGTAAAATATACTTTTTTACGTTTTGAATTTAAATTTAGTTAGCAACTTTTAGTGAAATTGCCCAACTCTATTATAATTTGAAATGATATTGTGGATGTAAAAACGCCTAAAGTTCTCAACTAACGGTTGTAAACTTGTCATTTCTTCCTATCAGAGTTCTCTATAAACGAATTAATATGTGAAAAATATACTAAAACTGCATGAAAATCTGTTAAGTAGTTTCTTTGAAAAGATCTGAACGAACTGACAGCAGAAGTAACTTCGTTTTGTACTATGTAAAGATATTAAAGCATTTTACATACATATAGTGTGTAGCATAAGAAGTTATTGCAAATATTGCAAATAACAGTCTAAAAATTCCCAGTTAAGGGAATTTTTAGACTGTTATTTCTTGTAACTTTATAGAAGATTACTTGAGTATTACGCAATACGATAAGGAAAAACGTACAGGTAGGTAGTTCTTTTTATAAATGACCATTATATTGCAGGAAAATGGCAAACAAAACAAAGTTTTTTGAGATGTATTTTGCTGCTTAAAGAGATATTTCATTTGCAATAGATTGATAAAATTTTAAGTTTAGTGTCATACTACGTCTTTATGTAGAAATTATTCATTTTGTCTACACTCTATTTTATTATAAAAGTGAAGAATTTATTTGTTTTTTGTCCTCGTTAATCTAAGAAAGTACTGGTCCGATTTGAAATATTATTCCATTGTTAGATAGCCCAGTTATCGAGGAATGCTATAGGCTCGTTATCATCATGCTAAGACCAAAAGGAACGGAGTATCATTAAAATATGTTGCAAAAACGGGAGAAAATTATTCCTTTTGACAGCTTTCATTTCGTACGCTGCGTAAACGGTTAAAGTTTCACAAAAACAATGTATGAAAGAACGGTCAGCTACAGCATATATCTATTTTATAAATTTGGCGCAACCCTTTTTATGGTAGTCAAATTTGATCACGCTGTATAACATCACGCTACGGGCAGTAGGAGACGTGGACGAGTTAACGGGGATCAGCTGATCATATATTTATTATGAAAATACCTATGAAAAACGTATTTCGGCTCACTATAACCGTTTTTATGGTAACCAAATTTGATCACGCTGCATAACTTCACGCCACGGGCAGTAGGAGACGTAGACGAGGTTGCGGAGGGCAGCTAATCATATATAAATTATGAAAATACCTATGAAAAACCTACTTCGCGGGAAAGCCGTCATCATCAATCTACCGCCTTTTAATCCTTCCTCTTCTTTCTTTCGTAAATGAAAAAATATGTAAAGTCCTGTAAATTTATTAAAAGCTAACAATATGTAAAGAAAAAATACTTTGTGTGGGCCTTTCTTTTGCATGACCTGTATTTGTGTCCAAGAAAAATCTCGAGTAAATAAAAAAAAATCAGTTATGATTTCTTTATGTAATAACATATACAATTAATCCAACTTACTTCTTTTTTTTTCACAAGTATTTCGTTGTATTACCAACAACAACAACAACAACCCATAATGTCCCACTGCTGGGCTCGGGTCTCCTCTCAGGAGAGGGTTAAGGCCATACGTCCCCACGCTGGCCAAGTGCGGGTTGGGGACTGGCAAGAATACGTTGTGGCTACGTAAATCTTGCCGTTGGATGTTTTTTAAGCCGCCCGAAGGCCTCCAACTAAGCTTCACGACTGTTATCGTATGATAACAACCGGGACCGACTGCTTAACGTGACCTCCGAATCACGGAGACGCTCATGGTTACATGCCACTAGCGGTCACCCATCCAGGTACTGACCGCGCCATCGTTGCTTACCCTCGGTGATTGTTTCTAATCACCGAGTGCAACTGGGCTATGAGCGCCTCTTACTGTATTACCAAGTGCTAATAAATATGGCCTATGTCTAACAGTGGACTGCGTAGGCTATAGTAGTAGGATAGTGATGACGATGTATTTGCCTTAATTTTTAATGTCGTGACTTATAATACTGCTCATCAATAATTAAAATTATAGAATATATTAACGTTACCCAATAATGTTAGCATTTATCAATATGTATCGCGTGTTAAACAATTTAGATTGCGATCTACAAATTGTGTTCATACATATAACATTGATGGCACAGAATTTGGTTCGTTTCGTAGGCAACTGTTTATTTTTGGCACTCGACACTAATTTTTATCCGTTATGTGGTTCCGTTATCCATTATCAAACTAAATAAGATATGCTTTTATTATTGCATTTCACTATTCATTACACTAATTCTGATATATATTTTGTGATATATTTTTGACGCTTATTTTTTTGTTTCAGGTAAATAACAAGCTACTTCTTCAGAAGGTTTATGGGAAACATCTCAAAAGTCCCGGAATTGCGCATTTAGTTCGTTTTTATATATTGCTCTTTTAACTGTGTTATAAGTGCCATTCACGATTTCGGTTACGCCAATATTTTATTATATTTCATTTTATGAAGATCATAAAAAACTCGGCCTATGCCTTCACTTCTTTTATACCAGAGGTAACGTACCCAGTAGGTAAAGAGTAAAGGAAGGAAATAAGAAGGTACAATTTCGATATATAAAACTGCGATCTTTAATTCTTTCGGCCGTTTCCCAAATGGAAAAATTCACTCAGCCCGCGGCCACAAACGATTATTTATCTTTAGATAGTGACACGCTGAGGGTGGCGGTACCACGAAGACGGCTTGCGGGAATGTCCACATAAATAATCGAGAGCTTACGAACTCTCCCGCCGGAGAAACACTTCAGAATATCAAGGCAACTTTGAACCAAATTGATCGCGAAACGTTACTGTCTAATGGGGTGTAGATCCACTTATAATGGACAATGCCGCCGTCTAATTTAGAAAAGATGGTCCCTGTATTGAATAAATTTTAATGTTTCATTAATGATGTCATTATCCTCTGTACAATAACGATGTTTTTGAGGCGACAAAATTACATGTGTCATTGCTATTTCGCCAACCTATGTAAGTGTTTAAACACACTTCTCGAGTGTTAATGACTAGCATTTGAAACTTGTTTATGTAAATCAACAAGCGACCAATGGTTGATTATGTACCTATGTAATTAAAAGGAACTTGTAATACGTAACAAAATATAACATGCAAAAAGAGGAATCATATTAAAAAACTTTCTCTTACTCTTAAGTTGGTTAGATAATTGCATTTATGAGTAGCTCTCGGGTAATTCAATGCTTCGGGTGATATGTATGCCGCTTGTATACAAATGTACACAATTGATTTGTAGAATTTATGGAGCGGGGAGTCGAGATCATAAATTGGGATGTGCGGATCCCTGGAGCATAAATCGACAATTGTCCTGTCAACGTGTGGGCGCCGCCGCCGCCATCTTCTCGCCACCTCAGGCCGATACACAATGTCCATTACATATCACCCGATTCAATCTCAGAACCGACCACTGTATGAATTAGGAATTCAAGATGAGATTATTTAAAACTCTCTTTGGACAACGTGAATCATATTTTAATCGTGAATCATAATATATATTTACACGTTTTAGATGGAGACCGCCCGATAGTAGAATATTATTCTTAACCTGTAATATAAGATAAAAAAAAATCCGGACAATCGAGACGTGGACATTGGCGACGGTGAATTTTATTGACGATAAAGTTGACCGATCAATGAGGATAGTCATTACTATGTTGTAAATATCACTGATGTATCATAGTAGTCGAATAGAAACTATCAGGTGTATAGTTAAATACCTTTTTAACTGTGAACTGATTGTAATTAAGGTATAAAAATTAAGACTGTAGGCTCAAGTGGTAATTATAGCTTCAACCCCAGCCCCGGCCTACTTCTGTTATGACAAGGGTGTTTTATAAAGAAGGATTAAGGCTTATGTCGAATAGGTAAAATAAAGTTGAGTAATTAAATTTTGTCGCGTTAATTGATGTCGAGAATTGATCGTGCCGGTAAACCCAATATGAAATCAAATATAAAGAACCCTTAACACTTCTAAAGTATAAGTATGATCATTCTATTGAACTAAAAATTTTCTCTCATACACATTAACTGAAAATTGTTATTGAAGTAATTAATTTTAGAAGATAGTCTCAGTTTTCAGAAGGTGACTTTAAAATTACTAAACTTTTTACATTAAGTTGTAAATTTTTATCTCTTATAATAGGCGTTTTATTATATTACTATCCAGCTTGAAGTATTTAATCTGCAGCAAGTCGCAGAATGAAAATACGAAAGTAAGAAATAATGAGAATATGAATGAAGGAAGAAAAAATGAAAAAAAAAATCATGCATTTACAGAATAAGTTTCTTTTTTAAAAGTAAGTTGAAACTTAATAGTTAATATTGTAGCTGGCAGACAGTATTATATAAATAGATTGAATGCTTTTGCAACATTAACATCAATACAAATACATAAAGAGATTATTTTCTACAGACGACAAATCTGTACCCAAGGTTTGAAAGAAATAGTCTACGTTATGCATATCTACGTTATAAGTAATTGTAACTACAGATATAAAAACATGAGTACATAATAGAGAAAGGTTTATGACCTTTAGGGAAACTGTTGTCAACGAGCGCATGTTGTATGGTTTTATACTCTTTATTATTGGTCTTAACACGGAAGAGAGTGGTGTAAAGATAGTGTAATTAATAATAATAATAATAAATATTTCGGACATCTAACACACAACGCCATCTAGTCCCAAACTAAGCAGAGCTTGCATTATGGGTACTAGATAACTGATATTAATACATAAATACTTCTTTTTTTTTGTAATTACACATATATTATACATAGAAAACACCCAAACTCGGAAACAAATATTTGCAGATCATACAAACATTTGGTCCGACCCAGGATTCGAACCCGAGATCTCATGGACAGCAGTCGCGTACGCTACCACTGCGCCACCGAGGCAGTCGTAGCGTACGCGACTGCTGTCCATCAACGTAACCACAAACAACGTAATTATATTATTACGTTGGTTTTATTGTTTTAGACCTCTTCTCCATACACATCTAAAGTAGCAAATAACTGTCAACCAAACCGGGCAAAAGAAAATATAGACGAGCACTTGCTTGAATATTATTATTGTAGACATAACTAACTGATTCTTAATAGATCTATTGTTTTATTAGTCCACGATATCATCAATCATGTCTCCAAATCAAATAAAGATTAAGACACGTACTAAACACAGTCATATCCCGTTGAATAGGTCATTATCTTTTGTCTTCGTCTTTTCTTTAGTCAATGATTTCTTAATGTACAGTGTTTTAGTTTTTGACTTAAGTATTACCTAATGTACAGTGTTTTAGTTTGACTTAAGTATTTTGATTTTAAACTGAATAATTAGAGTTAATTATAAGAATTAAGTATGTGCAAAGTCACTGGGTTGGTATTTGTTTTCTTTTTTGCCAACATTCTGACATAAAATATATCTTTAATAGATTTAATGTACTATAAATTAATTACTCAATTATAATGTTATATCAATTACTGCATTACTATTACACTATCTATTCTTCCCTTTAGTTAACTTTATTAATAATGTGCTTGTGGAGGAACGGGCCACATGCTCCTCCAACACAAAGGGAGGATCCTCCAACCAGGCGAAGTGACCATGCCTGGCGGGCCACTGCCCAACGATTGATGTTGGGAAGTTGTATATATGTTAATCGGCGCTAGAACATTTATTGCGCGATGCAGGATTGGTAGCTTCTTCGTACACTACGTTACTCCGTAGTTCAGTGTATCTTCGGTGGATGGCGTTGTCATATATTTATGTTGACGCTGTATGTAAAAGTCGCCACAAGCTGAAATGTAACATTTTCATGACTACCTTATGTTATGATCTGATTTTCAAGGTGGTAGAGCCACGCTGATCTTAGCCCGTACGGTCAGGCTCGACCGGGGCGGAACTACCCTCGCACAAATGATCAACGTAAAATGACGGCGTTTGTGCTGTATTGTTTCGTGGATGAGTGCTAGACCGGAGGCCCAATGATGCAGAAGCATCGCTAGGCCGCCAAGGTGTGGGTCACCATGCTACATTGTTGCATCGTCTGCATTCACAATTAGTATGGTGACCATCACTCTTGGATTCTGCTTATGGTTTCCATCAGGCAGAGTAGAGTCATTATGGCAGGCCCATTCATAAAAAAAATCCAAAATAATCCATTCTAGAAAAGTTTGACAAACATATTGATAGAAGTATCGTAATGGCATTTTTTAATAAACATATAATTAAATGCGATTGACGAAAGATATATTGACGTAAGCCATCTGACAATATCTCATTGTGCAAAAGTTCAATCACATTTCATATATAGTAGACGGGTCTTTACGGTATTCGTCTAGATGATATTTGCTTTTAGTAAATAAGAATACGCGGGCGCAAACAAGTGCTGGCCGCCCTGGAGCAAACAACATCCTTTCCGACATCCAAAGTAGGTACTTACTCAACGAACTGGTAACTTTGCACACACATAATCTATATATTAAATCATTGTTTTATTTGCAAAACCGTAAATTAAAAAGGACTTTCTGAAATATATAGGTTAGTAAGAAGCTAGATTTATTTTCCATTTAGAGTTGAAAGTTTTTTGCTTTGCTTAGCAATGGGTATTCGTATGCTCTGGGCAATGACGATGTGGACGAAAGGGCTACGCCTTTCTAACAACAACTAAACTTGATAAAAACTATTTGTACGTCTACATTTGTCTGGAAAAATAGACGCAGATAGTCTATTGCAAATATATTAGATACTAGTTTAAGTCTATTGCAGATATATTAGATACTAGTTTATGCCCGCAGCTCCGCCAACGTATATTTTAGTTATCGCAGCAAATAGCCTATGTGTTATTCTGTTGTATAAGCTATATTACTGTAAAGTTTCATCCAAATCCGTTCAGTACTTTTTACATGAAAGAGTAACAAACATCCATCCATACAAACTTTCGCGTTTATGGATATGCAATCGGACCTAGTAGCACGTGCATGCACGGAGCATGTCCACGTTGAAAAGATAGACTTTATTTAGTATCTATAAGTTCGATTTGAGATTTTGACCTAATTATGTGTAACGCGAGGTTGGAATCGTTACTTAAAACATATGTTATATTGTATATGCTAGTTATAATTAGACTGATATAAATTATGATCTTCCATCAAATTTAATCTTACCAAGTGGACAGCTGAAGAGTGGATCATTATACGTCTTTCTAAATAATAAAATGGGCAGTAAATTAGTGTACATTATGAATAACGAGATAATAATATCTCATATTACCGAAAACCGAACCCGAGCATATCTTTATTGCAATCTATGTAGTTTATATAATAGTAGGAGGCAAATTAATTCATCGCACGGAGGCAGCATCTCGTACGATAAGTTTGAGGCCGGCCCCAGGGTGCTGAACACCAACTATCCTAACGAGATCGGGATTTCTCAGAACGTTACGTTCAATGGACGTATCGTTACCGCGGACCCATGTGTCGGTTCTCCTATCACTACATCATTTACGAACCCAAATTAAACTTACAAAACCAACATTTAAGTAGGCAATTTTGATAAGAAGTGCTTAAAAAAATATTAGTTTATTTAAAGTCAGGGCGTAGCTCAATCGATCGTGGGTGAAGCGCGAAGTTTAACGACGGTTAAGAGGAGTCACGGGGTATTAATAAGAAACGATGCGAAGTAGTACTGATATTTGACAAAACAAGAACGAAAGGACTGGACTATATGAATGGACAGCTATATACCTGGTTACAAGAAAATGTAATAAACATAAGTATTTATTAATAAGATCTCATTGTCAAAAGTTTTTACGTTCTGCTAAATAAAAAGATGGAGCTAATTATTTGTAAGTGTTTGTAAAGTCCACTGCGACCAGGGATGTAAATTCATAATGCGGTAGTTGTCTTTAAAAAAATAAATCATTCAATTGATCTTAACAAGGTTTGTAGATGGTTCTGATTTGGGGTGACAAGCAAAAGATCAGTGGGCTAAAGGGCACAAGGAAGAGACCTATTTCCAGTCGTGCTGCAGAAGACTAATTGATTGATAAACGGATTAAAGCAAAATAAGCTGCAACTGGACTTAAATTAAGTTTAAATGTGCCTGACTGCCAAAAAATATAGTACTTTACGAAATATACAAACATGAGATGAATAAAATGATAAACTTTTTAAAGAGGCTACAAAAGGAACCCAAAGCTATGGCTATATTCAATAATTCACGAAAAGCACTCACTCCCGTTAGGATTTCAATATGTTCAGTAGTGATAACTATGATTTATGGTGGTGTGTCCCTTCTTCACGTGAAATGTTGTGTTGACACCTAAATTTATGATGACATTACAACAAAAGCTATGTCGGGGTTCGACAGGCCGACGATATTTGTAGCGCTGTTATACTCTGTACTTGAATGAAAGATTATTTATTTAGAAACCAGTCGAGTACAGGTTGAATTCATCTCAAGAGAACTTCAGTAGTTTCTAAATAAATAGTTTTTTAATACTTAATACAACAAATATTTGTTGATACTTTCTACATAAGAAAGAGAAACGGATTCATGGGCATCCAATCCAGAAAAAAAATTAGAATAAAATAAAATATTTAGACATAGCTAGAGAATTCTGGTATATATATACATAGCAAAATACCAGAATACTGTACTAAAATAAGTAAAATAGTAAATGATGGTAATAATCTTATTTGTAACAATAACCTGAAAGTGTTATTGTTTGGTCTTGCGATGCTTTTTGATAGTTTAATAATATTTATGCGCAGTTACTCTGTGTAATTTGAGTGTTCCGCATTAGTAGTGCAGTACACCGGTGGCCCATTGATGTTCCGTGATGGATGCCCCCGCTCAGACCGCGATCCGTCATCGAAGCGGATGCCCCGCCAACGCATGCATCGTTCGGTTTTTGCTAACAACGTCAACTCGAAAACAAACAACTGAAGATATTATAATCTTAAGAGCTTGTTTCAAAGTAAATAGTAAATTTTACATTCGAATCAGCGTTAAAAATATGCCTGTTCGATATATAGCTAACAATAAATCCTAACGGTATTAGTTCTTTTTTTCCATAGACGGTACAGAACGGTATTGATGGCTTACAATACATCATTATTTTCTTTTTCAACATTCACAATCCATTAAGGATGAAAAAAAAACATATATGTATATACTTGTATACTTTATAAATCTGTCAATTGTGATCAAGACGATTCTTGTGAAGATCTGAATATCTTGCATAAAACATTGAGCGCCCGCTGTGGCCTGTTTGTAATTCGATTATCACATTATGAAACCAGCCTTCAACTTTGCATTTCTAATTTACCTTATCTCTTCGAATTCATTGTATTGTAATCTCATCTCCCGTTACGGGATGTACGGTCCGACGTTAGAGTTTTTGTGCCTTTTCATACTGCATGATTGTTATCGCATCATTAAATAAATGAAATTGAGGTTCCATGAGCATTAATTAATATGTTGTCGGTTTGGGTGGAGCTTGATCATTATGTCGGTAGAACGCAAACGCGGTGACAAAGATGGAGGGCGTGCGGGAGAAGTTTGCTTTGTTTTTTTGTCAGAGATGCTTCGCCGTCCGTTTAACGTCTCGTTTCATTGTCTCACCAAGCCATTCTCAGTCTGGCGCATGAAAGAATACAACTTTTTATTTTAACATATTTTTTTTTATTAATTGCCTATGTAACTTACCTTAAATAAAACGAACAGTCCAGTTCATTTAATCTCGTCAAGATTTGACGATTTGAATTCTATAAACCTCTTGTTTTTTTTCAAACGCAGATGTGGCAGAACTTTTATTTATTAAATTATTTATGGTAAAGTAAATACCTAAAAGTATATAATCTGCATAAATGTTAAGAGCTTTTTTTAATTTTAGCAAGTGATTTAAAGAGGGAATATGTTGTAACTTATATATGGAAATTGTAATGCATGGCAAACAATGTTTGATCTAACATGGTAATCGAACATACGTTAGCCTCGATGTAAATAATTATGGAAATACAGATCTACCCTTCGAGTTGACTAAACACAAGAAACAACCCACGCACAATCTGATGGACAGCGGAGATTTAGTGCCAAGGCTTCCTAATCTTCGTTTATATACGGAACCCTAAATACCAATGAACTAGCTACTAAATTAGACATGACATAGAACGCAAGTCTCTGTACAAGCAGGTCGTGAGCGAATTAAGATACCCAAAAGATAATAAAATTAAACCGCATTCATGGCCGATGTTCGTAAAGGAGACGACCGTTACTCTACCGAACCTCCAGGGGTCCTAGAAAATTGGATTTTACATTGTTCTTGTGACACCGAAGGTTTTTAAAGGAAAGCACGCCGCAAATATTTTATTTTTCCGCCCGCAGACGTTTACGAACCCTCGTAAAACTTATGTCTCGCAACCTTAGAGGTATATATGAACCAGTTTTATTTGAACGAAAATTTCTTGTGGTGTGGTGATTCATTGAAGTATTTTATAACATAATATAGATTTTTTATGGATTATTTTTACGTTTGAATAAAGAGAGTACGCTTTAACTCCGCATTTATTGCAGTAATTGTGCCAACATATATAGTTAGATAGGTATAAGTAATTATTACCAGTTACTCAAGTAAACTTGACGAAGACAAGACTATTTCTGTTGTGAATCAGAGACCATCCTTGCATCGGAGATGAATGCATACATCATATATGTTGGCATGCCCATTAATAAACGAGAAACACACGAAGAGGCAATATTGCCTGCCTGCACGCTTCCTACCGATTGAATTCTCTGCAAACAGAAGCGAAATACTGCAAAATGTAGCTTCCTGAAAAATTCCTAACTTATATTTAAACATTATCCTCTCATTGCCTTTTAAGCTAGGACGTTATTTCGATGATTAATGTTCAGAAGTTTATTGTAACATTTTCTAGGAATAATCGGTTTCTGATAAATAAAATGCCGATTTATTGATGTAAAATTCTGCTAAACGCGACACCAGCTAAGTTAATCGACTATTTAGCTATAGCTTTTGTATAAGAGTACGCCTCTTTGACTAACTTGAGCTTATTGAACGCGGTGGCCAGAAAAAGCTTTTTTCCTATATTGTTTAAGTTCACACGTTAAACGTTTCATAAGCTGTAATTTTTTACTCACCAGTTACGATTTTCCTTTGAATCTGAATTAAGTATAGCTAGTCGGTCCTTCGAGATGCTTGAATGTGACATTTTGCATTCGTTGGCAGAGTGCCTGTTTTCAGGAATTGTTAGTGCGAAGTCACAAGTGCGAGACCATCTGTACCCACCTCGATATTACACAGCATCACTGCGCCTGTCTTGCACACCAGCTGGGAATTATTTATCTGGACCAGTTGACGTCACTCGCAACTCAGTCCCAGCCCTCATAGCTGTTTGTTATACTTTGCGTTTGTTTTAGTTTAAATAACCTACTTAAATTACTTATGATACGGTATTTAAGTTCAAAAATTTGCATACTCAGCTAATTATAAATTGGAGTTGTATAATAATATAAATGGAATTGTGAAATAAATTATGATAATGTAATGTATACCTACTTACGCTATTTTTACTGAGATTTTTCAAAATTCTAAAAAAAATTACTATAATTTATCTAATACCTTTAAACGGGCAATTTCTGTATATATATTTTATAATCTGAATATCGGAAACGGCTCCAACGATATTCATGAAATTTAGTATGAGGTGGTTTCGGGGGCAATAAATCGATCTAGCTAGGATTTCTAAAATATAATAGTAAAGAATATAAAAGAATATTGCCAAAAAAATTCCCGTCATACAAGTACTTGTTTTTAATATGACCGAGCATGCAGAATAGTAGTAAGGTATTTCAGATTACAGTTACAACTGTAATATTGAATGCTTTTACCAATTCTTCGTTCTCAACCGACCCTTCACTCCATTAGAAATACAACATCATGCTTATAGATATTAAGGTTGCCTGGAAGAGATTGCTTTTGGCAATAAGGCCGCCCTTTGTACACTCTGTCTCACATTTTATGTACTCTCTTCTAACTGTAATATTATAGTGTGCAAATAAAGAGTTTTCTATCTATCTATCTATCTATCTATCTATCTTATAGAGATCAGTTAGCGGTTTTTCTTGATTTTCCGCTAACTGATCTTCGTGTTTGAGTAATAATCTGATGTCTTAAAGTTCGTGTAAAGTTGGCCCAAATTTCCCTATAACTATTAAGTCAACAAAAGGAGTTACCATCCTTATTTTTCCATTCCGAACCTAAAAATGGTGCTAATTGTTAATTAAGGTGCTAATTAATTCACTAAATAAAAATTCGCAAATTCTCTCGAACTGCAACAACCGCAGATAAAATTAAATAATGAAATAAATAATTAATTAATTATTTTATGTTAAGCCGTAAATTCAGCTGTATCACATTAGACTTAAGCCAACTTCAAGTCAGTTGGAGAAAACGTAATGTAACAAGGGAATATTTCTATAAGGTTTCAATAAAAACCCATGCGATTAATGACGATTTTTTTTAAATGTTCGGACCGAATGATTTAAACATAACTGTACGTTTATCAAAGCGGATATGATTAGATAACAGTTTTTTTTTGTAGCTTTATGTAACGTATTAAATTAAAATGGAAGGCGTCAAAGCGATGCGGGCACATTATGCAGCTACTCGGTCACGAATGCTTGCCATTCAGAAACTTAGAGTAAGAATTGCGTTCGCGACTTAACTGTTTAAAACATGTACGGTAACACTTTAAGACTGATTTACGGCCGCGTTTTCGAAGTCAGCGGGGCAGGTAGCGGCGTTGGATCGATGTTGTGTTGTACTATGAGAAATTCTACCTCCTAAAATATAGCTTGATAAGGATGAGAGAAATGACTAGCGAATGTAAAAATAATATTTTGTTTAAGTAAGGTACCCACTTATGTAATAGCATTATAAATAAGTATTTTAAACTTATTTTTCTAATACTGTACAATCAGCAAGCTGAAGTGGCAGTGGGCTGGCCACATTTGCCGAAGAACCGATAACCGTTGGGGGAAACGAGTTCTTGAGTGGAGACCGCGTCTCGGCAAACGTAGTGTAGGAAGTCCACAGGCCAGGTGGAGCGATGATTTCCGCGGGACGGCTGGCAGGAGCTGGATGCGAGAAGCCATAGATCGAACTAAGTGGCGTGAAATTGGAGAGGCCTATGTTCAGCAGTGGATTGCGATAGGCTGATGATGATACTGTACAATCCAAACCTTATAATCTAAGAAAAATCTTGAGTAGTCGAAAAATTCGGGAGGCTATTATGTTGCTACAGTCATAGACTTAGAGAAGATCATATAAATAAAAATGAAAACAAAATAACATCAACGAAGCGAACAAAATTAGAAGTAATAAAGATTATTAAAAAAAATTAATAGGAATAAATAAATAGAATATTAATTTTAAAAAAAATAAAAATCATTCACAATCAGCTTGTAGGAAGGGACTTAGGGAAAGGAAAAGCGACTATAGCAGTGAGGTATCCCTTCCTACCAACTTAAAATGAGTCTGGGAAGATGTTTGACCCGTCAGATTTGTCGGGCTCATTGGGAATTATTTTAAAATATTAGACTTAAAAGTATATATAAAATTCAGCCTTCCTAAAATCACGTAAGTTAGCATGGTTTTTTTTCGCCTTTGATGATAGCTGCTAACTGTAATACCGCGCCGCTTTCAGCTTAGCGAGTATCCATTCCTTTTTAAGTATATGTTAGACTAACGATTCCAAAAATGACATCGACCACCGATTCCAAAAATAAAATCCTTCCCAAATGAGGTAAGTCTGGGGTGACTGGGATCTTAGACTAAAACATTTAAACGCGCCGCTGCCGCTCCCGCTGAGTTCATGTACGCGGCCTAAGACTAGAATCCCATTGATTTACTTGCCTTTCAAGGTTTTAAACATCTATAGTTTATTCAATTCTTCCTAAAAGTAAAAAAATATCATCTTTACTTTTGGTTCTCTCTCTTGGCCGTATGACAGTCTTCTTCTTCTTCTTTTGATGATATGGCAATCAGCCGGATCAGCTATTTCTGCCAATGTCAAGTATTTCAAGTCTTCAATTCTAAGTCTTCGAGTCTTCAAGTCTTCGTCGTGATGGAATTAATGATAAAAAAATACGTATAAAATAAAAAACGTGGATGACATGAAATGGGGACCGTCTTTCGCAAAAACAAAAAACGATTTCTATCTATTTAATAAGTAGTATTTTATACGATACATGATAAGTTGTATAAAATTACATCTAATTCATATAATAATGATATATTAACTTCTACCGGTTTATGGGAAAAACCAGTCTCCAATTTATTTTCATAGACATATTATATAATCGATAAAAGCATTGTATTATAAGATTATTTTAATAACGTTACTTGATTTGGCAGACCGAAATATTTCATTGCAACAATGTGAATAACAATGTACATACAAATGGAGTTAGAACCGTAACTATTTGAATCCAAATCAATAGTTAAACTACATTTTAAAAAATATATGTAAACGGAATCACAACTTTGTGTCACTTCAAAAAATGAATTTAGCTAATCAGTGTATAATTCTGATTGTCGGGTTGGATAAGTTATTAATTTCCGCCGAAGCACTTTATCGATGCGTGTAGGTACTCTAGATAAGTTCAACGATTGATGTCAATTGAATAACATACGAAATTATTTGATAAGACATTAATACACTGCCACGTTGTAATGACCGGTCACTTCAAAATTCTGCCATGAAAAGACCACTCAATAATTACAAGGCACTTGCAAAAACTTGAATCTTTGAGTCTGCTTTGGCGTTTCTTCATGGAAAAGTCGACACTGGTACTTATCTTGTTATTCTAAAACTAAACTAAACATCAGTATAATGAGTTTTATCCTGTGGAATAATTTTCAAAGATTGACTAAAATTAAATATGTCACCCAAAAATAGACGTTATCTTAATACAGAAAAAAACATTTTGGAAATCACTTAACTGAAATAATAATAATAATAAGAAAAATAAACACGCAAATAATAATAATAATAAAGATTTATTTCTGAAAAGTAGCTTACAAGTATAGAACAATCAACAAATCAAGAAACTCAAATACTGCAGCCATACCGAAATACATATAAATCTAAACTAATTGGTAAATATAACTTCCTAAATTTCTAACTATGGTATACTTACACGCATACAAGGTTAAACATTAGTAGTTGAATTGAACTTCAGCAGGATCTATCGCCATCCCCCCAGGTTTCTCTATTTTAATAATTATAAGAAATCTTTAGATTATAACATTACCCGACATACAAAATAAAGGTTTCCAATTTAAAACATACCAAGTACTTGCTATATTTAGACGAAAAGGTTAAACAATTATTACATATAAAATCATTTATATGATTGAATAAAAATTTATGCTGTGAGGGTAGATGGATACGCAATTAACCAAACAGTCTGGCGTAATACCGAAACTTACCTATAAGCGATGACGAGAAAACCACTAAGATTACTACTATATATACAATTATACAACTCGAAGAACTACATTGTATATGAAATAAATGGTTAGAAGATCATATATTAGAGAAACTTAATTTGGTGACGTAACAACAGTTTCAGAATACAATTAACTTTATCGTACACCTGTTTATACAGTTACATGTAAGAGCATATCAAATGGAATGATATGTAGTGCCTAAAAATATCTAGTTACTAGAGGACCTAGGTGCCTCCTAAGAATTGTATTCAAAATACTAAGATGCACTTCTATTAACTTTGTCCATGATTCTATCTGTTATGACTTGCAATTTAGAGAACTGTCGGGTGTGGCGACTAATTACGACCCCTTAATTGTTCTTTACTGAAACGCGATGGATACTATTACTGTGTTAAACAATAGTGTTCAAGTAACTGAATACCTCATCCTTTCAAATATTGTTTAAGCACAATTAATTTACTGTATTATTTACACTTTTCAATTTGTTTTGTCCGTAAAACATTTAATCCTAATGCATGTTTTCTTGTACGTTATTTTGCAAAATATACGACTTAAAGATTGAGGATACGCAGTCCAATCCGTACTACAAAAGTTAAAATACCCAAAAGTTTGCAGGGACAGTGGTATGTACTACTGGATCCTAAAAATAAATTTGCAATTACGCATATTCATAAGTGATTGAAAATTGACATCCAGGGCAAATATATCTAGCACACATAAAATCAGACGCAACGTATAGAGTATAAAAATACAGCGGTAATCGTATTAACACTATGCACTGAATGTAACAGGTCCAAGGTTAGGTTCTAATACAAATACCATTATGCAAATGCATAAAGGGGACTGCCATCAGTATTTGTGCTAGGTTATTTATAATTACATGACTTATAATAATACTGAGCTACAAGCATTTGACTGTCTTACCTTGAATATCTAATATTTTTAACCTTTAGTAAATCTTGAGATAAATAAAATATTCCCATCGTGTCAATACTGAGATTAATTAAAATACAATTTTGCATGACGATTTTAGTTATAACAATTCATGAATTCCGGTTATTCTTGATAATGATTGACGTTAAAAAAGAAATAATAGTTTCGTACATCATTATTTAAACTATTATGCAGTCCCTAGTACTGTTAAAGCGTATCTCCGTGATTTTAATCATAAGGCTGACGGTCTAACAGCAATAAGCCTTTATTGACGGTATAACGGTCTAATTGAAATGAATAATTAAAACTACTCGAGTTATTGTTACCGTGAATGTGTATTTTTTATATTTATCGATCAGTAATAGTTTTAAGTCGCCCTTTTGCAAAAGAAAAGTTCACTACATACTACATTGTTAATATACTTAGTCTGGCCATAAATACTGCTACAATTAAAAATACACAAAATATTACTTTTGAATTTGGAATCGTTATATGAAAATGATATTCATTTGTTCATTGTTTTTTCCTATTTGCACACCAATACATTGTAAAATATTTTGTGATAATAAATTGGAGTGGGGTGATAATTAGAACCGAATCGCTGTGATTGCATTACATTAAGTAGAAATACATTATGTAGCACTCAAAAATACTATTTAAAAAATGCAGTGACGGGTAGTGCTTAATGTTATTATTTTATGTCCTTGTATCTTTCTAAACAGATCTCCTAGTGGTTCAAATGACCCATAAATTTTTGCTACGGACCTGTAGTCTAATTGATTTCAATTACCATGGCCATGTTTACTTGATAATTTAGTCGATTTCATATCTCTTGTCATGACGCTTATACTAATTCCCGAAAGATTGATTTAATGTCTACATATTTGACTATTTCGAAATACAAATTTGCATGCATACTTAGATATTTGTGTGTTCCCGAAAAGGTAGGCAGATCATTAAACGCCCACATGATTTGGTCCCACTCATACCAAATCTTTCCATTACATAGGAAAATTGCCAATATTTTGAATGAATAAGGTAGGTGAGAAAGAATAGAGAGGATATTAAAAATACAGATAGGTATGTGTGTATGTAAACGACAGCTCAATTAATTGAAGTTCGCATACCCGTAACTACAAATTCCAAACTATGTGAATAAAACTAATATCAACAAAAATTTAGATGCTAAATTTGTATTCTGTGACACGGGGACGTATAAAAAACCACTATTATTCGTTTGTATTAGGTTGTACTAATGAATTTAGCTAATATAACCAACCAAACTCTACAGAACGAGAAGAAGGGGCCTTGGGGAATTAGTGAACTAAATGAAAGCCGTTGGCTTCGGTTATAAACAGAGATACAATTAGTTGACCCCAAGGCTTCAGTATCTCTGCCTTTTTTTTCTAAATTATATTGTTTTCACTATTTAATTAATACCTAATCATTGATCATTAATTACTACCTAACCGTTAATGGTAAATTAAGATTACCTCGTCATAATTGAAAAAAAATAAATAATTTGCTACAATTTTACTCATTTTTCATTATTTTGATACTTTAAATTAATTGAACCCAACACTGGCTAAAAGGCGGTTCCTTAGAGAAAAGCACAGATTAACTGTAAAGAAAGAATGGTCTACAACAGGTTTCGGTGTTATACAGCAAAATCTCATGGTTCCACCATATCCACGTAAGGAAGCAATTAAACAAAGAACTCACACCCGGCGTACATTTGAAGTCATCTCTGTAATTAAATGTGACTTTGTCGTCTGGGATCGACTAGTTTTTGAAAATAAAATGGTATTTGCCATATTCAGAGAAACAGCGACATCCGCTAAACCGGGTGGTAAAACCGATTTACAAAAGATTTTTCAATATTAAATGTTATATTAAAGTACGTGACGTCCGTGTTATTTTTGTATTTTTAGCGTTTTTATCAAAAATCTCTCATATAGATTATACTTTAAAGCAAAACTGTTATTATAATACGTAATTAAAACAGTCAAAGTCGTTAACTTATATGAAGTATAAGTAAACACGAGATCGCTCGAAGTTATTAGGTTAATTTGTATTTGACATTTAAAGTACAATATAAGATCAATATTAACGATTAAAATGTTTGAATAACATATTTTCGCATAGTATTCCTTAAGAATTGAGTAGAACAATTTAGAAAAGGTCGTTCGAATGTCTTTAGGAAGTTTCACCAAATGCAAACAACATTAGTTTTAAAGCCTTAATATATTTCCTGTACCTGGAAGTTCCAAAGTGGAGCGTCGTGTGTAGCTAACTTTAAATACATTCAGTGAATGTCGGAGGCAGGTCCTGAGGGAGTAGTTACGTGTTCGTGTGCAACGCCTAAGGCCTCCGGTACCCGCTTTAGAAACGCCAGTCAGCGCCCGTTTAAAATATAAACTTATGAACATTCTAGTCCTCAGTTGTGTAACATATTAAATGCTCATTAATGAAGGTTTCCCGTCTTCCTGTAAATGACTACGTAAGACTCTTCAATTGGGCATCATCCCAACATGGTGATGGAAACACAATACTTAATTTATAAAATACTGTTTGTTCCCATTTACTGTTAACTGTGAGAGATTTTGCTTGCATTTACAAAAAATGAGGAACAGAAGAGACATGAAAAATGGATTATAAGTCTTTGGAGACAGTTGTATATCTTGTCAAATTTTTAACCTATTCGATGTGGAAGTTTTGAGTTGAAATCAACTTATCAAAGATATAGAAGAGATTATAGAAATGAACTTATGTATTTTATATTTTTTGTTATCGTTTGTTATTTCGATATGCAATCGATGTTTCTCAAGAATTTATATATTTACATAATCTTCAAGAACTATCCATTGCAACAATTTAAAGAATTTATTTAAATTGTTGCATTGGATAGTGATAGTGTGAACGGAGCATCATCTTATTCAATTTGCATGTTCATCGCAAACTGCTGAAAGGTGAATATCAATGAAAAGAAGGCATCATTCCTAGTACATCAAGGGAACGCTGACAACGACACGTTCTAATAGAAAATTTTCATATTCATAAGGACGTAGAAAATTTGCATATAAAACGAGCAACTTCGCTTCTCCCGATCCGCGTACTGGGTCGAGCATCCTGTTTTTCATTCTCTCTTGTTAAGAAGTCAGGAGGATTTTAGCTTACATTTAAAGAGTCAAGCGACTTTATAATGTAAGCTAAAGTTTACACATAGTTTTTTCAAATAGAAACGCTTGTTATAGATTCTGCAAACTTGTAAGACAAAGCGTTCAATCAAAAGAGTTTACGCAGCGAGATTAATTGTTGACGCATTATATTTAGTAACACACAATCGTTACAAAATATAAATATGAAATGTTGCAATTTCAACTTGTATTAAATCCTATTGTAGAGATTTCAAACCAAGAAAGTCATTAAAACATAAACTGTTACATAGTCAATTGGTATAGGGATGCAAAATAACTTTGCATTGTATTAATACTACAACTAGCTGACCTTGAAGAGTTATACTTCTTCGATTTTCTATGAATATTTTTCCTGTAGTATAATTTAAAATCCATAAAGCCAAATCGATGTATCTACACTCAAGTGATATGTTAACCAGACAAACATCATAACTTGTTATTTTAAGGTGAGAACCGTAAAAAGAAATGTCAGGTTTTTTTAAAATTTTATTCATTTTAATTTATAGCTCTGTTTAGTTTGAAACGGACGATCGTCATTTAGACAAATCTCCAAAATATTATTGTTAAAATTATTTGTTAATTTTTAAAGGAAACCAACAGCTACTAGTCTAGGCATTTACGAATTAGGCATAACAATAGATAATATAAAGCCAATTAAAGATTTTACGAGTAAAATAACATTTAGCAATAAATTCAAGAACGCTCAGTGCACGAACGAAGTTATATAACAGTCGGATTTATTTTATCAAAGTAAGATCAATCATAAGTGTAAAAGGTGAAAAATATTAACGATCCAATTGTTTTCAAGTCTTTGATTGTTGTAAGTAGATATAATTTTATTAATAAAATAGGCTATTGGTAACACTAAATCGTCTGCCATGTGCATAACAATAATTAACCATTATTGCAAGTTCAATGTTTTTTTTTTGTTTAATTTTAGCCAATTGGATTTTAGGGTTAAAATAGCCAAACATAACTTCACAACTTCGGTTTGCTAAATAAACTTTGATTGCTTAATTCGAACTTTGATTTAACATCAAAGGAAACCATCAAAATGTTTTTCGGCAATTCTATGGAAATCCAACTGTATTTGTAATTCTAATTTTAAGATGTTAATGGTAAACTTCGCAAAAAAAGTTGAAAGATAGAATTTTTTTACAAAAAAAACAAGTTAAATGGAGTAAAAGCCTAATGTACTTATAATACTTAAATTTGTTAATATATAAAACGTTATGTTTTGATTAATATTATTTGGTTTTATGGCTACAGAAAATCAATATGATAAAATATATTAATACGTGAAGCGAAAACTGTACCTCTTTTGAGGAAAATTATGGAAACGGACAAGTGTATAATTTGTCACAGTTTAAGTTTATATGGAGGAGAAGAGCAGAAAGTTAAAAAAAAGACCTATAATCGAATTTTGACCACCGGGCGACCACCAGTTTTTTCAAAAATAATGATACATTTTATTAGAATCAAACAACTCACGCAAAAATTCGACAAGCATTTAAACATTTACATCGTCCGGGAATGTTCATTATTTCAATAAAAATATATTTTAAATGGTGACAATCATCGGATATAAAAATAAAACTAGTCACATATAATTGCAAACCTGACGGTTCAAAACATCCACAGAGATAGTTGAAGTTATGTATGATCGAAATATTCAAATGAAAATGACTTTAAATGCTCAACGTCCTTCAATACACCTTCAGCTTTAACATAACGTTTTAAATTCTAGTTTCTATTCACTGGATAATGAGTACAATCTGAACAGCAAATTATATAAAAAGGAGGGTTAAGTATTTTTGCAATAGGACTATTCAAGTCAAGAAAATATATTATAAACAACTTTATATCTGTCTGTGTTTTCTTGTATTCTTATTTTTGCAACGTCTTCTTGCCTGCCTTGTTGGCGCAGTGGTAGCGTACGCGACTGCTGTCAATGTGGTCTCGGGTTCGAATCCTGGGTTGGGACAAATGTTTGTATGATCCTACATATATTTGTTTCGGAGTTTGGGTGTTTTCTATGTACAGTGTGTATGTATATAAAAAAGTAAAAATGTATTCATATCAGTCGTCTAGTACCCATAATACAAACTCTGCTTAGTTTGGGACTAGACGGCGTTGTGTGTTTAGATGTCCGAAATATTTATTTATTTATTTATCTGCTTTAAGATAACTAGGTTCATATAATCCTTCAATCCAATAATGTTTCAAAATTGGAGTTAGCGTGCTAGGGTCAAATTAATATTAATATAAATTAATTAGCATCAAGAATAGGAATAATTATTATTAATAATAAACGCTCATATAGTTTCGATTTAGCAGACAAGATTAGATTTCCGAAAATCAATTTTTGAACCTTGCTAATGGACTCATATTTTCCAAAATGTCATAAAATCATAAACGTTAAACATTGACAACATTTCTAACAAACATTTGAATCGAAATTGAAATTAATTGTTTTCCGAGTCGACTCTATAGGATTAAATGCGATTTGGTGCCACTACGTAAATTGTATGTCGAATGAGATGTCTTTTTCCGAAACGACTGGAAGGCTTGTTCATTTTTAACAGAGTGTGACGAGCCATTGAAACGATTCTTTTGCATAACGATTGTGCAAGTTGTACCACAAAGCAATCACTGGCCGAGCTATTCGAATGAAAAAGGTTAGGGTTAGTAGACGAAACGTTGTTCAATTTGTAATAAGATCTCACTGAAACTGCTTGTTCTTTAAATGTATTTTTAATTGCTTTGTGCTCTTAACTGGCATTTTAAACTTTGAGCTTTTGTATGACTCTTACCCCGAGTCGAGTTCGATCTAGCCTAAACATGAAATCAATTCTGGGAATACAATCCCATCATACTGGGAATAATAACTTTTGATGCAACTAAGATCAAGTCACTACAGTTGCATATAATTAAAGGACTTATAGTGTCCTTCTCTATACATCTCTGTGAACGGAATATAGGGATTAGCAACAGCAATAATGTAGTCTACTGATACTATGTACCTATTCGGTGGCAATACACGGTGAGCCACAGTACGCTCAGCAATATATCTATATTTATCATCATCATCATCGCCAACACCTTTTGTCAGTGTCTCCTATATTCAATGAAAGTTTAAGCACGGTATGAAGATGACATAGCATAGTGATGGTCAACTCGCGAATTACAACCAGGAAAGTAGTGTATCCAGGCCGTAATTAATCATAAATTTCATTACCATATTCTAATGTGTGGTAGTTATTGAGTACAATATTTAAGAGAATAAGCAAGCATTATGATTAATGCAATTTACTCTAGTAGGGTAGAAATATGTAACTGTTGACTAGAGCGTACTACTAAATAGGGACAATGTCAAGAGCACCGTTAAACATCGACCTCTTATGAGACTCCTACAAAAGGGAGGTCTTTGACCCCTTCATTTCACGACTCCATTACGCTTTGGGCATTACATCTGTATGCCTTGGCCTGACTTAGCGTCGAGATAACCTACACTGAAACGTCTGCCACCCTTCTGGGTATCAAAATTTTCAATATTTTTTCTTCAGATGAGGTAAAAAATTTTTAATAAACTGTATTAAAGAAATGGTATGAAAATGGTTAGTTAAAAAAACTATATTTATTATTATTTTAAATATTTTTAAATATACCTCATTACTTTTATTGTAATGTTATATCCTTGCACCAATGAAATTATTGAAATAAACGTGCATTATTTGTGATATTGGTGGCGAGGCTGGCAACGAGCACGCGCAAGAATCGTGTGAAAATCTTATTGCACAGCAACAATGTGCCTCGTGACCGCCAATGCGATTTTATCTTCAGATTAAACACTGACATAAATTCCCTTGTATTTATTATATCGATAAAAGTGGAATGTACCCTCTGAATCATAGTTTATATGAACTCGACTGAGAAATACAGAGTTAGATTATCGAGAGAGGAAAGCATAAGCTCGTGTGCACGGTAGTCGTTTAAATTAAGCAATTAGTAATAACTTAGTAAATAAACAAAGCGAGGCTACTTCAGTAATTGCAGTCGAAGAGAGATTCTAGTGAGTACTCTCGTTGCTGAACGTCAAGTTGTCGAGCGCGACGGCCATCTTCATTGCTGCTTCAATGGATGATGTACGTGCCAAACGCTAACTTAGCCAATCGTAGCACTTTCATTTGTAGCTTATCAGTAGCTTACTGTTGCAGTATCGCAATCTAATTACAGTATTGTATACTGTTATTTATAGTTCTATCAAATTCCAATCGACTTGTAATTTTAAAGAAAATGCCGGAGGTAGTATATCTGTTAACAATTAAGTATTTTACATTAACATTCTCTTCATTTACATATTTTTTCTCTCTCTAGTTGTCAGCTCGATAATTACTACGCTGGTAACGAGTTAACGACCAAAAAGTTTCCCTGTCTGATTAAAGATAGCAACATATTCAGAGTCGATTTGAATAAAGTGAAAAATTAATAAACCTTTCAACGGTGAAGCGTATGGCCAGTGGTCTATTAAGGACTACCCATGTCTGATATATTATATTGTTACATTAGATTTGATTAGACAATTAAAACGATTCGAAATGATAAACGTGTTACGTATCTAGTAGTTAGAATTGTTAGCATTACTACATGCATACGTAACTCTTTCATGGCGTATAATAAAAAAAATTGTTTCATTAGAAATAGTAAATGTATATACAAGATCTAGGCAAAAATATAATTTATATATTTTACCTTGGTAAGTCACGTTTACCCAGTTATTGACGTAAATAAATTTCATAAGATTTTCAGTAACTGTCAATACGGAGTTTTTGTTAAAATTATTTTAATATACATATTCCGTAATATTAACTAAACTAATTGATAATACCACACTAACTCACTAATAATATGTCATGTTTTCACCCCTAAGATGACAAATAATGACATAGACGTCCATAATATAATGATACGAAATTTTTTTTGATAGCAAAAATGTTTATAGTTCTGTTGCAGTAAATACTGCAACAGTACTAATAAACATTATTACTGTACTATTTTATGTATAGAATTTTTAGTAGTGTTTATTTTTATAATTTGCCAAGTTTTGAATAAAAGGATTTTCATATTTCTCAAAGAACAGTTATATTTCTCAAAGAATTTGCATTCATTTGATACATCAATGACTTTAATAGTCGCACTCGCTGAACAGATATTCTATAAAATCAGTATATCTAAGTTTTACAGAAGTAAACTCCTGTAAAACTTAGATTTTTCCATTACCAGGTTTCTGATAGGCATTTACTCGTTGAGAGATCCTATTAATAAATATTATATGAAATAGAATTAATGTAATACATAGATAACTTATTTTGGATAAATCAAATATCAATATTTGTAGTATTAAATTAATAAATTTTTTTCAGTGTATAATTTAATTTTTGTATTGTATTACTTGTTGTAATTTGGGATGTATTAAGAAAATAAAAAGGCTATAATAAAAATAATAATAAATTACCAGGTTATTGCCTGAGAGCGTCGAAATAAATAATTTACACTAGACAGTTTATGATTCAATGCCTTTTAAAGTTTCAAGCAATTGTCAGATATAAGAGGAAATGGTCTTAACTTCTTAACTTCAAAATCAATATCCTATGAGTTACCGAATATGAGAATTTTGGAGAAAAATGTTAAATTTATAAGGGTAGGGTAGCAGGAGGTATGATCATGTCAAACTAAAAAGCTCCCACATGACGTAAATCAACAATTTTGCTGAGTATATACAGTAGCAGAGTCCGCGTTAACTTAGCCCCGTCGACTTTGAAATTACATTTAGTCTCGAGAAAAGCTTGTAACTTTGTGGTCTTTTCTTTTCATAGGGCTTTGTCTGGGAGAAAACATTAATACAAGTTTCAAAAGCTCAGCTTTCAACCAGATTTGATACGCCTTGCTATTTTATTACTAAAGACACTTTTATTTTAAGAGATCATTTGACGTAACAATTTCAACAAAGACACAGATTTCGAGAACGTAATACGTTCTCGAAATCTGTCTTTCTTGAAATTGTTTTTTCGATGAAAGGTAAGTTATGTATCACTGATTGTACATGATTATTTCACAGTATTGTTGTTAAAAAAAATTGTGTATAATGAACCTTTTTCTAAATTTTTGAGTAACGTATAAAAAATATATAAAGAGAAGCAAACAATTCTCTGCACATTGTAAATAAACTATTTATAATGTTAACGATTGTTTTATTTTATTAAAGCAGTATACACACTTTTGGCGTCTGGTCATATATTTCAATAGCTAAATAAACATTCAATGAAATGAACTATCAGTAAATAATTTCATTACAGTTCAACAAAGCGTCGGTAGAGCTAAGATGCCACTCGCATCAGGCATTCAGAGATCGAATGCACTTTGAACTGAAATTGGAATTTAGAAACTTGGCAGCATCGCTTAGCATTCGATTAAAGAGATTTCTTTATAGTTGTTCGACTTTGAACGGGGTGGTTGTGTACTTACGTACCCTGCTCTCCTCCCTCAATGTGCACTAACCACGCGCTCTAACCGAGAAAATATTAAGGAGAGACGTGCTCCCACCACTGTTCACAGTTTCCTTTCATGCATCCCTGAGTTATCCGTCCCGTTCTGATAAAATCTCAATTGCCACACGTGACGTGAAAACGTTCTCGTAGAAATTTCTTTAGGGTTTATGATAGATAATACAGGACGATTTACTCCGTGAGCTCTGTATTTGGTAACATATTTTGGGTAGGTTTTCGACTTCTGAAATAATTTTGACTCATCTTAGTAAGACTGATTCTAGTCACTTCGAATAAACGGATATAGGTTAACGTCACATTAATGAACCAGCCCTAGTCATAAATAGGGTAGTTTTAAGTTATTATTGGTATACGTTTTTAAGAATTAAATGAAATCTATTTTCTTAGTAGGCATGTCTTGAACACAGTACACAATCAAGTGATTGTATTATTTCTTTTTTTTATAATATAAGCAGCTAATTTAAATTGAGTCCTTACTCTTTGCAACGCCAGTCATATTTAAATAGATGTTATCAAATATTACCTATTAGTTTTGCGGCCTAACTTGTGTACCTTAAATTCAGTATCTCTCGGCAACGGTATCTTTCCTTCAAAAAAAAAGAAACCAGCATCTTCTACAATCTTGTCGATATCCTTGAAACAAGAAAACACGATCTGTTGAGTACTTTTCGTGCCGGTGTAATTAATGAACAAATCACTCTCCTTATTTTTTAACTTCTCCTTATTCCTTATTTTTCTCCTTTTTTTTCCTTATTACTTATGAATATTATTTGCGGCATCAATTATGGTCTCACTGTTACCTCTCTATATCAAATGTCATAAATTTGGTGCTGATGTAATCTAAGGGCTATGTCAGGATATATTAAACTGAAGAGACTCAGAAACGTGATTTCTCTTACAACATGGTGTTCATGTTGCAATTATATTAGATTTTCTTTATTTCAGATGTTTTATATACAGTTTAATTGTTACAGTCTTAGGCATGATACGCATACATAAATATGTACTTGTAATTCGCAACACACTTCACACAATAAATTTGAAGTGTCTGCTTGTAATTTCAAATTAACAGCTAAAGCAGACTAAATATATATTTATTTGTCATAAAACTCCTGCCACACGTCTGATTCGAAATTTGATGTTTTATTTGAGTGGTTGTGCATCGTTGATAAGTTTTACTGCAACCAGGGTCTACCAATGATAATGTTCTATACTAACTGTTCTCTTTACGATTTTAGTAAGTTTGTGGTATTCGAAATCAGTCAAGGATCAATAATGATTCTTAGTCGTATGTTTGGGTAGGACAACGTCAAGTCCTATGCAAAGTAAATATTATTTATACTTGATTACAAGTTAACTGTGTTATATTTACTACCTTATGAAAGTTGGTATAAATTATAGAATGGATAAATTATTCCGTTACTTAGCTGTACTTTGATGAAGTTTATATCTGGCTAACTGTAGTCAACAAAGTTAAAGGAGAACTATTTTATGTGTATTTTAGTATTTTAATGGATGGATATTAAAAGCCACATAAAACTGTTGTTATTGTTTTAATTTTAAAAAAAATTGAGCTTCCAAATAAAAATGTGATCTAAAAAGAAAATTTTCTGTAGTACATAAGTATTTACACTTGATACAGTTGTATAGATAAGAATACAAGTGTTTTAAAAAAACGTAGTCTTAGTTTTTAGCACTTAAGTTCTTAATAATTTCCTCCAAATTACTAAACATCACATAGAAAATGTTTGCTTTAGACTTTTGGAATATATTCTGCAATCTGTCTTGGAGCCTTTCAATAATATTACTTAAACTATCCTGATATTACAATGGCTTTGTGCAAAGAGCAAATGAATGGCTACATTTGCTCTTTGCACAAAGACGATATGTACCACCCTTAGAAACGAAAACCATTACAGTTCATCTGAAAAGTTCAAAATATCAATTGATTCGTCTTAATTCGTATATAAGTACTTTAAAAACCATTAAAAGCAAGCCAACCGTATAGCTGGACGCTATAAAACTGGTTTTTCTCGACCACACTCGTTCGCATCCCGCCTTTTCCATGTCGATGTGCTATTGGCAGTCGTCGGGGTCCGCTCGTTAGAAACTGTCCTCGCTAAAATAAATCGAATTTTCTCAGTTGCCTATGTGACTCGTTCAGTTTAACTCGGCTATGTGTTAAGAAGAATACACTTTTAAAGGTTTTATAGTTTTTGCTTTTTATTTACGCAAAACCTTTATATTATGCTGCCACGTACAGTTGTAATCAAACATGACGCTAATATTCAACTGTCCTTGATAACAGCCTCATTTCCTTATGTCTTGGTAAAATCTCTCATCTTATTCCTGGGTAACTGTTCCTTGCGAACTTTTCATGAACGTAATCTTTGAATAAGGAAAATAAATTGGAGACTTATGATGCAATCTTCCAGAACCTAAACTTTCGTAGTTTTCTAAGCATTGTGTAAAATAACTTGTTGAAGTTAAAAACTTCTCTATATGATATCCTACAGGAATCAGTCGGGGTATTTTTGAGAAACATTTATCTAATAAATTAAAAGTATATTTATCATTATTCGTGATGAGACAACGAGCGACTTTAATTAGGTATTTATATTTAAAATTTCACTATAATCTAAAGTCGTTATATGATTTTAATGTAGAGTTAGTAAAAACATTACTTGAAGATAAAAAATATTTGTAGGACTGTTAAATCATTCATAGAAAGCGAAGCAAAGGGAGGTAGAGAAACCTGATAAAACTTATGCCAACAGTTTTAAAGTCAATTCGTTTAGATAGTGTCGGTACATCCACGCAATTGTGGGTATTTTTGTAAAATACGAATATATTAATTCATACCAGGTTGGTGCTTGCCTCGGTAGTAAAGACAAATAAATCAAATGTACAAATATAATAAATATTTTATATATGAAATCTTCCTAGCCTTTATTAAAACATTTTCAATTTACACTTTGGAAGAGTCAATAAACAAAACCATTCTCTATACTGTTTAGGCGTAAACTGACAAATCAAATTTTACTTGTAAGTGTACGCCGCAGGCTGCCTCTTTGATTTTGTAGCGGCTTCGCTTTGGCAAAAAGCCACACGTGCGATCAAATTGGCCGTATCTAAGCGAATGGACTAGACTCGGTACTCCCATCCATTAAACATCTCTTATACCATTAATTGATTCATGACAAACATGTTATGTGACCCAGGCAAAAAATAACACGTAGTCCTCCTCTCAATGGTACTCCACTTAGTCATGCGTCTAGATAATAAAATATAACCTAGGTATACCTAATATATTCCATATTTACATTTATCGTAATACTTTATAAAGTACTGTTCAATAAGTAGCTAAGTCTAAACCGCTCAAAGTATTACGCGTCCAATTTTTCTTCGAAACAAATTTGTGTAAAACGGTTGTCAATCAGCGTGACGCCACTAACAGTATTATGTCCGTGTTCGTTCTCTCGTTGTGGTTAATCAATATCAATATTGCCCTTCGCAAACTTAACATCGAAAGTAACTTTTGTCTATTTGCTAAAAAGTAACGATGTGCGAGTTGGAGAATTGAAAATCCCGGGCGTTTGCAAAGAATTAACGGAAAATTGTAAGTGAGGAGCTCGGATTTTATAGTTTTGTCCTTTTCTTTCTTAGAAAATTATTTTTTGTATGTCATAAATTATCCTTTGTGTGATTATATCGTGTAACTGTGGCGCGTTTTAAAATAAAATGTCGTGCATGTTACTTGATTGGTACATTCCCATCACTGTACCAATCAAGTAACAGCTTCAACGACGATGTTTTTCCCGGACGCAAGATTTGCTTACAAAAAGATTGCGTAGTCTGATTTTAAAAAATCCTTTTATATGTATATATTTAGTTTGAAAGGGTAGACTCTCTAGTTAATCCTATGCTAATCATACAACCTTTACAAATATTAGAAGAAAACAATATTTTTAGCATTCTTTATATAGAAAAAAATATCTGCTTTCGGAAAATGCCATTCCCGTGACCAAAATACCATGGGAAACTGATGATGATGACCACAAATGTCAACCAGAACTATTCAACGGTAAGTGTGGTTCGAGTCGCGGTTCGATTGTTTTAATAATGTTGCTAAGCAATTTACGTTCATCACAATGCTTATAGAAGTTCCCACGGAGATCACACCAACAGGATGTGGTTGTTCTAAAGTAACAAATACAAAGGTACACAACTTGTGTAAATGATACATAGATATCACTAGGGGAGTTGTTTAATAGGTATATAGATGCTTAATTGATGAAAGTGTACACAAAGGCGTATTAAAAAAAGGTTTACTTTTCTTTCAATGACACATGTCGACGACGATGCTGACGTAACAATTCATGTACATAGGTCATCGTCACCAATTACAGCGATATACCAATAACTGGAAGTTTTATTAATCTGAAATAAGGTTCCCGAACTTTAATGGCCCTGGTCATGATAAATTGTAGTTAAAAATATGTGTTTCATATAAGTTAATTCAATTTAATTGCCACATTCTCCATTCTATAGCTTAAATCGATTCACGTATAAATATATTTTAGTACATAAAAAAAATTCGGTCATATTGAGAACCCTTTCTTTTTGAAGTTGGGCAATAATAGTGAGATAAAACTTGACACAGTGCGATCGCAAAAGCTGAACCGTTACTTTGTCTCTCGAAACTTTCCCAATATGTAACGGGCTATCGGTGATTTTCGCCGAGACGGACTCCTATCGAACTTTATCGTTCTCTGTGATAGAAAGGGGTCGGTCTTACTGTCTTCTCATGACTATGCTTTTTGAAGTGCAAATGTCTTATGTACTACTTTACTTATTTATTTAACACATACATACACATCTTGTACATAGGCGAACTTCATGCCATGGGAAATTCTCTGCCAGTCAACCTTTGAGGGACATAAAAATGTGAGGCGTTAAGTGCAAAAAAGTGAATAAGTAGAATTTAGCTCAGTACATAAAAAGACATAGGTGTGTTACAAACATAAAGGATAAGAGACTGCGTGCAATGAATAACATGAAATAATTCATCATAGGCGGTAGTCAAAAAACACGAGTTATACCTATGAAACCTCTGTTTCCGAATCATAAAATTCGACGAGAGAGTTTACAAGAAACAACATAGTTTAGAATTCATTACTAGTACAATTGGAGAAAACTTATCTAATTATTTATTGTTATACAAACTAATTGATAATTAGAAATGGGTAAACAGAACCAAACTTTAGCTTTATGTAAAGTCTACACTTAAAAGGCGGTTTTTCGCAAAATTGCGGAAATTAAAAGAATAAACAAAATGACAAAAAATACAAGAGAATATAAGAATGTATTACATATAGGGAATTACTTTAAAATCATACCTGGTGTACAACCAATTATTATTACTGCACTGCGGAGTGCATACCACACAGGTACATTCTAGAGTGCCTTATCCCCGCGTTGGCAAATAAAGAAAGACAAGCGGTTATATTCTCCCTCGGCAGTGATTAAAGTCGTGTACGGTTTGCCGATGTTCGCGGCGTGTAAGAGAATGCAAATATTCCCCACCAGTACACAACACAACGGCACTCGTTGTCAGCACTCGTAAATTTACAGATTACCCACCGAGTTTCGTCGCTTCATATTAATGCATTCCACAATAAAAACGTTTATAAAGCGACTTTAATTGAATTACTTAAGTTATGATTACTTGCCAAAAGATTTGCTTGTATTCAACTCGCCTTCACACGTCTCGTATAACAGATTTAAGCTTTAATCTGCCTTAATGGTTAAACGGATTAAATTGGCTGGCTGTTGGGGAAGCCATTTGGATTTATTTATATATGCAAAGAACTAAGGACTTCTTGTAAGATGGCATAAGAAGGCTTAGAAGTGTTTTTAGATTATAGCCAAAGCAATATAATCCGTTATCATATGAATGTGGAGTCAATTTTTTACTAATTCGTAATTTATATATATTCCAACAAATACTGGGATTTATATCATTACGTTGAACTATAATCACCAATAAATATTTAAGTTATATAACATAAATAAAGGAATTTGGTTTTACAATTACAAAAAATTCTAATCACAATTATTGTTCTTAATCAATTTCGGATTCAAACGCAAAAATTATCCTGATGTGTTAGTACAGGGTTTGTTTTAAGAATTCATAAATCAAATAGACTGCGACTCCGCCCTGCATAGACATGTCGGTGATGCATTAAATGGAAGCCTATGTCCTTCCTCAAAAATCAAAAGATATCCATTGTAAACCGGTTAAGCGATTTATCCGTAGATACGTAACAGACAGAGTAAGAACAACATCTATATTTCATTTACATTTCAAGATTAAAATCGACTTGTCTATCTGGTGAAGTGCAAGATATGTTAAAACGAGCGAGAAGTGCATTCTCCTAAAATGCACAGCTTCTTTACAACCGAAGCTTTAAAGGCTTAAACTGGCCAGCTTAGCCGAGGCGAATGAAAGTTTACACACAGGATAAACTCGCCTCCATTTCGTCGCTTCTTACTGCACAGATTAACTTTCCATCTTACAATTTCTTACCCACTAATGCTACGACATTGCATCACCATCCTGGCTCTTGAACGACGAGATGCACTTTAAGCACGCCTAAAATGAGAAACAAAAATAAATTATCTTTACTCTTAAGTTCTTCGGCTGTTTGTGTTATGAAAGTGAACTTAAAGTGCTTTTTGTTTAACGCGCTACTATACACAGCTAAAGCTTCACTATTGTTCTTAATTTGCTGAGCCGCGTTGGTTTAGCTCAGTAATGTTATTTAAAAATTTTGTAGACGTTTGTGCTCACGTGACACGGAACGAATCATCTTCGAATATGAATGTAGAAATTATTACCCATATAATTTTATACTTTAAACTACATATTCAGTGTAAAAGTTGTGTAAAATTATTAATAATTGTTATAAGCTTGAAAAAGAACTTATTGAATTCATAACTTATAACACATTGTTTACAACTTAATTGACGAACAAATTATAGTTGCGTGAAGAGGGCTAGTTTTTTCTACAGTGTACCTATATTAAACCTTTTGAGATTAAAGGACTATTATCGTTAGGTTAGTTCGAAAGAATTTTGTATAAAACACAATGTAGGCCACGACGCCATGAGTTTATGGTGTCAATAACATACTTACATACAAAAATATTCTTTTGTGTTATTAACACACCAAAATTGCAAGCAAAGTTCTTTGCTCTACTGGCCGGTTTACCAATTAGTAAGACTTCGACAGTTTTGTCTTCTGCCGTTATTATTTCATAATGAAGACTTTCTTACACATGAGAAAAACTAAACGCCCATTATAGAACCAGTCTTGTCACGGAATGTTTATAATTTATGCACATTGACAATGGATACAACTTGTCACGCTCAATTTAGTCAAACGACTCATTCGTATCGATTTGTATGGTCTGAAATATTATCATCGTTGCCACCTCTTTAGTGATCTTCTAATGTGAAGTTATCGATGCATGTGTATAATTAATTTCTATTTTATATTATATTTATATTTGAACTACAAAAATCTCCCTGCCTGCGTACTATAATAGATCGAAATATAATTCTAAGGATCTCCGGTGTCCATGCCTATGTATGGCAGTTTCTTATTGAAGAATTTAGTAGAATTTCTTTAAGCTATTTGTACTACTTTTGCTCAAAACTATTTGTGCTGGTACTTGTGGGTCAAGTGAGCTGTTGAATATTAAGTAAATTCCATTCAATCCATTGAAGAAAAGTTACATTCGGGCCAATAATAGCGTCTTACTATAATACCGTATCATATGTCAGAATGGCAGATTTTTTTCAATTATGTTATATTCCTGTCTTGTTTGATGTAATAATTTCGATAAAAATATTTGAACTACATCAAAAAGGGTGTTATCGGTTTGTATTTTATATTTATAAAGATGCACTCTTAAAATATGGACTTAAAAAGTTTGTTCGCATTGATTTTTAAGTTACATAAGTTGTTAAAATTACTCGAGCATAATGAATTTGCCGTTTCTTGAAATCATTATATCAATCTTATTTCTTAACACGGGAAATAGTCGGTTTTAGATTTTTTGTAATATCCGTCAATACATTTTTATACTTCTATTGTTTTACTCCGTGTATGTTCCAACAACGATAGTTGTTTTGTTCTGAAAGCAAACATGACCCGCCATCTGGTAAGCACTTATCATGTCTGATGTACCCCAGAAATTATAGATTTCATTATGTAATGTCATTATTAGATGATATTTTTCTATAAATGTTGCATTACTACCTCTTAATAATGTTTAATCGACAAAAATTATCTTAATCGGTCCCTATTTCAAATGATCACGTCTTTTGACAAGTAATCAGGCACAGAAACTCACGGCCACTGTATTAAATCACGAGATAATAATCATAATATTCAGTAGATCGACAGTCGATTAAATTTATAGAGATGTCTATTAAAAACTTCAAGAGGGTAAAGTACAATGAACATATTATATTTAGTATGTTTAAACAATAAGTGTCAATAAATACCTCAAGATCATATTGAACATGTAGTTGAAGACAATATCATACATTCCTTTACATACCTACTTACCTATGTCTGTAAATGTAAATTTGTGCGAATAATAATAATAAATATTTTAGAAAATTCAAGCTTTCTCATTAAACTCTGGAAAGTCTCACTTATTGCAGCTTATTAACTTATTTTTGCATATCCATGTTAATCTTGGGAATGATAAAGATTAGAAAGAAGAAGAAGCTGCAATATATTTCTGTCTCAGAAGTTGAAGTCAGAAGAATTTCATGAGGGACCGTCTCTCTCTCTTTTCGTGCTCTTACCGTGGGAGAGCCACGCTTCGGCATGAATGGGCCGGCTCGACCGGAGTGATACCACGACCTCACAGAAAACCGGTGTGAAACAGTGCTTACGCTGTGTTTCATCGAGTAATTGAGGATACCGGAGGCCCATACCCCAAACCAACGCCCCCTATCCCCCTCACCATCCCTATTCCCCCCAGGCCGCCATAGTGTGGGTCACCATGCTGCATTGTTTTTTTTCGCATTGAGGATGGTGACCACCACTCTTGGATTCTGCTCATGCTTTCCATCAGGCAGGGCAGAGTCATTTTGGCAGCTTAAATATAAAAAAAAAAAACAACAAATCAACTAGTTAAAAATAGCATCTACAGGAGTTTCATTATAAAGGATTAATTTTTTAAGCCCATACGAAACTATCAAAGATAAAACTATAGTATTTTTATTGAATTATAAAAACGGAGCAAATCAGATTTTAAAATACACAATCAATGTGTAAACGTACATTGTTCGTTGAACAGTAACACAAAAGCGGAAACGTGGCGGTGTTTGCGATCCGCGCCTACACGAACTTCCGTCTATGCTGTCCTGAACAAATAGAGCGGTACAGTTACTGCAATCCTCCAATACACGTTTCAATGGGCGAGCTTGCATGCAACCGTTTATATATTTAAATGAAACCAGCGAACAATGTAGCCATGTGTGGCCTCTGCGTATCAGGTCTCATGCCTTGATATTACATTACAACAACTAACCTAATAAAACTATACGTTGAGTATCGACTTTCCATGTCGATGAGCCGAATTTAGACGGTTTTATTACACTATCCACCTACGTTTTTATAGCAATTAATACTAATTGTAAGACAAGTATCTCAAGGCTTGACTAAGTAACTCTGTCTTTCTATTACGCTTTCACGGTGAAACAGTTGCACCGATTTCGTTTGATTATTTTTCATCGAGTTTGATTATTTTCAAGAATTATGAAGACATTAGGACTACTCGTTACCGCTATAACTCGAGCCGCTGGCATTTTGAAATGGTGATTACTCAATCACCATTTCAAAATGACCTATTTTAGTATATTTTAGCAAATAATTATATGGCTCATTACACGTAAATTATTATCGTCGTTGCTAGATAGAATCTATAAAATCAACATTTAAAATAATTATTTTTGTCAACAGTAATTCTGTACATATTCAATTCCAGCAGCCTTATGAATTTAACTACATTTTTACTACTGCACTTCCTACATGAATATTATTACATCAATAAATTTGATATTACATCTATGCCTTTTAATCATAAACAGGCTATGTTGTGATCAATACATCCTTGTAATGAGATTTCTAAAAGCTTTTTGCACAAGCTTTCCTAAGATTCCATACACTAACGCAACGGTCTACCATCACGCCAGTTGTAAATTTTTCATGTAATGTAATTATAAGCGGTCGATGTTTGCACGTTAAAGATATTAAAGAAAAAATAATGAATGTGTCAAGTAGTAGAACTTATAACGACCGAGGAGCTTAAAAACGATTTAGAACGAATTTAAACGAAAAAAGATTTAGATGTGGTTTTCTCGTACGTTTACAACTTCACTTTTTGCATATTTTAGCATAGTGGTTGTTTTATTTCAAACGATTGTCTTTTTATTAGTTTAAAGAATAACTGAAATATACGGGGACGGAGCCGCAGGCAAAAGCTAGTAATTATTATTAAAAAATGATACCAAATATCGTCTGCAAAAAGTAATTGGGTAAAAGCCTACGTGCATACTTGCTTAAAATAAATTATTTCGATAAGTCGAAGGAATAAAGTAACTAAGTGAAAATTGTCATTTTACTTTTTTAATCTATACAAATATGTAAAATTGTAGTTTCTATTTGTAAATACCAGCTTTCCACTAAATGTATATAAAGTATAATGCGGTACTTATATAAAAAAAATATATAAATTTTTGTCTGTCTGTCCAGCTAATCTCTGGGATAGCCGAGCCGAATTTAACGGGATTTGCACTAGTTAATGAGGAGTACTTAGGCTATGTTTCCCGCTGGTACCTTTACAATCACAACGCTAACACTGCGGAGCAAAGCTAGTGTGTTTTAAAATGATGAAAGTAGTAGTAATAAAAGTGAACGATTTGACAACAGATGTGACGTCATGCCTACGTTGCCTACGTGATCAAAAATGTGCCGAATCTACGCTTGGATTTTAAATGTTTTTTGACGTTTAGGTACCAACGAGTAAAATATAATGTCTATATCTAATATGATAATAGTTCTTTGAAAAATACGTGTCTGCCTCTATATACAGACAACTTTTCCTTGTCCAACTCAAATCCTTCTTTCTATCTGTATTCGATTTAGCTTCAAGAGAAGTTGATAAATGATTTCTTGTCTTGCTATTTATCGTGCAAAAGGTTACAGCGTTGTTTTGTCTTACATCTTGTGAAGCCTTTTTCTTGCAAAGTGGTGTCGAATACTAGAACAGTGTGGAAATATTTTCCGCCGCACCTGTCGGCTCGCACGTTAACTACTCACGTATATAAATGCCCTCCAGTCACATTTTCTTTTTCTTCACAGTCGTTACATTTTCTTTGGATTTATATTGGTATTTTTATTTTCTTTCCTCTTGTTTTTCTTCGGAATAAACCGAGAGCTGTATCTTATTTAGCAGTATGTTACATTGAATATCCGTTTCAAGTTTCAAGTTTCATATATAAAAAGAATATGTATTAGAATAAATGATTAATTTGGTTAACTAGTTGGTTTTTGTTGTCTGATTGGCCAGCTTTGATTTACAGGTGACATGTAAAGTATAGGTGCGTCCAAGAACTTTCCGAATAATTTATTATTTGTTGATGGATGGGCTATTCTATTAGACCTTGTGGATTTAGGTATAGGTGGATAAAATATGAATCCAACTTGCAACTTTTATGATTTAGTAGCGCAAAGGTGCGGTGGACAGCCACGTCGTCGAGGTGATAATGATAAATGTAGGCTCAGCTACCCTCACTCAAAATATTTTCCGTTTTCGACCTTTTTGCACCCACATAAATAAAAAACGGGTTTTTATTGTTTCTGGTATTACACTGATTTAATATATGTTATGATCCCAAAATTTTTTAACAATTCTTTGCAACACTTTTAACGTTCGCTTGTGATAATTAATTGGTTGTGCCTCGTCATATTTTTTAATACTTCTGTCGGACTGGTGATTTATATTCGCACTGTCACGTCACGGGTCAGACACGATATATTTTACAAATCTAGTTAAGCGTGCCTTATAATGAATGTAAAAAAACGAGTCACCCCATATATCTGGCGTTATTGGATGCCGCTTACAAGGGATCCAGTGTATGTTTGGTAAGACAGATGCCATTGATAACACATTCAAGAAAGAAAATTTAATTATAAAAGGAGCTCAATTGCGACAGTTAAAAATTTAAAAAAAAAACTATTTTAAAGTTTTCATCCAAACCGCGAGATAGATTGACGATTGTTTCATGTAAATCGAGGAACAAGGAACAACCATTGTGCAGTTTTCTATGTTGTTGCATTTTCATTCCGGCGACGTTTTTTTATTATACATTTGTAATAATTGGATAAGAAAAATGTAAATAACTATAATTAAAGGCAAATTAATTGCACAACATTTTTGACTGCCGTATTTCTTCTGGCTCGTATTTCAGTGTAGCTGGTATTACGTTAATCAAAATGAATGTGTTTGTTGGTGATTGAAAGTAAAATAGACTAACGTATTTCGGGCCAGCGTACAATCGATCAATGACAGGGCGTCAATTTGACACATCGAGCGGTGGCGGGGGAGGAGGAGCGAACGGGCGAGACTCTTCGATAACTCGTTATCTATTTGATTTAGCGGAATTTAACCGGGTAATGTGCTAAAAGTTTCCAATACACTCCTTGACTTTTACTAAGCTTATTATCAATAATCCCAACTCGAAATGTTTCTATATTCTTTAGTTATCGTTTTCACTTGGAAGGTTGTTGTTGATTCGTTAGAATTAAGAAGTTATTTTTGTTAATTCTTATGATCCAGTGAATATTGAGTTTGAGAAGTATCTCTAAATTTCAAACTGAATTGTATATTATTATTAAAAGTTCAAAATATAGCTGTACACAAATCAGAACTCTTAGAATTATTTGTCTTTAGACATGACTTTACTATGTCCATAAAATCCACGATTTTATGGACATAGTAAATATATAATTATGATTAAATGAGTTTATTATTGCAACAGAGGAAATTAGTTACATAAAATAAATATTTTTGTCATATACCTTGTAGGAATAATAACAAGAATAAGTGAATCATTATAAAGATAATTAATTCGAAAGTGAATCACATGCGGTGTGTCACCAGTAGTCTTCGTAGACCCCACCAACATTATAATAATTGTATTAACATGTTTAACGAGAATATTTCCTTTATTTAAAAACAAAACTACGTGTAAGCTTATAATAATATCCTTAGACTATAAATGAAGCATTTAGTACGAATTTAAACGAACTTTTACGAGTGTGAACAGGTGGAAAGACAAAGTAATAATTCCAAGATACATTTCAGAGCGATCACGAAAATGGGCCCCATTGTTTATGAATGTTTCTTGTGATCTTATTTGCATGATGTCAAGAGGCTCTGTCGTTCAACTTATCAAAGGGATCGTAGTTGTCATGCTTTAAAATATAGCTTTGAATTGCTGATTTGACATTTGATCTTTATTTGGAATTTATGCTGGAAACCCAGCTAACGAAATGTTAAAATAATATGTAAATGTATATCTTACATTTTGTGTATATTTATGTAGCGGTTTTTTTTTTCTAATATCTTAGCTTTGAAATTATTTATTTTATGTTGAACAGTTAAGTGCTTTCTAATGCTACAAAGTTTTGTGACATCTTCATGTTGATTTGATTTTGATATTCTATTTTTTTTTACACTTACATCGGTGATTTTACATCAGTCAGTCATCTTAGAATTATTACTTACTTGAGTTTGACGGATTTGTTAGTCTAGTGGTGATCCTGACTGTTAAGCCAGCGGTATTGGGGTTGATTCTCTCCTCGGTTGTTGTGTTGAGTACCATTGTTTATTCTGTACTTAGTTCCAATTTATTTTTACTTACTTGATATAAATAGCTGGAAGGCATATAAGTAAATTTTAAAACTACAAATATGTACGTTCAAAGTAATAACAGCATAAAACATTTGTAAATATAATTGAAGATACATGTAAACAATACAGACATATAATACCATACGTCCACACAACCTCTAATATGCGAATATTTTTACACAGTGGTAATGAACAAGTAATTCATTTTTTTACAATAACGAAAATAATGTTTAAGACGATGTTCTTCCATTCTTCGATATGCTTTTATTAACTTAGTTCTGCTGGTAATCTGGTTGATGTTCCTCCCTGCATAAATTTCGGTTTTTTTTTGTTGCACATTGTTGGAGTTTACAAAGTTTCCTTAGCGTCTTCAACATTTCAGTCATAAGGCTTCCACTGTTGGAAATAAAACTTGCTTAATAACTTCTGAGAAGACTGTTTTGTAGTGGCAATCTCCACCTCGAAAAATGAATTTGCACTTCTCGCTAAAACAACCGACATTGCATAGTCACGTTAAAAAGTCTCGTAATAAATTCTAAACCCAGGAAATGACTGTCATCGGTTAGAATGTAATAAAGTGTCGGGGTACAAAGTATTGACAAATAAACTTAACTGCAGAGTAGATACCGCGGATAAAGGTTTAGTGGCGAAGCGAGCAGTTAAAGTGATAGTTGGCGACCGCACGACAATAAGTCAGTGTGAAGATGAGTGTGGAGGAAGAGTTCTTTTGGTATCTGTTCCGGCTATAACAGTAAATCTAAAGGAGCTGGGATTTACGTCGTGCACTAGAGGCCGCGTTCGTACTTAATTACCGCCCGTCGAGAACGGCAAGATTAGTTTTCGTTCCCATTGCGATGATTTCGGCACATATAACCTCGGAACTGATCCGCCTCCTTTTACATTAGCAAGCACCATTTATCACTACCAACCACTAACTACTATTTCCGTATACTACAGTTGATATTCTTTCCTTTACTTTTTTATATTTGACTCTCGCGTGAGTTAGCAGTGACACGCTGTGCACAAGCGAGTTACTATTAACTCACTTTCCTAATTACATATTATGTAAGTTCAAGCACCTGCACAACTCGCACCAATGTTTTCAGAAATGAATATATCACTATATTTAAGGCAACTACTTAGTAGTGACTTTCGGCTTCAGAAATCCGAAATTGGCCGAGTCATCAGAGTTAACCTTTATGACTTAGGTTAAGCGGCAAAGTACTCGAACACGGAAAGGTAAATTATTGAACAGAACTGCACTTTTCACTTTTACAATATGTAGCGTATGATCTCATCAAGACTATTTTAAGGAATAGTGTGTTATTTGATTCAAATTTTTAAACATTTTTAACAACATTTCGCCGCTTAAACTTGCTAAGTTAAACCGTGTAAATGCATGGTTTCTATAACTTACTAGTTTTTAGTGTATATCGGTGATCGTGATAAAGTTTAGCCTATGACCTTTATCAAAATGAAATCACCTCCATGCTAAATTTCATTAAAATCGGTGCAACGGTTTAACCGTGAAAACGTAACGTACAGACAGAGTTACTTTCAAATTTAGATATAATATTAATATGAGTTGCTCAAGTTTTGGGCACACGTCAAACGTATAACTTATTAATTTTGCAATGGTTTACTGCAATACACGTATGATATTTTTCAATATTTGAAATAACAATAAAAATGTTAACACACTAGAGAGTGTGTTAACAGAGAGAGTGCTGCTATCTCCTCAAACCTTCAGTACTCAACACTAATTAAAGTGTCGAACGTCGATACACACATTCGCCAACTGTATGCTATTCTGTAATACCAATATGATAACAATAATAAGGACAGATGTTGCAGGAAAAACCGTCTCGACAATTTGTAGATAACCTTTGAGATTAACGGGCTTCATAAAAAGCCGATAATTTGGTAACCGTTGCGAAATGAGGTTTAAATTCATCGCTGTGCCAAGTGGCTTTACATTTGAAATATATTTGTTGTAGGACAAAGTTCTATTACCACGAAGCTATGATTTTGCAGTTGTTACGACTCAAATAGAGCTAACAACTAAATTATCCAAAAAAACTATCACTCTAGTCGAGCCGGTCTCTCTTCTATGATGATATCTTATAGGAACTATTTCTGAAGTAGTGATCGAAAAGATAATCCTACAAATCAGACTTGCTAATCGCAATCCTAATAACAATTAATATTTTGTACATCTGACACACAACGCCGTCTAGCTTCAAAAGTTCAAACTAAGCAGAGCTTGTATTAGCATAGCTAAATTGACTGATGATTATTCATGTCCGAAGCAAATTTCTTTTTTGTATATGGGCCTGTGGCGACTTCCACATACAGCGGCAACAAAAACATATGCAACGCCATCTACCGAAGATACAACTGAATTATGGAGTAACATAGTATACGAAGAAGCTACCAATCCTGCATGGCGCAATAGAAGTTCTCGCGTCGATTAACATATATACAACTTCCTATTTGTTATTGATCACCTTGCCTGGTTGGAGGATCCTCCCTTTGTGTTGGAAGGACATGACACCCCTTCCTCGACAGGCTTGCCAAATTCACTAGTCTGCTTGATGGAAATCATAAGTAAAATCCAAGAGTGGTGGTCCCCATACTCATTGAGAGTGTACCAATGCACACCTCAATGAGTCTCCGGCCTCGCACTTACCAACGAAACACGACAGCACGAATACTGTCATGTTACGTTGGTCTTTTGTGCGACGGTAGTACTGCCCCGGTCGAGCCGGCCCTATGGTATTGAAATCAGCGTGGCTGTAGATCCACACTGATATACTAGCACTAAGGTAGTAGTACCTCTCATTTGCAAGTTATAAAAACGTTTGATCCGGCCCGGAAATCGAACCCGAAACCTCAGGCACAGCCTTCATATGTTAGAGCTGCCAATATGACACCACTCAGCCTGATAGAAAGCTTGAGTAAAATCCAAAAAAATAATAATAGTAATCCAAGAAAATAATAATAGTAATCCAAGAAAATAATAATATTAGTAATAAAATTAGCTTAGGAGTTTATTGACAGTGATGACAATGTTAACATAATAGCAAGGTAGTAAAACCCAAAAGTTTCCTATCTTTACGTAATTCGTCCAAATATTATGACCCATATCTTGAACTCGATATAAAGCATGCGCCTGCCTATGGAAGTGTGTCCTTGGCACCGTGACACGATTCAAGGGATTATTGATCATTAATTATTTTGAAGTTAATTTGATATTGGCTTGAATGACGAAGGTATTGAGATTGCAGAAGAGAGAGGGCGAAATTCATCTATATAGTTTAAATTTTAAGATTGAAGAACGACTAGTATGAAAATAAACATAGGAAAGATATCAAAAAAATAAATACATGACATTATCATTCCAATGTCCATTAAATAACTAAAATTTTGTACGTAATATAAATATATTTGTATGCGAGCAATGTGCCACGCCCACTGCCACTTAAGTCTGGCAATTCTCAGAGCAATATCGATGACCTTGGGTTAGCTCAATAGACGGCTGATGGGGCCAAAAGTTTCTGTAGTGGCGACCACATACTGGAAGACTGAGCGTGGGCAGAGCGATAGGACCTTTACTACTTGGTCTGACGACCTGGAGAAGGTCGGGGAAAACCGTTGGATGCCTGCGGCACAGGACTGGTTCTTGGGAGAGGCCTATGTCCGGCAATGAGCGTGTTTCGGCTGAGACGATGATGATGATGAAAGATAATATAATAGAATTAATCAATTATAGAAAATAATCATCAAATATAATTATATTAATCAAATATTTTATATTATTTATTCTGTATAATAAGTCATTAAAAACGCCGAATCCCATATCTATAAACAAGTCATTACTTACGAGAAATATCATGTGGAACGCAAGCAACGCTTGAACTTAAAGAATTCACTACGATAACAGTAGTATTGGTGTTATGTTTTGCTGGTATCGGCAGTATCTTTAAACATCAACATCGAGATTGCACAGTGCTTACATCAATATATCGCGCGATGTCGACACGAGCGCAAGTGTATCGGACTATTTAGATAAATCCATTTTATTTGTTAACTTTAACCTAACAACACCAAGGAAATTCCAAGTGTTATCAATTAAACGTTTATTGCTGTTAACTTTGAGTGAAATATAACTAGTATTTATTTGCAACTAATTTAGTTTTATCGTGTTTGTTTTTTATTGGTGGTTGTGGAAGTTGACACGTGAAATCTTTTGTAACAATGCGTATCCGGTCTGTTCTTCGCTTAATGTTCATAGGAGTCGTTTTTATCTTTACTTTTGTTCTGCTAGTTCATTTATCGGATTTAGACAAAAAAGCAAGCGGATTTTCGGTCCACTCATCGCGCCTGTTTCGCCATGTACGTCGAGTACCAGACGATCTATCGGAAACCAACTTGACACAACGCCCGCAGTACGTCGTAAAGGTGCGAAACATTTTGTAACCACAAGACAATTTTTTTCTATGTAACATGAAGTATTTAGAGGCGTCATATAATTATTGCTTATTACATGGCAGCATCAACAAAGTTACTATCCGAACTTTCGAAGGGGGCTGCCCTATAAATCCATTCAATATTTAAAGTTCAAAAAATGTAATTGGTTAAGTCGCGATGTTTTTCCAAGTCATTGGAGGATCTCGAACTTTCCCGGTACCTAATAATAATTAATGGTCTTGACGAAAGACCGATATCCTTTCATTAGTGACCCGTCTCTGCACGGAACGGTCGAGATTAAAACTTACTCAGGGCTTTGCAGAGTGCCTTTTGAAAAAGCCACGTTCACGACACGCCTTTGAAATGTGAAATATGGTCTACGTTTTATGGCAAAAAATATTTGTTGACGGTATCCATACAAGAATTTAAATTTCTTTTAATGCGAAAACTTATTAGTAGTTTACATTTTAAGGTTGGTACTGGAAATAAAAAGTTGCAGTTCTTATATTACTATAAAAATGGAAATAAAAACATACCATCATTTAGTTATCTCAAAATGTATATCTATTGCGCCTACTATCATGAAGATACCGATATAGATAGTATGGATATCGTGCCAATCATTCTGTATTGTAAAAAAAAATAATTTTATTAGAAAATCACAATGTTTCCTTTTTTTTTCAGATGATGCTACATGCATGGAATAACTACAAGCTTTACGCTTGGGGCAAGAACGAACTGAAGCCGATTTCGAAGCGAGCTCATCTGTCGAGCGTGTTCGGTGCTGGCGATTTGGGCGCCACCATTGTCGACGGTCTCGATACCCTGTACATGATGGGCCTCATGGACGAGTTCCGCGAGGGTCGAGATTGGGTAGCACAACATTTGCATATTGATGAAATTGTAAGTATAATAAACAAATTATTAGTTAATGGGATCGATAAAGGAACCAACTATGTAGGACAAAAGCACAGCAGAGAGAAGACCATTCCGTCAGACCAGGATGGTATAGTAGGCCAAAACTTCCTTTCTGAGAAGAGATCTATGTCCAGCCGTGGACTGCTAAAGATTATTGATGATGATTGCGAGAAATGAGGTCAACAAATGGACATTATGGCCATTATTTGTATCTGAAATTACAATAATGTAATAATCTTGACTTAACTACTGAATCATATTTCTCTATAGTGCTGCCATAATGTAAAGCTCTTGTGCTTTACAAGAATTCTAACTCTGGATTTTACTAGTCATCTTTAACACTATAGTTCGGTAGCAAAAAGTTTCGGTTTAAAGAGAATCGTCATATTTTATACGAAATCCAACCCTTAAACTCATTTCAATAACAAACAAACACAATTGTAATAATTGTAGAGGTTATTTTATTAATGTTTAGTTTTTAATTTTCACCCAAAATTCTACTTAAGTATGTTAGATCTTAGACTACCTATACCCTCCGAATCTGCCTGCACAAACCAAGATTACGCATGTGTAAAGCTTGCGCAAAAGGTCTTACCTGGTTTAGCTTGCGTACCTATTTGACCGCATCACCAGTCATGCAAGCTGTCTGTACATCGGCTAAAATTATTTCTCAAAATTAATATATCTTTATTTATTTTTCTCCTCACAATGAAATGAGTTTAAGGGTTTGAATTAATATAAGATATGATGATTATCTTTAAACCGAAACATTTCTAAAAAGTACCAATGTATTAAAGCATTTAGGAGATTTTGACAGAATTAAAGTTCTTCTGTTTGCCATGTAGTGATAGGCGAAACTGTCAAAACACTAACATTTACGCAGTCTGAATACCTACAAATTTAGTATATTTTATACCGGCCAATTTTTGAGACAGCGCAGCCATAACTTAGCATATGATCGGGCCGAAATATATTTATGTATTAGGTAAATACTTTCGCAATATTGACTACAGAGAATAGATATGTTGTTGTTGTTTTTTTATAATTCTTAATCTGGTCATTTACGGCTCTTAACATAGAAACAAATATAAATGGACTTGAAAATAGTCAAACTATTTAAATTTCAAAGTGAAATTTAAAACACTGACTAAGTTTGAGCTATTCAAACGCCGCCATTTTGCGCGCGCTGTTGACACAGCTAATGACGTCATTGCCATTTTATTTTTGTTTACTATTCAGTGTTTCAGTTAGTTTACACTACAGTTTTAATTGCTATAAAAATCATGGAAGAAGATAATTTTTCTCACAATCACTACTAAAACACCCTTTGAATTTCGACTCCGATAATTTCATCGACATGTGTGCGATCATCGACGTCACATTTCTTTTCAACCCTCCCTTAATTTTCACTTGTATTTAATGTTTTCCGTGTTTAAATAACCTCTAAATAAAAATATCCTTTAAGTATACTGTAAAGACAGTAAAGAATCTAAAAAATATATTTGCGACAAATAAAAATTATATGCATATTCCCTATTATCATTAGAACTTTGAAATATGTACCTAGATAATTTATTTCCAATTGATAATTATAAAGGTTAACTTGAAAGCAAATAACAATATTCATAAAACTCTTTTTCGGTGTCGTAGTATCTTATCTCTATGCGTAAGTAAACAAACTCGTATTAGTCAAATTAAAGCCCGAGTAGTTAAATCTTTAGTGTTTAAAACTGCTCGCTGTGTTTGCCTCAGCGTTGCCAGATTTTTTGGTGAAATCCGGATTTTGTAAAGCGGGATACTCTCGTCGAAAGCGGGGCAAAGTAAAAAAACGTATATGACCTTTAGGTGCGACATATGAGTTTGAGTGACTAAATAAAAAGTCGTTCTCAATATTTTTGTATTTCTGCTACCCATGGTCCCTAATTCCCAGTGTTGCAACAGCTGGTGCCATTTCCTTGGAATGGTCGCAGTAGTGCCTTTGAATTTATATTTTTTATTGTCTGACAATTTTGTTGATGATAAAGAAATTTCTGTAGGTTGAGTAAAACGATTACTATTTGTGAGGAATTACATGATACTAGCGAAGCTCAGCATCGGAATCCGTCCAGTCATTCCATAGATTAGCTGAAACAAACAGACGGTCAGACAAAAATTTTTTTTTATTAGTGGCGTATATACTTTCAAATATATTTAGAGAGAAGCTGTTAATTCATTCATAATTAAGAAGGAGATTATAAAAAGAATCTTCAATTTTATTTACTTATATAGATATTCAATATATATATTACCTGTATGTACAATCCAACTATGACGAAATAAAATGGCAAGTAAAATCCTACTAATATTATAAATGTGAAAGTTTATGAGGTTCTTTGTTACTCTTTCACTCAAATATTACTGAACGGATTTGGATGAAACTTTACAGTAGTATAGCTTATATATCAGAATAACACATGGCTACTATTTGCCGCGATAACCGACATATACGCGGGCGGAGCCGAGGTAGTTCCATATGATAGTGATACTGTGATGAAGATAGGTTGGAGATGTAGTAAGCCCTGTTCCAATTTACTATCGAAATGAGTTCATGAGCGTAGGCATTTGATAAAAAGGTCACGGGAACCGGGTTGCTTGACTGTGACGTTGGACGTATCGAATATTTAAGTAATAGTGTTAATTAGATATGTAACAACTAAAATGATAAAATTTTATCTTTAATTAAAGTGTCACAAGATTGACTTTACAGCTACGATGTAGTGATGACTTCTCCCACAATAAAAACGGCTAGATATAAAGCCGGGTTAGAACTATCTGTGGTTATCACTTTGATAAGATTTGTGTTTCGCGATGTTTAATTTTGCAATCGACGAAACTAATTTTTTTAGTTTTAATTATATCAATAGATATTTTCATGAGATAAGTTTGATATTTCTAATTTCGACTTTTAATATGTGCTTTTCATTCGTAAATACCTCGTAATATGATTTAAGTTTTGCATATGAATTAAGTGTAGTAACATAGTTTTTGTGTAGCTTTACGATTTATGTCGTAACATTATAGTAAATAGGTTTAAAATTTTTATGTTAAAAACAAATTTTGTATTTAAGAAATATATTTTTAATGTCCATCCAATAATAACCCATATGTTAGTTGATTGACTATCGTAACAACAGTGCATGCGACAATATTTCCTATGGGAAAACGTTAAGGAAACTCACCATAAAACGCTAAACGACGAGAGACTGCCATACAAGCTCTTTACGACACCCAAGGGAAGCCATCAGTTAGTCCACATGTTCGGGGAAAAGTTTAGGTGATGTTTTTCTTTTAGATGTTCTCAGTTTTTCTTGAGGGTCACGAAATACTGTTCTTCAAGTTTGTATTAATTCGCTTCTGAATTCAGATACTCTTATTTCTGATTAACAGTATAGATAGTTCTATGATTGCACTGACGCTCGATTTAAACAAGATTTTGATATGAAATACGCAGGTTTTATATTCAAATTCAAAAATATTGCATTGATAGTAGCAGTACCAGTGTCGCTTTGATATAATAATATAGACGATTAACCAACAAATTATATTATATAATAGTAACTTTTGCTCGCGGATCGGCCCACGTATATGTCGGTTATCGTAGTCTCTATCCCTCATCAAGGATCAGATCATCGGAAAGTATCTTCATGCCAAATTTCATCGAAATCGATGTAGCGGTTTAGCGGTAAAAGCCTAACAGATACACAAATTTTATTTTCGACTTTTAAACAGTAGTATGGACAGTGCCAGAATCTGTTAATCTTTCACAGTGTTTGCGCATTCTAATAGTCATTCGTAGAACCCATTTACCCACATTTTCACAATGCGATGAAGAATGTGTGTGTTAATAGGGTATAAAAATTTTGTTCTAATATCATTATCACCATATACAGCCTTCAGTAGTCCGATGCTGGACATAAATCTCTCCTTACAAAGGAGCTTTCGTTTACTATATACCGCACAGGCTTGATGGTTTGGCATAGAGTATATTTCAAATATTCCATCTCCTTATAATGCTGTTTGCTTTCTTAGTTGATTCTTACGACACCCACGGGATGAATAGAGATGGTTGATGTGTTTTTAATCCGTTACCGATTTGCGATTTGCACATGGCGATTGTTGTTGATATCAAACTCCCTAAATTACGTTTTCGGTAACAACAATATCTACAAATTATCTTATTCATTAAACGCAAAGTTACGTAAAGTCAAATGACCGTTGTAAAACTTATTGTTTCGGTGATAAAAAGGTAAAGCGTACATCTAAAACTTAACATTTTATCACCACACCATGGCCTACCATTTTCTGGCGCACCAATAGCACAGCACCATTTCATTTTTATTGAACCGTTTTATCGCATATCATAATATACCCCTATTTTTAGCAAAGTTTTTGAAATGTTAGATTATCAGCATACTATTGTCGACAGTATTATCTGTATTATTGTTATCAGTATACGAGGTCTCGGGTTTCGATGGCCGGTTAAGGTCAAAAATGTTATTGTTCTTTTCTAACAAGAAATTCTTCATAACAACCCAGAGTAAGAAAATCTAGCCATGTTTCAAGGCTGTGTCATGAAGATCTATAGCAATATTTTTGAGAAGTCAAGGCTCAAAAATATACTGATAACTAGTTCAACTTTCGAATTATGTTCGGACTTAGGGTCGCGGATTTCTGATACCAGTCGCTTTGTGGAGAAACTGATATTCAGGTAAAACTCGGTTGAACTAATACCTGACCCTAAATTATCTTGGGAATAATAAAATTCAGGAAGATGAACTCAATCGTCATTTGATTAAAAATTTGTCCACAGACTAAGATTACACTATAAGAAAAGGTCTGCTGAGGAAGGGTACTAGAAAATCTTAGGATTTACCTTCGCCCGTTTAGACTTACATCTGCACTTAGGAACATGTGTGCTTGCAATAGTACAGGGTCTATCTAGTTTAATACGACTGTCTAGGAATGGCTGAATGTGAGATGTGCAAACTTAAATAAACAAATAAGAAGAATGTGAGAAGATCTATTATACATGAAATGACTTATGTCTTTAACGGTCTGTCTCTGAATTAAAGTTGTATGTTTATATGTACATTGAATAATCTACTTGTATTTTATTCACCAGGACGCAGATCTCTCTGTCTTCGAAACTACGATCCGCTTCGTTGGCGGTTTATTGTCCTGTTATTCCCTGACCGGCGACACCATGTTCCGTGACAAAGCCGCTGAAGTAGCCGATGCTCTGCTGCCAGCCTTCGATACACCAACTGGACTGCCTCATGCGCTTATCAACCCTTCGACCAAGGTATGAAAGTTTTACTATTTGTAAATGTATCTATATACATTTTACCTTGTCAGCTTTTGTTTGAGTAAGCTTCATGGATTCTTGACGAACTTAAAATATACGTGTGGACTTAGTGGTCACTGAAAGTAAATCAGCTGGTCCTTACTGGATTTGGTTTTCTTGCGATGGTTCTTAACTATGATTGGTTATTATCGGTCCAGCAGTGTAAGAGTGTCAGCTCTTTTCCACACCGATATAAGGCGATTAAGTGCTTGCGTTGGGGGTTTTTTAAATGTTTAGTTTAAGCTTTTAATAATAGTCTGAATCTAAGAAGAAAAAAATCTAAACAAATATAAGTACTTCTAGTAACACTGTCGCGCCATTACATGACATCGCTTATTTAACAAAATTTACAATCTTTGTGTTCTACTAGTGGCATGTCAGCAAGTTCCCTTAACTGTTCACTTAGCCAGCGTATGGCCTTAACCCTCACCTGAGACGAGACCCGAGCCCAGCAGTGGGACATTATGGGTTGTTGATTGATTGGCATGTAATAATAAATAAATATTTCACTTTTTGAAAGTTTTGCGTAAGTTGAATAGACCAACATAGAGATTTATGGCTTTATAGGGTTTACAATATGAACGAAGTTATGTGTCTTTCACTATCCATAGTGGTAATTTATACATACAGTTTGTGTTACAATAAACTTTTAAATCTTTTGAAAAATACTAATTTTAACAGTGCACTTGTTGGTGACAAGTTTGTTATTTATTATACTATAATTCATTATTTAGTTACAATCGCAAGTTTAGTTCAAATCTGGTAATTCATGCACGTTACATTATATGTTATAGTAGAACTAGCGACCCGGCTCGGCTTCGCACGGTATTCTTAGAAATTCTCGGATTTCAGGTACTATAATAAGCATGTATTACACATATAAAACCTTCCGCCTGACTCTCTCTATCTATTGCTGAGAATCGAATTAAAATCCGTCGTGTGTTATATAAGATCAAGATATATACTTGAAGCTACTTCATTTTATACTATTTAGAGATAAGTAAAGACGTATAACGTGTACTTGTGTACACAAGTGACTGTGTGATTCAGCAGTGTACCTAGTAACCAAATAGTATTATCTAAGTCGAATTAGCGATAAAAATATAAATGAGTGTAGGCCGATTACAGTTTCAATGAGTTAACTGGAATTTACTTCATCGAATTGTTCATCACTGACACTGATGAACAATTTTTTTTAGTATTTAATGATTTTTTACGGTATAACTTCTCGATCTCAAAAACTCTGAATCGATGTTACCAAGGTACAATGCTTAATATTTAAATGTGAATTTTTTTACTTAATATACCTTTTATTTATATACATTTAAATAGTAGAAAAACAAGTTTGGAGAGCAGTGTAATTTTCGAAACCATAAGTTACTAGCTTTGGTCCAGGGCCCCACCCTCATGAATGTCGATTATATCAAAGGGTCTTCATTCTCCATGAAATTTTTTGCTTAATTTGGCGCAGTGGTTGCGTCGTTCGGTATTTGTTGTACGATAAATGTCCATCGAGAAATGCGGACAATTCAAATACCTGTTAATGCTTTATGATAGTCAGTTGAAGATAACAAAAGTGACTAACTTAATTTTCAGATTACTAGCTATAGTCTAAAATTCTGTATTTGTAGACGCGGACACCCTGCGATAGGTAGGTTTTGAGGCAAGTTTTAGAGTGTCGAAATAAAGGCTTATATAAATTTACAGCTGACTCTGTATATGTACTGTAATCTCGGAATGATCTCTCATTTCGAGATTCTTATCCTTATTTGACTAACATTCCTTGACTACTAGTTCTGCTTGTGTCATAAGTGGAACTATTGTCGATTTTCGCAAACGCTGAAAGTCCAGTCAATGCAGATTTATTTTTAAAACATCAGTCACATTCCAAAACGAAGAAAATCATTGTCTAGCCTGCTTTTTTCAATACTGTGATCAAAGAACTCCTTCTAAAACTGTTTGTTTGTGATTTTGGATTTTAAATTGGTTAATTTTTTGTGTTTAAGTGATTTTATGTCAATCAATTCAAATAGCTATTTTTAACATGAATTCATAGTGATATTATTATTAATCGATCCACATACATTCTAGTTGACCCATATAAGCAACGTACCTTGCTTTCGATAACTACTTTTATTTTCATTATTTTCATGTATAATTTCTGTCAAAAATATCACGTCAGTTGGATCAAATTATTTATAGATTGAAAACGCTTACTATACTGTAAGCATGAGCGTGCTGTATAAAAAGAATGATGTATTGATAAAATTGCTGGAGTTAGCCATCCGACATGAAATAATTGCAGTGATTGTACCCTCAACACAACCTAAAACTTTATTAACAGATGAATCAATCATAAAGTCATAACAGTCTGGTAAAGCCAACCAGCCGTAAATAAGGGTCCATAGAAAATCATTTCGAGATAATACCATAAGCCTCAGGATTGGCAGGTTTATTAGCAATCGCGCCTACGGTCAGGACTCGAACAAGTTATATTGATTAAACAATCTTGCAATGTCTTTTTAACTACACAAATTTCGATGAATTTAGTAAATAATTTATAATGTTAGTGTAATACCGAACACAATTCAATAGTTATTCTATTTGATGTGATTTATTACCAACGAGTGTCGGGTAAATTATATTCAAGGCTGCTTTAATTTGTTTTGTGTTTTTCTCTTCCTTAACGTGAGAACTTTCAATCTTTTCCTTTTAACTAAATTTTGTTTATTATTTCCTTTTTTTGAACTACAATTAATCTATTAATAGTTCATCAGTATGCAGCAATTTGTACCCAAGTAATTATGCTTAAATATTTTCGAATTTGGTATCGAGTCCGTAGTAATGTTTGTTGTTCCGTAGTAATGTTAGTCCGTAAAAATGTTTTGTTTCTCCTGAAAAGTATTTAGTAATTTTATCAATTATCAGCATGTCTTGTAAAATATTATCGTGGTGAAGTAGCCGACTTTGACAACATAAAAACTCGCTTCTGAAATGTTTTCATACTTTTATTTAGTGTTTTTTTTGCTGCCTACCAATTAATACAGAGATCATTACGCTATCATTTTATAAAAACTTGAAGTCAAAACTTTGGACCCCTTTTGGAAACAGAATAATACAACATTGAGGACAGTTAAAGTTTATTTAAAGGAGGAGAGCAGAAAGCCTAAAAAGAAATGGTTAAATTTCGACCACTTGGCGACCACCAAGTAGTTAATATAAACAGTTCATGTCCCTTAATTGTATACAATATTTTTTTTACAATTTAGATTTTCATTGCAGGCAAGCCGTCAGTATCACTGGGCAGGACCGAACAGCATCCTCTCCGAACTGGGGACCTTACACCTCGAGTTTACCTACCTCAGTGACGTCACCGGCCGTGATAGTAAGCGCCTATTACATACTAGTTTATGCCCGCGGCTCCACCCGCGTATATGTCGGTTATCGTGGCAAATAGTAGCCTATGTATTATTCTGATGTATAAGCTATATTACTGTAAAGTTTCATTCAAAACCGTTCAGTAATTTTTGCGTGAAAGAGTATCAAACATCCTCACAAACTTTCGCGTTTATAATGTTAGTAGGATACAAAAGTTAACTCTTCATTAATTTACAGCCTTATTCATAAACTTTGTTCAACTCTATGCAACGGTTCTGTATTATTTTCAAATTTAAACTTATAACTTTAAAGTTAGTAAAGAAAATAACAGTGTACCGTTTATGAACCATTGAGAATAATTAAATAACGTTCATGAATAAGGCTGTACCGCCTAATGCCTTTCGTTATATACTGTATCATTTAAAATGAACCACACGCCTATTAACCATCATTGATTTATTTATATTTTAATACTAACAAGATGATTTCTTTGACCATCGTACGGATGAGTTACAAGATAAACAATTCTTAACATCAACACTGTTAACACATTATTATTGCAAGCATATTTGTATTATTTCTTCGAAACAAACAAACGTAATTTAAAAGATACTTCAGTCATTTTGTTTACGAATAACAAAGACTTTTATCTTAAACAACGTATGTTTAAAGTTTACAGACAAAAAGTGGAACGCATCCGTGAGGTGCTGAACAATATAGAAAAGCCGGGCGATCTATATCCAAACTTCATCAACCCTCGAACTGGACAGTGGGGACAAAGTAAGTTTAGCATTATTTACCTTCCATGTCTTATACTTTATGGTCTATGTCCAGTAGTGGACTTGTGATGATCTACGACTTGTGTATATGTTGTTTGTGATAGTTCTCTTAAAGTCGCGTTACGACGTTTCGTGTTTAATGAAATGCCTCGGTGGCTTATGCGACTTTTGTACTTGAGGTCTCGGGTTCGATACCCGGGTTGGACCGAATGTTTGTATGATCCTCAAATATTTGTTTCGGGGTTTGGTTGTTTTCTATGTATGCTGTGTATTTGTATATATATCGCTAAAAAGGTACATATGTATTTATATCTGTTGTCTAGTACCCATAACACAAGTTCTGCTTAACTTGGGATTAGATGGCGTTGTGTGTTAGACGTTCGAAATATTTTTTATTTTATTTAATGCTACAGAACAGTCACCATCACAGTTTGAATTTTTAAACTGTGTTTTATAATCTTGTGGCTGAAACTTAAAAAAGACAAGCATAGTGCGAGTCGGACTTGCACGTAGGGTTCCGTACCATTATCTATTAAAACGGCAAAAAATCACGTTTGTTTTATGGAAGTGCCCTTAAATATTTATTTACTTCTGTTTTTTAGTATTTTTTTTATAGAACATCATCTGTAGAAAATCGAGCTATCTATCGGTTCATGAGATACAGCCTGGTGACAGACTGGCAGCTGAGTTGTAATAATAAGGTTCCGTTTTACCTATTGAATACGGAACCCTAAAACACTTATTCTAAGACTAATTTAAAAACAATCAAGCATAAGGAAGAACGAAAATAAACTTCGCTCTTAGGAAGAACCCATGATAAGAGTAACGTAATTAAAAAAGGGCATCTGCCTCGGAGCGTTACATTGTGGGAGAGCCACGCTTCGGCATGCATGGGCCGGCTCGACCAGTGTGATACCACGGCCTGACAGAAAACCGGTGGGAAACAGCGTCTGCGCTGTGTTTCATCGAGTGATTGAGGATACCGGAGGTCCATACCCCTATCCCCCTCCCCACCACCCAAGGCCGGCAACGCACTTGTGTTCGCCTCTGGTGTTACGAGTGTCCATGGGCGGCGGTAATCGCTTACCATCATGCGATACGTCTGCTCGTTTGCCCCCTATTCCATAAAAAAAAAAGCGATTACACTCACTAGCAAAAATAAGAGTACATATCGGTGGTGCTGGATATGCTGCAATGAGTCAGGACCCTTGTACTTTATGCCTTAATGACTTTCCACTAAAACAATATCGCATCAATTTTTAACGCTCATGCTTGATTTAAAGTTAATCTTTAGGTCAATTACTTTGTTGTCGCATGGAAATTGTGTCGATTAAATTATTGATAAAAAGCCAATAATATATGTGGAACTAAAAACCGTGCGTGATTACTTTTTAAATATATATTTTCCACGTTGAACACTCCTTTGAACAACATATTCTATCGTTACCTTATTGAATATTGTATTGGGGAAACGATTATTATAAGAATTGTATTTGACTGCATCGGTGGCATAGTGGTAGCGAATGCTAGCAGTCGCTAGCGAATGGTGGTATCGGGTTCGATTCTCGGATCAGATCAGATGTTTATATAATCTGCAAAAATTTGTTTCGGAGTTTAAAGTATATATGTTGCAAGGTATCTGACTGCCTCGGTGGCGCAGTGGTAGCGTACGCGACTGCTGTCCATGAGGTCTCGGGTTCGAATCCTGGGTCGGACCAAATGTTTGTATGATCTGCAAATATTTGTTTCGGAGTTTGGGTGTTTTCTATGTATAATATGTATATATTTACAAAAAAAATGTATTTATGTATTAATATCAGTTATCTAGTATCCATAATACAAGCTCTGCTTAGTTTGGGACTAGATGGCGTTGTGTGTTAGATGTCCGAAATATTTATTTATTTATTTATCTTCTAAAGCACTGATCCGATCCTGAAAATTCTTTTACTAACAGAAGGCGTCACTATTCAGAAGTGATGATGTTTTATTATGATTGAACAAAAAATCAGTTAAAAATAATAGTATTGGAAAATCAAGTCGGAGTCGGATGGTACTGAGAAGGTTTATGCGTTGAACGGCAATTGAAGTCAATATATTAAATAGCACAACAATAATAGAGTAGATGATTGTATCGTTAATAAATACCAATGTGTCTTTTATTAAAACGTATATTACAAAACATTTCGGACAGTATAATTATTACAGCTTTTTATTTCTTTTACTAATTTTAATCAAATAAACATTGAAATGTATCGCTCAATGGAGCAGTCTAAAACAGTGACGTCACGACTTTGTATTTAGTACATTTTTCATACGAATAAAGTTATCGTTTTGACAGCTGTCAAAAAATAACTAATTTCGCTAAGCTGTCACCTACTCTATTATATTTCGTATCACGTTGTTGGTCACGAAGAACTTCGAAACTATCTAATCGATGCCCAGGTTTTTTTAATGTGTGTGTTGCTGGAGTACCTAATGTAAGATAGTTAACATCACCACCTCGACCAATAGGAGACGAGCATGATTGAAAAGAGACGCAACCCAAGTTGCGTGGGTCAGCTAGTTATCTATATGCTACAGTCACAACTAAACCACCAAAAGTATTTGTAACTGCAACAAAACAGGCATCATTATTGTAACTAAACATTTTAGTCAAAGTAGTTCAGCTTTATTACCCGACTACGAAAGAAGTAGGGTTATGTTTTTCGAATGTATGTAGGTATGTATATATTTCTTTGGCACGCCATAGAACCTAAACGGCTTGTCGTATTTTTTATGTGAGTGGTGTCAATAGATTCATCTTGGCCGAGAGAGTGACAATGGAAACATGAAAATTAAAAAAAAACAAAAAAAAATTATATTCATTCGGGATTTCTTTGAATTATTCATTACTTGTTTTACTAAGGTGTTAAATATCATTATGTATTGACGTAGAATATTAAATTACTCTGAAATACAATTTTTCCAGGACATATGTCGCTGGGTGCCCTCGGTGACTCTTTCTACGAGTACCTCCTGAAGGCGTGGCTGATGTCAGGCGGCGCAGACGAACAAGCTCGTATCATGTTCGACACCGCCATGCAGGCAGCCCTTGACAAAATGCTGCGAGTATCACCCTCGGGATTATCGTACCTAGCTGAGATGAAATACGGCAGGATCATTGAAGAGAAGATGGACCATTTGTCTTGTTTCGCTGGTAAGTAACAATATACATTCCAATGCATTTTTTATTTCTTACTAGCTGAGTCCCGCGGAGTTACCCACGGTTATTGTTGTACATTTACAACTTCAGATAACACTGCGGGGCAAAGCTAGACTAAAAAAAGTAGCCTAAGTTACTCCTTATTGCATCAGCTATCTGCCAATGAAAGTCCATTCAAAATCGGTCCAGCCACTCCAGAGATTAGCCGGAACAAACAGACCGACAGACAGACAACAATTGAAAAAAAAATTTTGTTTTTTAACCAAACATTCATACGTATGTATTTCAAATAGTAAAATGCGGAAAATCAATTATTTTCCCTTTCTAGAAGAAGTTATTTACTATAAGATAAAAATATCATAATAATTTTATTGAAGGATCAGATTATTAGAAGAACACTTAAGTGAAAGTACATGTGTCTGAACTTTAATGTGAAATATAAACATGGATATGTGTAATGCGAGATGCATTTTATTTTCAATGACCACTTACTATGAGACCTTAGTGCTATAAATAATAAATTATTACTAGTGCTACGGTTCAATGGTCGATGTGCCCTTGCTGCACTCACCTCACAACAAGAACTCATAAACATTATTTACAACTTATTCATGTCAATTCCACCTTTGTAAACCACACGCAAATGTTTTTATCGCATTGAGCCATTTTGTCGGATAGGTTCAAGTTAAAATATATTATTATTATAAGTTTAACACTTAGTTTATTTTATATCAAATAATATAGACTTCAATCCAAAAAAATATTGCTTTGTCGCCTTAATTATTCAAACTATATTCGTTAAACATATTGCAACAGCTTTATTGCAAATAGAAATCGTCGATATGGGCTAATATACTATAGTAAATAGTTTAGGTTTCACACAATATCTGTACATATTGCACAATAGCACATATATGTGATTGTGCAATTTTGTCATATTTAGAACTATACACAAAACTTTCTTCTATGTCTACTAGATGAAGTTCCATAAATTGTTTAATTAAATAGTATGGGACTAATCCCACTCACACGCCCACCACTGTAACTCCTGTACACCAGGATCGACAGCAGTGACACACGAACACACCGAGTTTTAACACTCGGGAAAAATTACCGAACTGCCTTGGAACCCGCAACGAAATTAATCAGAAGAAAAACTATAGATGTTGGAGTTGGTTGTACAAATAGTATATTGAGAATCATTCATGCGTCCACGAATTATAAATCTTATTCATAATGGTAACGAAATAAAAAGTAATGAAATGAAAAGACATTTTCTAGTAATTAATTGTGACGCAGCGTCCATGTGGTGACGTATTAAGAATATGTGACCTCGTCTATTTATTCCGTAGATGTCATATAAGGCGACTGAAAGAGCAAATTACGTAGAACAACATCACTCAAGTGGTTTTTCTTGTAGACCCCAGTTAGGGTCTCGGGGAAATTTTTTAGCTATAGCCTGATTAAGTGATGTTCTAAGCCACCTGTAACTACAGGTGGGTCATTGGGGCCCCCTAAAGGGCCTCTTAGCAGTTCCAGGTATTGATCTTTCTTCAAAGTGCTACCTTACTTAGCGAGGTCGACCTCCTAGGGCTGTAGACCCAAAGTAGCGCTCGTCAGCCAGCTCTAGGTCGGGGTTGAAGGTAGATGGCCGGCGGCGATTCGTCTCGGAGACGAAGGCGAATCAGGCCGAGGCACCATAGGTCAGTCGGGTGCGAATGTACGCCTTGTACACCCCGAGCTTCGCGCGGAGCGGCAATCTGGAGGATAATACGGGCCGCAGAACGGAACGTGCTGCACGAACCTGGGCAACGATGTGAACAACATCACTGCAACGAGAAGGAACATTTAAAACAAACCCTATACCTACTTGTGAGAATTTCCTTTTAAGGAGGCATTTTATTTCTGATGATGAGGCACTAGCTAATCAAATAATATGTTTATCTCTTAGGTGGTATGTTCGCCTTGGCGTCAACCACGCTGGACAACTCCCTAGCTGAGCGATATATGGACGTAGCCCACAAGCTGACGAACACCTGCCACGAGAGTTACGCGCGGTCGGACACCAAACTTGGACCCGAGGCCTTCAGGTATTTCATTATAATACCTTCCAAATATCTCGTGATTGCATGAATGTCGTGTTAAGTGGTTTAAGCGGCTATCGATTATCCACATTTTTTTGGTTTGAGTCTGGCTGTTCTTCATGTCCGAATCACGAATAAAAATAAATTATAAAAAGTAAAAAATCAAGTCTTATACGCGGCTAGATCTGAAGCTAAGCAGAGCCTGTACTGATGACCAGACTGCCGATACACATGTCTATATATTTCTCAATAGATACATATTATAGACTAGCAATCCGCCCCGGCTTCATAACGGAAATTATGTTTATCTGAGATGTGCGGCTTTTTTCAGACGTCCTGAACTAATTATCTTTATTTTTTAGCTAATTCACACAAAAATGTAAAAAATTATATATGAAAACCTGCCTCAAGAATCACTCTATATATAAATAAAAGCTACATAAAAATCCGAGTGTATGAGTTTATCACGAACAGACAGACAGTCGCGGCGGAGAACTTTGTTTTATAATATGTAATGAAGAGTTACATCCAGTCACTGAATATGAATATTTAATGCTCATCTATCAGTCCCATCACACAACAATTGTCTTGACCCGTTAAAAAGTTGTAATTGAATTAAAAGATTCGCTCAAAGGAGTAAAACTATGAATATTGTTAACTAATACTATGTTCATATTAAAAAAACTTAATATAAATGTTGTAGATTCTCTGGCGCAGTAGAAGCACGCGCGCAGAAGAGCAACGAGAAGGTTTACCTGATGCGGCCCGAGACCTTCGAGAGCTACTTCATCATGTGGAGGCTCACCAAGCAACAACGGTACCGCGACTGGGGTTGGGAGGCCGTCCAGGTAACCTCACACTTGAATATCGTTCAAACTAGGGAATACCAGCGACTTTGATTATCAGAACTATATTTTTTTATTATTATACAAAAATGATCATTATAACTCATGGTCTAGTAGTTTATAACTGATTTCTGAATAATAATAACAATAAACTTGATTGATATTGGTTGAGTACAAAGTTGTTATAGTTATATAAGTTTCTTATAATCTAAAATAGTATAGTATGTGGGTTGCACTAAAGAATGAAAGAAAGAAAAATATTTATTTTAGTAACTAAAGAAAGTAATAAAAATAAAAAGATAACATAATTAAAACAATTTTTCAAAGCCAAATATGGACCCAATTCAGCATTGTGACAGACAAAATGTCAGATGCTGGTTTTCAATTGGGTCCAGGTGACACACAATACATACAATAACGAAGTAAGAACCCCAAAAACAATAATTATGGGGACACACACACTCACTCTATACTCCACCATATTTTAACAACATATTTTAAAATTGCGGGGACCGCTCGCCATCATTTCGGAACCACTGTATAAAAGGTCAAGATATCACTAATATTAGGGTAGATGACTGTATCTTAAATAAATACTGATATTCACTAAAACGAATATTATATTATAATATCGGAAAATATAATTTTTATTTCCATTACAAATTTTAATCAAATAAACATTGAAATATATTGTTCAATTGAGCCGTCTAAAACAGTGACGTCACGAGTTTATATTTAGTACATTGTTCATACAAATTATTTTGACAGATTATAAAAAGTAACTAATTTGACTAAGGTATCATGTACTCTATTGTTTATCAAGACCCGGCCCACTGTGCAGTTAGTAGTAGGTGATCAATGTTATCTGTTGTGTTGTACAGGCTCTAGAGAAGCACTGCCGCGTAGATGGAGGCTATACGGGACTCGTCAACGTGTATCTTCAGTCTCCACAAGGAGACGATGTTCAACAAAGTTACTTCCTCGCTGAAACACTCAAGGTAATCACATGATATTAATTTTATCTGTATTTTTTTATGTATGAGCGTGCCAAAACGACTGTACTCTGCCTGATGGAAAGCGTAAACAAAATCCAGAGTGGTGGCCACCATACTCATTGCAACAATGCGGAGTAGTAGGTAGATAGCAGTACATAGCAGTAGGTGACCCACACCATGGCGGCCTATTGATGCTTCCGCGTCATTGGTCCTCCATGATGCAGAATCATCACTAAAAGCTATAGTTAAATAAAAATTTGATATTTATTTGCTTAGTACGTAAAAAAAGTGTACTACACACTATTTTTAAAGCATTTTATTCTATCAATAATTTGTATTACCAATTAGAATTCATTTCAACTTTACATTCCCACACAAATTCGACGTAACGAAAATCTTTTTACTGTTCATTCGACGTCACGGCGAATGATTGTTATGCCATCATAATTACAATTTCTTTACATTCCTTCAAATTTTATAAATACCAAAGTTAATTTGTCCGTCTGCCGGTTATACTCTCACGGGTAAACCCCTGTACCGACTTTCATGAAATTGCTGCTGCTCATTCTTAATGATAGAAGTTTAAATAAGAGGGAAGTGTAGTTCTTCCTAGTATCAATAAAAAATTTAACTGGTTCTCTTTCTATTGCAGTACCTATACCTATTATTCGCGGATGATTCGCTGATGTCGCTGGACGAGTGGGTGTTCAACACAGAAGCTCACCCCCTGCCTATCAAAGGAAAGAACCCGCTGTACCGAGCGGCCTCCAAGCCCGTGCCGATCGAAGCCAACGAAGACAACAGAATATAAAGGACGAACTACCTACAGTACTAAGTACTTTGCTTCCAATCATTTTCATTAATCGTTTAGAGAAATTATCGACAGCGACAAGAGTCGCGATTACTTCGACATTTTTAAACACATTTCGTGTAAAATTTTACCGTCGAGATTTTAATATCGAATGTACCGACTTCACAGAAGTTATGGCTACTGTAATTAATAAGCTTCGGTAAAGGATTTTCCAGTGATTTTATTAATTTTAATTAGAAAAGAGCGTTTTACTGTTAGTAGGATATTGTTATTTTACAGTCTCGAACGGAACTCGTTTTAAAAGGAATTACGCTAGCCTCATGCAAAACTACCATAACAAAGTATTACTAAAAACTGAATAATATGCGACAGAAGTATTTGCATATTTTGTTACTAATAGTTGAATTCCGAATCGATAACAATGATTGGTAATTACTTTTTTTGAAAACCTTTATTGAGATAAAATTGTTTTGTATTTCCACTCATTGAATTAGTTAAATATATAAAACTAAATTTATAATAAACTTCCAAACTATTTGTCACGTCACCACGGCACTTACCCTTATACCTAAAGTTAAACACTATATACATATATCCTGCCTATATTACTCACCTCAACTTTTTGATACGTATCATAAAAATTATAGTAAGAAGTAGCCATTTCATTCATAGTATCATCATAATCAAGTATAATGTCGACCGTAAAAATCGGAATAAAGCGTTTGGCGTGGTAATGTACTGTATGCACAATAATAAGTGTTTGAATAGGTATATATATGAGTATTGATGTTTTTTTTTTATTTCTGTAGTTAGAGGAATGAAGTAAGATTATCCATCCATAGTAAAAATTAAGAAGAGGAAAAATGTTACCGCGATTTAGGGTTTTATTTCGACGTGATTCAACAGTTTTTCGCTAGATGGCGCTAGGTGTAGTCACTGAAAAGAGTATGATAGCATAGTATTTTTCCAAGGATTTTTTAAAAGTCCTTCTAAGATGATACATGATTACATCGCCACGTCTTGGAAATTCAAAATATTATAGGGTGGTGTTGCTCAAGTCAATTAGCGAAGGATACGTCGACACGTTTGTTGTATAAACATAACGATATTTAATTAATCCACAGTTCAAATGGCCGTGATCTCAATCAATTTTTTATATAACCACCTTATATGTCGATTATTATAATTTTGAAAGTTATAAACTTGGATCACTAGTATAGATCACCAAATTTCATATAAAACTATTATTATGAAGTTTAAATGTAATTTGTAATCTAAAACAAATATTATCTTAATGTTTATTTGATTATCAATTTAAGTATTTATTTATTTATCGATTTTTGGGTTTAACGTTCTTACAATGTATGTAACTTGAATAATATGTGAATATGTTCAAGTGGGGTTACTTTTAATGACCTCTTTTGTGACGACCAATGTTCATTTGTTACGGGCATTATTATCGTGTTATAAGCACAGAACGTTTACTTTAATGATGTGATGCACTGCCTTTGGAAATCTCTAGAATAACTACATATGTGTGTTATTGACGAATGTTTCTAGCCTGCATCTGAGTACTATATACATTGCGCGATTCAGGGGTTTTTATAATGTATCACGTGATGAAGACCTTGCATGGATGTCGTAATTATAATTATCATCATCTATAAGTTCATTTGTCGCTTAATCTCTCTTCGTATTCTGTCTGTATTACTTGATGTGAGTAAGAACTATATTAAAGTGAAACTTTTATTACATCGCTTCAAATTTTTTGGTGTGTGTATCGCATATCGCGTGACGTGTGACGCGTGACGATCGGCCAGTGTCCAGTGGCCAGTCAGACGGTGTGCCAGTGTTCCACGCTAATTTGATTGTTTTTGTCAGTGTTTAATGTAAATGTTGTTATTTATTTGCTTTATTAGATTTATTTATTTGCATGTGAAAAAAGTTTCACTTTTACCGTGGTTTCATAAAACCACACAATCCTTTGTTGTAATTTAATCAACACTCACTCAATAATATTAAGTAATATTCGTAATATGAGATCTAATATTATCTTTAATAATTCCCGGCTTATAGTTATGATAAGAGAACGTAAGTAACCACTAGAGAATGTTTATATGTACTAGTAAAACATAATTACACTCAAAAGATTTTGAAAATAAAAAATACATTGGCAACAGACTTTGTTGAGTCTAATTGATTCTTAAACTCTTTCATTGCTTAGTACTGAGGATCTGATGTTGTTTTGGCTACCTACATTAAGTCAATTTAATTTATTTCCATATCTTGAAATCTATAACTTTGAAAGGATGTAACAACAACACCTCTCTTTCACAAGCAAGTTAAAACTTTAGTTATTTTAAGCCATATCTGGGTACCTTAAGTTTCTCTTAATAGAAATCTAGGACCATTACTGCTGGGGATTTTTTAGACGTTTATTTAATTTGGGCAGATCGCATCATAGTGTGATTAATTTTACGACATGTTAACATAACATGACGGCATCCATAAATTCTGAATACACTGTATCTAATATAGTTTTTACATAATTTATGAATATGTCTAAATAAATTGAGACACAGACAACTAAAAAATGTCTATTTAATTTATTAATGTATATATTATTTTCATAACAAATACATATTATGATTCTTATCAGATCTCGTGTTTATAAATATCCAATATATTTTCTATATGCTTTTTAATTATTATTATTATATTTTTTTTAAAGACAAACTACATATCGGCGAAAGAATAAAATTGTAGCGCGTGTGAAACATTTCAACGTTTAGACAATGTGTGGCTAATAAGACATTTAATGTTAAATAAAGTTAGCTGACCTACAAGTATACATTCTATACTCGTGTTTGTTTAGTTCAAATATAGGTGTGTTAAGTTGATAAATATAGATGCATTGCATTGACTGCTGAATGAATAAACACAATAGTCTTGTCGACTAGTAATGCTCATATGCATCAGTGTCTTTTAAGTACACATTATGTCTATAAATGTGTGTTCTACATATATGTTACACTGCTACACATATGTGTTATACATGTTCTACATATTCTAATCCCGTATGTACTGATTCGCGAAACATAATGACCCTTTGTAATAAAAATACTGCATGAATAAATTATCAAGTTCTTTTATTGATTGTGCTGTGTTTGTGAAATTTGGATATTCCGTTATCCATAATAGAAAGATCTAGTAGTTATATTGTTGGAATAGGCGTGGTGACAATAACCAAGAATCACTAAAATTAAGTATTTATTTGATGAAATGCGGTTCATACAGTATAAAAATTTACAGTATTTATTTTCATATTTAGAGCGAGACTAATAGTTAATTAAAAAAACAATACTGAATACAGCAATCCGCCGCGGGTTACCTCACTTATGTATAAAGCTCACTTTGTTCGGATATAATCGACGATTACTTTACTGTTTTTAAGAGCTAAAATTGACGCTGATTAACAAATAGTGACGTGACGTCTTTCACAAAAAGACGCCATGACACCGCCGAGCGTTTTATCATGAATTTTGAATTTAAGATTTAAATCGCAAGTTTTCCTACTAAACCTTTATTTTTCGTAGAACTGTTTTTGACAATAGGAGGTACTTGCGAACATCATAAAATTGTTTTTCAAAATTAGTCATCATGCTTATTGTGTTTATCTATTCAGTGAACATAAAAATAACAATGAATCTTATCAATTTGTGATTTAATATACAAAATACATAATAATATATTTTATTATAATTTTCTGCACCTGTTAATAAAGCATTATAAATGAATAATGATTGTTTATTATAAATTGTCTGTTTATGATATTGTTTGCACACAAATTCCCATAATATTGTAACACTCACTGGTATTAGAACGTTGTAGTTGGAATAATAATGTAAATTGTGTATATATAGAGTTATAGACGGTAAAATATTTTAGTTTTAGGTTTTTGTGTGTAGATTTGCATTGTTAATCTTTTAAAGTAAGCGACGTGGGTGTGTTTGCATCGGTTGATGTACATATTTATGTTTATATTATGTAATATATTTTGTACTGCCTTCTTTTTTATGTATATGTCGTGATTGCACTTTTTTTTTACTTTTTTTTCTATCGTCGCAAATTTTAGTTATATTTATTTTGTTTATGATTGGGATTTATCATTTCTAATCTCAACGAAATAAAATGATATCGACGTACAAAATTATGTATAAATGCCAATTTTGTGTGCTCAATTCGCTTTCATAAATTCCATGTTGTGTGCACATTAATTCTTAAATTTTTCATTCCTATTAAAATTTTACTCAATTATATCATGCAAAATATCTATAAAACTTTTAATGAAAGAAATTTCTAAGAATTACAAGTTTGTAATTTTAACTAAATTAGAATGTGTTGCCGTTGTTTTGTGATTTTGGTAGATTTATTAATTTTTGGTTAAAAACTTTTAATCAAAATTATTAATAACATAAATGAAATTATTACTATAATAACTACATGAATTGTAAATTAGACATAACTACCATTACAAAACCGGTCTCTCCATAAGTTATTAAGTCCTAACTTTGACAGATAAACATATGTTTCCAATCATATAAACTGTGGCGCCCTCTATCAGACTATAACTTGCCTAGTTTGCTTTTCCCTCCACTAATGACGTAAAACGCGCAAAGTCTTGGAGGGAGCAGTTGTTTTTGTTGAAACATGTATATTGGATTACAACGTGGCGCCTGTATTTGTTATAAATGTTGTTAAAAATCACCATTGTATTGTAAAATTGTTTCTGTGTGACTGTCTGCCTGCGGCTATGTATGTATGAAGTTGTAGTTTTTAAATAATGTACATTTTTCGGTTATTAATAAAAACATGTTTATAAACTTTTGACTTTCGAATCTACTTTAATTACTTCCGTCTCCTTTTCTGCCTGTCCCGTAAAACTTATACAAATCCTGCCTTAGGTTAATTAAATAAGTAATCGGTGATAAACTGAGCCCTGAGAACCGATGTGCATGCAACGTACGAGCGCTTTCACACTATTTCTGTCGATAAACTAGATTGGCTGCAGTTTCAATAGGTGATTTTATGTCTGCCTATTCGATATGGATTTGTAAGTATATGCATTTAAAGTACTCATTAAGAAACTATTAATCAGCAAATGTTTGATGAAAGATGAAGTTTTTTTTTCACTGACGTCTCATCTTCTCCATACTTAACCTATATCTGACATATACACAAATAGACAGTTAATTGCTTCCTTCTTATTTTCAAAAGATTAAAAATAGCTTTTTTTCCTTTGTAAACAGGACCGGTGCCAATTACAAGAAGTATTTTTCTCTAAGATAGTGTCAATAAAGAGGCAAGAATAAAGTAAAATACTTATGTTGTTGAACTGTACAGTACCCTGAATCTTGATCAATCAAAATCTGATACCAACAAAATTCTTAATCAATCTGTTTTCGTTTTGTTTGAGTTCAGATTACAAAGACAGATAAATTAACCATAGACGGCATCTTTCAAATTTTGGAGTATTTAGTAGCGAAAACAGATATTATCTTTTTTAGCCAATCTTTAGAACGTTAACTTGACAAACAGTAAAGTTATGAGGTAACAAACATGAAAAAATACAGTCGAAGAGATAACCTCCTTTATTTGGAGTCAGTAAAAAATAGACTAAAGTAAATTTCAACCCCGTTCATTCAATTTGAGAAACATTATGTAATATGATTATGATAAAACATACGATTCAAAAAGGAAATGTGAATAAAAAAATGTCGACGTACAGATAAAGAGCACAATTACTAAAAATAATAAGCATCACAAAACATAAAATAACTATTAATAAATAATAATTTCCAAACGTCTGCCATATTCGCGTTCAATTTGGTCTTTAAATCGTAACGCACCCCCCGGCTATAACTATACACGGGGGTGATAAAGGTAATAGAGCCATCACTACGTAAATGCCGGGCCGTGATTGTCTCTCGGCTAACATTTGCTATAGCCATCCAATTAGGGGACTGGTTTGTGTAGCGCGATACAACCTTGTGAGCTGTTTTAATGTACTGTCAGCCTAAAAAGGAACGACGAACTCATCAATTAGTCGGCATAACTTTTTATTGATCATTCATTTATGTTATCACTTTACTGTCTTAGATACAAGTTACATAGTTGATTTTTCACATCTTATTTCATATTATGTTCATTTCTGATATCTCAGAAGTAGGTAAATTATATCGCGTGCAAAACGAAAAAGAAAACTGTAAACCCATACTTATTCAATGTTTGCCCTGGGTCATGTCAAATGTATAGTTTGCGTTTTATAAACTCTAGTTTAAGCAGACCTACTGTGTTGCGTATTCGTAAAATTGAAAAATTTGTAAAATCGTAAAATTGCGTAGGTAATCCACAATTCCAATAGTGCGGGATTTTATTTAAAAAAATCTTTGTGTGATAGTGCTATAATTACTTTACCAAACGTTGTACGGAACACGCTACGTTGCGAAAACAATACTGGGCCGCCGCGTGCGTGCTAACCGTTTAAAACTGCTAAATGAGACTAGCTGCTTTTTTTATGAAATAGGTGGTAAACAGCAGACGTATCGCCTGATGATAAGTGATTTTGGCTACTTCGCTAGAAACTTATCTACAAATATAATTTAATCTTTCTTTCTTATTAATTATTTTCTCTTTACTCTCTGTATAAACAGTTCGATAATATGGGTACTTTCTTCCTAACATCTAAACACAGTTTTTATCTAAATTTAAAAACGCAGACTTTATTCATTTGTAAATCCTTATCGTATTTGTTTTGTCGACCGTACTTATACTTCATTTAAAGGTCGCTAGTTTATTATTTGAACAACTCCATCAATTACCTACTTTTTTAACGGAATCGATTTTATGAATGTCATTGTATATCTGGGAATAGCATTAAAAATAGTGAATAATGGATGGTCATTTCAAATATACCAGAAATTGTAATGCATGGTACCTTCATATCTTCTACCTAACTCTTTCTAGAATTTTACAATCAAATGTGGCAAGTACCTTTGTACTTTACTTTATGTCTAACAGATGCCATTTCTTTGTATTCCCTTTTTTCAAAATTTTTTCTTTGGTTTTTTTACAGTTAGGTATTTATATTTAACATTTTTTTTGGGATTTACCCTCTTTAAGTTTCGTCCGTTTTGATTTCATTCTCTTTTTTTCATAATTATGCCAGTTTACATTTACTAGCTTTTGCACGCGGCTCCGCCGTCATTGATGTCGATTATAAATAGGTAGTAGCCTATGTGTTATTCTGATGTATACCTAAGCTATATTATTATTATAGTTCTGCGGCTAATAAGGCCAGCCCATTGCCACTTCAGCTTGCTAATCCTGTGGGCTATGTCGATGAAATTGCTTCTCTGCCGGATCACCTCATTCCTGATGCGATCCCTTAGAGAAACGCCGAGCATAGCCCTTTTCATAGCACGCTGAGCGACTTTTTATATAAAGCCCACCCAGGATCAATTCTATGTAAAAGAAACTGTCATTTATTATAAACTTAATTTATCCGCCTTTTATTTTACATGTCACTCTGGCCATTATAACGAATCTATGGACATCATACGTCAACGCAGCAATCAGCGATCTTTGACCTCTTTATTTTCATATCTCACTTCCCCATTCTCACCAACTTACCTTGATCCCTATCTCTGCCTCCTGTCCTCCAATCACAACAGAAATCTTCGCTCTGAAATCTATCCCGTAGTTTAGACATTACGCGGTTACGGTAGACCATACAAACTTACATAAAATAAAAAATATATTACCCTTCCTTTTGGCTTCACCGTAGTCGGGCACCAATTGGCATTCACACCGTGTGTAAGTAGAACAGATGCGCTAGGTATATAAAATTTATCACAATCACATTCGAATTAGTCAAAATTGTCACAACATGTTTGTGGAACATTGTTATCAATCACGCAAACTGGATAACCCGTACTTTAGGAGTGTATGAAAACATTATATGGTATAAAATATTCCTATTATACTCGCAATACAACTTATTCGTATATGATGATTAGCTCCAAAGAATTATTTCACAAATAAAAAATATGCTACAAAGATTTAGACATCAATGAAGATCTTACAAATGGAGAACTTAAATGTGTTTTTAAGCAAATACGTCATGTCGTTTGTAATATGTTCGCAAAATAGTTTTCTATCATATTATAGGGACGCTTTCACACATTATCCTAACAACGTCTACTGGGATTAGTATATACCATGAGACATTTTGTATAAATCTTTTAAATGAAGATATTTTCACTGAAATCCCATAAAGATACAAATAAATACGTCAAACGTGATCTTTACCCTGTACAAAGTTGTTAAAACGTAAAAGTAAGATGAAGTTGTATGACTAACAGCTGTATGTATACATATACGTGGTAAGTAATGAGAATGACCCACCATAAAGCACGCACGGCACCAGCTAACAAATATTGTTCCAATCGGGCCAGTGAAGACAGTTTTCTTTATGGTCGTGGGACGCTCCCTGTCCCCATTTCGCAGCGCACCACTGACAAGGGGTGGTGGGGTTATGGGCGCGAAACCTAAGCTTTCAGGAGTGCTGAAACAGTTCACGGACTGACAAAGTGACGAACGTATCCCGGAGACCATCGTGAACTTTCCTATTTTATCTTATCTCCATATTTACTTAGTTGAATTTTAACCCGACCTTTGAATTAACGTTTTTATTAGTATGATAATGAAATGGTTTATAAGTAAATAATTTTCGTTAGAACGTTGTGATTTCAAGCAATTAATAATGTGTCGAATTCGTGCATTGCACTTTCTGGTGCTGACTACTTCAATATCAGGTAAGATTTTTTTGTAATAAACTTTAGTTAGAAAAGGTTTATTTCCAACGAATATAACACTAGGTATATATGTTTTAAAAAGATTTTCAGCTCGAATTTTTCATTTGGATTGATACGTAGTTTCCCCTAAAACTTTGCTGATTATTATGGATATGTGTATGGCTGCTTGCTTTTGTATTATGTGTATATTAATGTTTGCGTTGAGTTTGTCTATGGATCTATGTACTAGGTATATTATATAAATGTAGTTATATTAGTATTGTTTTATGATAAATAGCGGTGAGTTACCGAGTCTGAAAGCAATTAAACCAGAAAAAAACAACTTTATTTGCTGATGAAGATAACTCACATAACAAAAAACCACTCAATCGTCAGCGGTTTTAAGTGCCAGTTATAAAACTAACAATAAGTTTTATAACCAATTACATTTTTATATTGCAAGCACTGTTGTACTGTTGTAAATCTTTGAAGCACTGCTTCAATGATTACTAATACTATGGTTATGTGTTCATCTGCCGATTTCGGCTATGGTGACTGATTAAGTCTGAGCATCCCATCGGGCGTGCGCTCTGGTGTGACTTATATACCCTATCTTTGCACTGGAAGACGTGTACAGTGAGAGCAAGTGAGCACCCTATTAATGTAATTGTAGTTTACTAACGTCTCTTGACACGATCTAGTGGCGATTTACGAACTAGACGGGCTACTCCAATTTAACCAGAAAATTTCTGTGCCTTACGTTCTTCTATCTTATTCAATAAATTTTTAGCCTTCCTTTTTATCATTTTTTGTTATCTAATATTTTTAAACTATCAATTCTTGTTTAAATAAAATATAATGTGTATCTCGAAAATGGCTCCAACTATTTTCGTAAAATTTAGAATCTAGAGGATTTCGAAGGTAAAAAATCGTCATACCTAAAATTTTTTTAAGGAAATTTTCTAGAAAAAAATAACGACAAAAGATCGGTCATCCAAGTACTTATATTTATATTTAAGACTAAAAAGTGATAACAGAATTGTATCTAAAATTTTGTGTAGCGTCTCGTATTTATTAAATGTTATCATATTGGGTAACCTTCTTATTTCATCAGTAAGTTTTTATTTTTCTAGTTTATTACTAGACTTAACTAAACTCTAAATGTCAAAAATCTTTTTTAATAACATTCGTGAAAAGAAAATTATTGCTATCTTTTTAAAACAATAAGCTGATCCGACAGACGTTGTCTTGTCTTAGCTATGAATATTGTATTCGCATAAATAAAAAAAAAAATATTTCCCTTGTTCTCCGGTGATACAATTCAATTTTGCTATTTGTATAATGTAGCAAAAAAGAAGCAAATAAGGAAGTTAAGGAGTAACTTCCTTATTTGCTTCTTTCATACGAATTTTCTCCTGACAATAACAAACAGAACATTAAAAGAATAATTAATCAAAACTGTTCCAGCCGTTCACCCTTATTTACCAAGGAAAATAAGGATTCATTTTTTACACATAAATCTTGCAATTCTAAATTGATGCTCAAATAGAACTATAATATAAACCGCAAAAATTTGTGTACAACTAGAAAATAATTAGGAGTAGGTCTGTATTTTGATTTTGTTGAAATATCGAGTTTATCTCATTGGTCAGGCTAGTGTGGCCAACGGGAATAATAATAATATATTTATTGCCTTTGTGCCTTTCCGTGGCTCATTGAATTTAGTGCTTTTATACTGACTTTTAAGTTGCCGATTTTTTTAATTTATCTCTAGGTTTAGTTCAGAAAGCCGAAAATGTAGAATAGCATTGTTTTAAGAACCATTTCGCTAACCATTTATGCAAGCGTGTGCAATTTTCTTGTAAATATTTACCTATTTACTCTCAGCATACTAAACAATAATAATTACTTTTTATTTAATACATTTGTAAATGACTTTTTGCATAACATAATAATGTGGCATAAAGGAAATTAATGTACGATATTTCAGCAAAATCTACAAAGTAGGAAAGTTGACAGAAAAGTAATTCATCACGATCATGTACTTCGTCATCATCTTGTATAGTTGATTCATTTTTCAATAGATAAACGAATGAATAAATGGAAACTTTACGTATTTTGAGCTTTCCCTTTTGGGGCTACGAAACGCGACGTGAAACGGAACTCGTCAACGGAAGTGACCCAAAAGCAGCTATGCTCTTGCTACGCGCCATTTCCGAAATATGTGAACAAGTACAAGTATTATTTTACAGAAAAGGTTAACGTCCTTTTAAATTGATATAATATTTTTTTTTACTACAACCCTACTCCTTAAAAACTTTTGATAAAGTTTAATAGCTTATATTACCCAGCAATTTTACGAACCTATTGAGACCTCATTCATTCAGTCAAAATCGATTTAGTAGTTAAGGCGCTACAGTGCAACATACATAGGTTTCCACAACTATTACTACTCCCGTTGGCTACGTTGTTGTTTGTAAAAAGAACATAAATGTCTACAATTTTAAATGCGTCCAAATGAAGAACATCTACACGAAGATTTTTAGCTATGCCCGATCCTACCTACAAGTTTGAACATACCTACCAAAAGTGTGTATTAAATGGCTTTATGTTGTATTAATACTGAGAAGCTTGATGTGTTGTTAATAACAAGAAATACATATCTTTTTCGATGGAGGTGACTGTCCAGGAGTCAACTGCAATAGGCTGATGATGATGACGTTAATAAAAACCTGATTTTGCCACCACTTCAGGAGAAAAACAAGTATTTATTTAGCAGCTTAGGTGTATTTTTATGTACATATATACACTAGACTGCCTCGCTGGTCTAACGATTGATGTATGCGACTGCCGATCAAGAGGACTCGGGTTCGAACCCCGGGTCGGACCAAAACTGTTATTAAGTTTTTCTGATTGTAGAAATACTTAATAATAGCTCAGATTTTGGAAGTTGGGAACCCCCGTGCCTCAGAGAGCACGTAAAGCTGTTGGTCCTGTGCTTGATCTCTCCCCGATCGTGTCAGTTAACCGTTCCAAAGGATTATAAGAGTGACGGAACAGAGAGTGCACCTGTGTTTGCGCACACATTTGTGCACTATAATATCTCCTGCGTTGGCTGGTATCTGTTGAAACTGGCCGCCGTGGCCATAATCGTCTAGGAAAACGTAATGTATGTATGTATTTACAAAAAGCATCACAAGCTCTGCTTAGCTTGGGACTAGATAGGCGATGTGTGTAAGATTTCTGAAATATTTATTATTATTATTTAAAAGAGGGTCCTGAGAGACAGACAAACGGAGAACAAAGTGACCCCGTCAGGGTACCTGACATGTCTGGTCAATTCGGTTTTCGAAGACTGGAACCCCAAAAATAAATAATAGATTGTAGTAGTTTAAACATAAAAGATTGCTGCTAGTCCTGGTGCGATAGTTGGTTTTAGAGCTTGGTTAGAGAGCCAGAGTGTGGCACGATTAAATACACTAATAAACTTGCTTCGAATTTGTTTATGTTATAGCAATCTATTATAAAAGAAAAATAACGTAGATAGATAGGTACTCGTTATTGCACACCATATTCTCAAAGATACAATGTAGAAAATAACAAATAAAAACAGTGGTACAGCAGGCGGCTTTATCGCAAATTGCCATCTCTTCCAGGCAACCTGTAGATGGACTATACTAGTGATTGGTAGTTTGTGGTGCACATTTAGAATTTGCGTATGAACGTAATATTACTTAACACAATTAAACAGATATAAACAGATACAGAGAGCGTACTACTACCTCTGAGGTTGGGAACGCGTTTGTGATTCTACAGACGTAGTTCTCCGCTGTACCGATTTCAATGTAATATCCAATATCCATGTGTTACACAAATAAACCTTCCTCTCGAATCACTATCTATTGCTGAAATTTGCATTAAAACCTGTTGAGTAGTTTAGAAGATTTAATCGAACAAACATCGGAAGCGGTTTTATTTTACACTATGTAAGGAAGAAATAATCGTTTTCAATTTTGTGCTTACTGCTTTCTATTATCTGTCATTAATGCCGTTTAGAATCAAATAACTATCTCTAACCTTTTGATAGTAAAACCGTAGGTCAAAGAGTAGGTACTCCTCCCTCAAATTCCTTCACTAATTATTGCATTTCTAAAATACAAAAATAGCAGTTTTTTCCAGCAGTTCCGCCCGTGTGTTTGTTGATTATGTATATCGGTAAAGAGTAGCATATGTCTTTCCTTAAGAATCAAAGATCTCCATGCCGTGCAAGCGTTACAAACTGAAAGATAGACAAAGTTTCTGGTGGAATTCATAACATATACATATAGAAAGTTCGAGCATAAAGCAAAACATTTCATGATATTGAACTTCGGAAAACAAGGTTTTTATTTTATATACAGACCTGCCAAAGTGACTCTACTCTGCCTGATGGAAAGCATAAGCAGAATCCAAGAAAGATGGTCATCATACTCATTACGAATGCAAACAATGCAACAATGCATCACGGTGACCCACACCATGGCGGCCTAGTAATGCTTCTGCAATCAAGTAACGCTGTCATTTTACGTTGATCTTCTGTGCGAGGGTAGTGCCGCCCCGGTCGAGCCGGCCCGTTTGTGCTGAAATCAGGGTGGCTCTACTATGAATAACTTTCCCAATTTTCATACAATATTTTTACATAACAGTCTATTTGATCATTTCAATCATTTTCATCATAGAACCTCAGAGTAGACATTTTCAAAAGATGACGCGACGATATTATAACAGCTGCTCCAATGACATAACTTAAATTATCAATAGCAAACAAAAGAATCTTTTTCTCTTGATATATTTTAATTACCACGCAAAAGTTTATAAAATAACCGTCTGTTCTCAAATAAAATCGTACTGTTTTATGGCTGGCTAAAACAATATAATCCCTATTGCGACCAAGTTGAGCACAGGATAAGATTTTTGCTGTCAGATGTTGTTCTCACGGTCATGAATGCGTGCGAGGAGTTTATCCTAGGGAATAAAAAGGGACAGAGCAGGGCGCCTGGAGCCTGCCCGGGTGCGACCGTGAGAAATACGGGATGCTGACGTGTCCTCTTCATTAGGAGAGCATAAGATAACAGGAGGTTGAGAAATTTAGAGTGAATTTAGAATGTTTTCGCGCCATTTTTGAAATTGTTTTAAAGTGGCGGTACGGTGTTTTTCGGTAGGTTATTTGTATTAGTGTTGTTTGTCGTATATACTAGTACGTTACAAACGTCTGCATTAAAAAAAAGTTTATATTATATTGTTTTAATATCTAAAATTTATCTGGTATGTCTTTTTGATTCGAGAATACTCGAGATAAAGTTTTATAAAGTCTTAAGTAACAGTTTTTTTGTGATTGTCCGAAATGCTTATTTATTGGTACAATGCGGTGATGTGTTTTTAGCAAAGCGAAAATATTATACCAAAACAGAATCCATTTGTTTTTTATGTAACTATCCAAGCAAAAACTGTCATAAATTTCCCATGGTCACAGTGCCTTTAACGATTGGTAATTGTAGATAGCTCATTCTTTTTATGTAGGCAGGTAATTTCAGTCATAGTCGGGGAAAGGGCGCACCCCGTTGGCACTCCCCTGACATTTATCCGTAGACCATAAAAAGAAATATCTACCAGGGTAGCATGGAACGTCGGGGCTTGTCGAAAGGCCTCGGCGCGCCCTATAAAATTGTTCCGCTCTGACAACGTCCCAGTAACCTGTTTGGTGTCCTTCGGATACGTATTTTACGGGTTCACTTAATTTACTTATAATCATAGGTTTTTCAAAGTGCTATGTACATTATAGTACCTTTTTCATAAAATAAATAGTCGATAAGAGAATTTTATAAGACATGCATAAAAAAAATTGTATTATATACAGAGCAAAAGGTATATATAAATCGTAGGGTCGTTATATTTTGCTTCCTTTTTTAATTAGTGAAGGCTTTGGGTCAAGCTTCTCTGTTTAATTTACCGATAAGAATGTAATTTATATTTATTCTACTGCCATCACACTTCCAGAAAAACGTAACCAAAATCAATCTAATATATAAAATTCTTGTGTCAAAGTTTTACTGTTTATGCTCCTCCGAAACGGCTTGACAGATTTAGATAAAATTTTATGTGTATGTTCAGAGGTATGAGAATAGGTTTATAACCAATTTTTAGTCTTAAGGGTGGTGCACCCTTTTTTTTGGTTATTTTTTTAAGGTATGCCATTAAAATAAACTTTTGATCCAAAATTTTTACCCTCCTACCACCTTTCGATAATTTAGAAATTATTCACGGAAATAAATATGGCAGTATAAAGTTCGCCGGATCAGCTAGTTCCCTTATATATAAATATATAACTCCTACATAAATTACATAATCATTAATCATATCGACTGCCTCGGTGGCGCAGTGGTAACGTATGCGACTGCTGTGCTTGAGGTCTCGGGTTCAATTTCCGGGTCGGATGAAATGTTTTATGAATCTGCAAATATTTGTTTCGGAGTTTGAGTGTTTTCTATGTATAAAATGTATCTATTCACAAAAAAAGTATATATAT
>PKRV01000417.1:2541154-2604457 GCA_003709505.1 Hyphantria cunea
ATATATATATATATATCAGTTGTCAAGTACCCACAGCACATGCTCGGCTTCGCTTGGGACTAGATGGCGTTGTGTGTTAGATGACCGAAATATTTATTAATTTATTAAAAAATTAAATCTCTAATCCGATATTCTTTTTAAATGTACTTTCTTCAAAGTAATTTGTACCTGCCTATATTAATTATTAATATAGGGAATCAGTTTTATTTCAATTGTTTCTATAACCTATACCATTAATATACTAAGAAAATTTTCAGCCATTTATATAAAGCACTAATTGAAGTAATTATTAACTTTGTTTATCATTTACAAGGTTTAAAGTGTTTTCGCACATTCATTGAATTAAAATTTTCCACCTGCAATAAATAAATATGAGTCTTCAGCCGTGTTTAGACGCTCGTAAAGGCATTGACGTGAAGAATTGATAGAGTGATTGATAAATCTTCGGGGTTTGATAGCGAGCTTGTCCATTATCATTAACAATGAATCATTGGTGTCTGGTGTTCAATTGGACATTGCGTGTTCTTTGCGTTGCGTTATGCTCAAATGGACTTTCCAATTTTGATAATTAAATGAAAGGAATTTGATGCATCGCAGATATAAAAATAACATCTTTTGTTCATTCCATCATCAGCCTACTGCAATCCATTACTGGATATAGTCCGCTCCAATTGCACCCCACTTAATTCGATCCTCGGCTTATTTATTCTCTTCTCTTCTCCGAGTGCCTCTTCAATCCTGAAGGTTGGCCGTCAGCTCCCTGTACTCCTCCTGTACCAGGCGGAACAGTTTCTCAACGGAGGTAATACCGGTCCACTCCCGGATATTACGTAGCCACGATATTTTCCAAGGTGGAAGGGAAGAGACGCTTGTTTATTAAAAGTGTTTAAATGTTTAATAACTTGTCTTCTTTCTCTCTGTCAAAGCGATTCGAATTAAAGCATGTGATGAAAACTTTGCTCTTTACCAATAGCAGCTTGAATACAAATATTTATAATAAATTTCTATGTTTAATTGAGCAGCGATAACGGTTGAAGAATAGGAACGTCAATGACCTCTTTCTGTCAAAAACATTATTTAACACCTTTAAGAACTTTGAAGTTTTTTTTTGTTTTTGCGAAAGACGGTCTCCGTTTCATGTCATCCACATTTTTTATGTTTTTTTATCATTAATTCCATCATGACGAAGACTTGAAGACTCGAAGACTTAGAATTGAAGACTTGAAATACTTGACATTGGCAGAAATAGCTGATCCGGCTGATTGCCATATCATCAAAAAAAAAAAAAAGAACTTTGAAAAAATGTGATTAAAAAGCATTTTTGATACTAATAAGGTTTCGTTGCACACCGTACTTTTCAATGGATATTTGACAGATAGAGGTCATTGACGTTCCTATTCTTATGTTAGTCGCACTGTGTATGCAAATATTGCTCTATCGTAATAACCATATTTATACAAAATTCGACCATATTTATTTTTTATTTTTTTATTTTTTTTGCTTTCTGCTCTCTCGTGCAACCTGCCATTTTGGTTGCATAATTTTTGTATTTTTTTTGTTTCATTTATTGTATTATTATATCGATGTTTCCAATACTTATATTATTCTAATTATAACCTTGAACTATTACAAATTACCATCGTTATGCAATGGTAGCGTACGCGGCTGCTGTGCATGAGGTCTCGGATTCGATTCCCGGGTCGGAACCAAATGTTTGTACGATCTGCAAATATATGTTTCGGAGTTTCGGTTTTCTATGTATAATTTGTATGTACTTACAAAAAAAAGTAAATATATATTTAAAACAGTTTTCTAGTACCCATAACACAAGCTCTGCTTAGTTTGGGACTAGAAGGCCTTGTGTTTAGACGTCCAAAATTATTTATTCATTACTTCCGTTACCCTTGCCCACAGATACGTGCGTGTGCCTTAATCTGAATCAAAGCTGTGATAATAATTATAAATCAACGATAAAACGAAACAAACGACAGCGAAGGTAATTAGGGTATAGATTGAGGTTATTCGCAACATAGTTGCCAGGAATTGAGGTCGCGACCGACCCTTTGACCGACGTCGGCGCCCAATAGTTGCCGGCGGAGGGTCGCGGGGCGAGGGGCGCGGTGACAAATGATGGCCATTGTCTTTCTTTATTAGTGAAGGGTTGCCTCCATTCAGATGACCCATAAAACTAACTGCCAAATCACTTGTAATTACAGTTATTAATGAATTAAACTAATTACTTTGTAATGTTTCCATCGAGGCGTACAAGCTTTTGGTACAGTAGTGTCAAGACCCTTTTACGGTATAATCGTGAAGTTCCATCAACTCACAATTAGAAAACAAAAAAAGTGCGTGCGTACAAAGTATACATTTCAGAAGTGAAACTTCGAGCTAAGGCTCTCTCCCACCTCTCGCTCCATGGCACTGTGCGTGATACGACAATCACTCTATCCCACTTTTTCTCTCGATCTTTCTCACTTGCTTGCTCACTACTCTCACTCCATCGCTAGTTGCTTCATGCTACGTTCGCCCTGTCTTACTGTCTCTCAATCGGTCTCGATCGCTCTCTCTCTCTTTTTCGACACTTCCGTTGCATACTTGCGTGACGTTACATTTGTAAAAATTTTACCCTCATGCGCCTAAAGAAGTTTCACTTCAAAAACGGAAAACACGCATGCCAAGCCTGGAGATGAAATTAGTGTGCCGCTTCTTCTTGACTCTTTGCTTGTCTCTAGACTAAACATTACTTTTGTCCTTAAAAGAAATATTTTCCCAAGTATTTGCAACACCTTTTTATTGATCTAACTGATCTAACTGATTTTATTGATCCATCTAACACTTAAAGATTTCTTTCAAATCAGACCCGTAGTTTCCAAGATAGTATAATATTCCAGAGTAACGTTCAACATAACAAACAATCAAACAAACTCTTCAGCTTTATGTTATTAAGTACTAGCCGAGGCCCGCGGTGTTACCCGCGCTGTAACATCAACTGCAGGTAACGCCGCGAGTCGAAGCTAGTCTAAAAAAAAGTAGCCTAAGTTACTCCATATATCATGAGCTACCAGACAGTGCAAGTTGGTAAAATCGGTCCAGCCGTTTCAGAGTTTCGTTATTCGGGGATTGAATACTACTGGTTGTGTATTGAACTAATTAAAATTTTATGTATACCTTTCACTTAATTATTTTTTTGTATGTATAATTTTAAACATTTTAAAACGGGTGTTTAGATGAAAAAAATAAATTACGTAACCCTGTAAAAACAATGGCGCAGTCCTATGGTGGCCCCATCAAAGATAATGCCGGTCCGCGGGCTGCCGCGCCCGTTGCGTCAAATTGACCGTGCCACCGTACTACGGCGTTTATGGTAATTCTACATCATTATGCTCCCCTTCCTGTCTTATTACATAATATATTATTATCTCCTAGAAAGGAAATAAGTGTTTTTAACTCAAATATACTGAAAATGACAATTGAGCGCGCAACTAAATTAATTTGAAGTTAACCTATATGAAAAGAAATGAATCAATTCGGTTAATTAGAGAACCACTCGACCAATTCCGTTAATTATACAAGGCACGACGAAGGTTCTTAGCATAAGAATCTTATGGAGAGAAAGTATTTAAAAATTGTGAGGAGAATAGTAAAAACAACGCTTATTTATATTTTCTATTGGACTATGATAGGCCAATAACTTTGACAGAACGAAAACTGTCGGGGCAGCTAATAACTACTTAATGAAACCGTGAGTTTTAACAACGTTTTATTGAGTTTAGCATTTGATTTTTTATAGTTTTAGAAAATACTATTATCAATAGCGATTACTCTACAAAAATTAATACCTCGATATATCGTTTAGTACATTGAATAAATTGTGCTCTTGTGTATTACAGAACAGTCAGTAGTTATCACTGTAGTACGTCGCACTAATTAATTTTGGTAATTCTACACAGTCTAAATGAACAAGACTCGCACAAATTAGACCCAATGTTATAAATTTATTTAATTTTGCTACACAATTAACTGTTAAACATTATTTATTATGTTTTCACATTCGTGTTATATATTTGATAACTCTGACTCGTACGTGCGTATCAGCGGAGACACCACGGCGAATGAAAGCGCAGTGCAGCAGGGGTGAATGCACTCGATGCACTTGTGCACCGCACCACCTCGTCTCGCTGAACGCCTGGTGTTATGGCCGCGCGTCTCAGCCCACCACGCCGGCCACTTGGCAACCAAACACACTAACAGACACTGCCGTGGCATACATACCACCGCTGACCACACCGTCCCAGCGCGTGCCACACTCCTCCTACGCACAATGCGTACTAATGAACTGTTAGTCATAACTATAGAGCAGTATTACACGATAGTCGATTAAATATAGTTACACAACTACGAAAAAAACAGAAACATATTTTTTGTGATTAAGTAGTAACTTTGAATCAAAATTAGCCAAATAGCACCTAGTTGCAAACTTGATATATCTATCAACGTTAACATTCATCAATTATTTCGTAAACAGATTTCTACAAAATCTACTAAGCCAAACTTCTTTGATGGAAAAAGTAAATTTAGAACAAATTCCATGTACCTTTTGTCCATGATATGAATAAAGCACTTGCATACAACTTTAAAACTTCAAAGTGCATTCCAGCTTTCTTAAATAACCTTCTACAAGCTTATACTTCACTAGTAAATGGGCAACACGTTTCCATAACAACACCCACGCGCGCGCATTTCTCCGCCTACTTTGGGGATGAAACCTTTAGACACCTATAACTTGTATCTTATATTTTATGCTTTCCTAGTAGGTGCAGATTACAAGCTTTCGGGAAGGGAAATAGCGCACAGTACCCAACCACAGCGCATATGACTTGGTCGTAGAGGCCCTTCGCTTCTTGTTGGCTGAGTGAAATGACGAAATATTTCGAAATTGTATCCTTGTCCCTTTTTCTACCTTCAGCATAGTATGTTGTCCTGTTACTTCTTCGGTCTAATTACGCATATCATTATGCGCTCAGCTGGGTAATATTTTTATTTTGTTTCCGTTTATGTTTAGCTCGAACGTTAAAAGGCATGTCAGATTTTTTGCATTGTTTATTTTAATGCATTAACGTTTGGTAAGAAGTGATTTGAGTAGGTACGTGTTATTCTCTCTTGGAATCAGAATCCAATTCGTTTAAAGTTTCAAACAAATATATCACATAAAAGTACAATAAAATCGTAACACTTTTGTTGCATAAATAAGCATTAACATTTTTGAAATGAAGAGATACCGTTCGACTAGGGCGCAAGCGCGTTCCGTACCACAATTTATTCCAGAGCCTGCCTCACCCTACATGAATCTCTCCCCTCTCGTTTCATTCACCTGTTCTCGAACCAATATACCGAGCTCTATAGCTTCGAATACGTATTAATGGAATATCGATTACTGGTCAAGTTACCTTCTCGGTACCCATGCTGCCTTGGTGTTTTCCGAACAGTTCGACATTATCGGCGATCGCCGATTCATTTCCAATAGTTAGTTGTAGGAGATATCGATATTTTTGAAAGGTAAAATAAATACACTTCTACACTTTTTAAGATTAAGGAGATTGTATTTTTGTTTTTAAATATTTTAGTTTAAATATTAGGACACATAGATTTATTACGAATGATAGACAATTAACTAAAAACAAAAAAAACAATTTTATGAAATGTTTATGAAATTTTTTAATATTCCCATCTCTACTGTCAAGCTGTACATGCCTTTATTGTACTTGTGTTTCATTATGGGTGGAGTCTTACCGGATATTGATTTTCAGCTCTAGATAAGAGACCTGCCTACACTTCCTGCCGCCCTAGCACATCCTGAAAGAATTTCCGGTTTCGCATCCGGCCTACATCCGCATTCAACCTAAGTCCGGTAATCGTATCGACGATTATCATTTCTATGACTATCCACATTTTTCGAATTCTATTTTTCAAAATTTAAACTTTATGTAAGACAATCGACCTTTGATTGTTGTTATAGTATAGATAATAATTATGTGAACAATCCATCTCTGCAAGGTATACCAGTTCTACTACTAACTAATCTTAATTTTATATCGGCGGCGTCCATTTTCCCATTAGTCGACTGCATCGCGCACAGGAGTACTAGGCGTTCAGGCAGACGGAAGAGATTGTTCGGATTTCGTGGGCACACAGCGCGGGTTTCGAAGATATATTCTTGTTGTGCGAAGGGATTAATAACTCTACAGTGATTGTACAGACAGTACCTACCTATCGTAGCTATCCTGAAAAATATAAATGGCTAATATTCATTAGTTTAAATTCATTTTCTTACACTTTTATGTACGTTACATTACAATACATACATAGTAAGTTTTATTATACGTATAAACTGATATTATAAGGTGTAGGGATTTAGCGTAAGAGCTTGTGTATGAATGCAATGTTATTGTTTTAAATAAAATTTTACACAAGAAAATAATTAGCGACATGAATGTACTACATACTAGGGTTGTGTACGGTATTTTTTTAATTAGCAGGTACTTTTACCAGAAATATTTAATGATAAACTTAGATAGATAGATAGATAGATAGATAGATAGATAGATAGATAGATAGATAGTAGCTTTTTTTGCGTTCCCAGTTAAGGTGGTTGCCNTATATTCCTTTATAAATAAAAAAGAATATACGTTCCAAAAAATGAGTATATGATTATATTAAACCACCTGCCAGTTGCGTGGTACATTTAACATTTTAAAAAATACTTTAGTAAAAAACAAAATATCATGCAATTTTACATTTAAAAACAATTAATGGGCCGAATCGGCGTGAGTATCGTGCGCGTAAAAAATTTTCAAGTTGTAGATAGTGCAAGGTTAACAATTGAAATTTTAAAGAAAGAGCAATGCTAACAAATGAGGAAAGATACAAAATAATGCCAGTGGTAAGTTATACAAACTATACATAATAATAATTGTGAAAGTTACTACATTCTATTTTACTCACTAAATTTGTAGAACTGATATGAAAATGCGTCGAACGAAACGCAATAATGTCAACAATGCGCTTCGCTCCTCCCTCTTCGTCTAAATGTCAAATTACAAAATACAAACAATAATCTGGAATTTCAACAGTCACTTTGGCAATGTCACAATAAATTTGTGGAATTTCAACAAAGTCATTTTGATAATTATGAATAATAAAAGTAATATAGTTAGACATTAAATATAAAGTTAAATGGTTTAAAATCACTATCACTGTACTTATAATACGCACTGCACACCCAAGATACCTAGCCGACTATAAGCCTCATTAAGAATGCTGAAAAATAAAAATGTTCCGGGGCTCATTTCTTTGAAGCTGCTGCAGCTCTTCTTTGCCTCGAGGGGGGCGGGGGATCTTTAGCCGCTACTGTGGTTTCGGCGTTAGTTACCTTGCTTTTGTTTAGAACCAATTCATTTAAGTCTTTCAGTGAGGCAATCCGATGCCGTGATCCATCAGGAGCAAGAACATACACACAGCCTTCACGGCTCCAACGCTTATCCACTCCATACTTTTCACGTGCCGCCATAATTGCTGTGTGTCTTATTCGAGTCAAAAACTCAGAAATAGTGGTCCCAGAACCTTTAAGTTTCGATTTGGAAGACCATATACTATCCCGCATTATTAAAATCGGAACTTTACAATAATAGGCCTACATTTCTCACCTGTTGTGCGCCCCATCCTGTGACATCGACTTAATTCATCCGGAGTGAATGACAGATGTTGCAGCTTTTCACGGATAATGGTGGCCACAACTTGAGATGTGTTTTCCTCTCTTAGCTCCTTGACTCCATGTAGAAGAAGTATTTTTCGACTGCTGTATGTCTCCATGTTGTCAACCGCCCTTGCAATGACCTCTACCTGCTGGTGAAGCGACTTCAACATTGTTAAAGTTAATGTTTTAAATGAAGCAAAGTCTTCTGCTAGAGTTGCCAAACTAGAAGTACCAGAACACTTGCTTTGCAGGTCAGCCTCGAACGTGGCCATTCTCTGCTCAAAACTGGCCCGCATTTCCTGCAAAGATGTCTTCACAGGATCCATAGCAATGCAAATACACAGATACTTATTGTTTTTTGGATAGGAAATGTTATCACACTGGCAGGTATTTAAGGTTATACATCTATTATGCACATTAGTTCAAGTTACTTGATGATCAAACTATTTTTATTAAAATTTTAAATAAGCAGAGTAAAATTTTAATTGTGCTTCTTAAAGTACCCACTTTTTTTACCATCATATCATCAGACAGGTTATTTCAAAAGCAACTCCTTTCAACGACTAATATTAATATTTCGACTACTATCTTGTACCAAGTTACTATTATTAAAATAAATAAATAAATATGTTCAGACATTTTAACACGAAACGCCATCTAGTCCCAAAGTAAGCGGAGCTTGTACTATGGGTACTAGATAACTGATATTAATACTTATATACTTTAATAAAAAAAAGATTTTAGATTATTTTTAGATTTTTCTTTAAGATTTTTTTTTTAGATTTTTTTTAATATTTTTTTTTTACTTTTTTTACTTTTACTTTACTTTATTGTTTGATTTTGCAATAATAAGAATGTTTTTCATTTGTATTTTAAAAATATTTTATTTCAACTTAAATTTACTTTCCCTTTTATTTCCATAGACACTTGCTAAACATACCTAGGTACATGATACGTCCAATGATTGAAAAGATCATGCTTCGATAGGCCATGAAGAGATGATGGTAGGTAGAAGTCTCACAAACGGAGTTTATAGAAAGAATGTGCGTGGAAGTGTCAGAAGAGGTCGTCCACGGCGAATATTCAGCTATCAAATTGGCGATGTTACGAAGCAGAACTTGTGAAAATCACCAGCAACCGACGAGCAGGTATGCAGCGAATAATACCGTGGGCGAGCCACGCTTTGGCACGGCTTCAGCTCGACCGGAGTAATAACATGACCTCACAGAAAACCGGTGTTTCACCGATTGACTGAGGATACCGGAGTCCCATATCCCAACCCTTCCCCCGCGGGGATGCGGGTGTCCATGGGCGGCGGTAATCGCTTACCATCAGGCGATGTGTATGCTCGTTTGCCCCTATTCCATCCAAAAAAATGTGGACCAAGCAAAAGAGGTGTGTCAGGGCTGTTGTAGGTGCAGATCAATTATCTCTGTACCCTGGAAAATAGCCGTGAATTGATGTTATGTTGATTTTAAGCTTAAGTAGGTAGGATACTTAAAGAAACCAAAAAATAAGGATAAGTAGGTACTTATCCTTATTTATCGAATCTTTTGCAAGTCGGTACCTGGACATAAATTACTAGAATTATCTTAACTATTAACTAGCGACCCGACTCGACTTCGCAATAGAGTCCGACATTTACCGACCAAGTTGGTGATGTTCTGAGAAAGGGTAATGTGAAGAGCAACTGGAACCGGCGAGCATGCATGCAGCGATTGATGAATGTGGACGAAGCAAAAGACGTGTCAGGACTGTAGTAAGTGGAGATCAATTGTCTCTGCCTACCCCTCTGGGCGTGAAAAAAAAGCGTGACTGTATGTATGTATGTACTATGCATGTAAATATAAAACAAAATTTATTCCATACTTCTTACTTCTACTCTTAAATGAATCCAAGATTTGGGTGTGTTTCTAGGTAGGTACAACATGTCCACAGTAAGGAACGTAGTGTGGGACGTCCACGGGCCAGGTGGAGTGATCTGCGCAAAACGGCTGGCAGGAGCTGGATGCGAGAAGCCGAAAATCGAACCAAGTGGCGTGAAATTGGAGAGACCTATGTTCAGCAGTGGACTGCGATAGGCTGATGATGATGATGATGATGGGTCTGTTTCTTAAGGGTAAACTTAAAATAAACAAAATATTAACTTTAAATAATTATGCGATTAGAACTAAGTATTTATGATATATTTTACTGTCAAATTACAATTCTTAAATTCATTGTTAAGTCAGGACATTATTTCAAATCAGTGATCTGTGTGATCTGGGTAAAACCTGTGTTTCAGGCAATTACTGTTCTTCCAATAACTTTACACATATAAGCCTTCTTCTTGGATTCATTTAACCACTGCAGAATACTGGATTAAAATCTTTTTTTTATTATTTTTTGCTTTCTATCGTCAACCGGTTGCGTAGTTTAAAAAATCTAAGTAAACAGACAGTGGAAGCGAATTTATTTTAGGTATACTCTAAATTGGAGAGGCCTATGTCCAGTAGAGGACTGCGATAGGCTGATGATGATTATGATGATGATACTATCTAAAGATGAGTATCTCTATCTAGATATTTTTTCGTTTCATTTGTTCCTTTCGTTTCTTCAGGTACAGGTATTTCTTTCTTTGATGAATAGCTAGAAAGCACCATAGCGCTTACCTATACTGTCCCTAAAGCCATACCTACCTATTCAATTTGACCTTATTGTGGACATGTTGTTCCTACCTACTTGCTAAGTCTCGTACCTATTCCTTTTTTAACCTACTATGAGTAAATATTTCACTTAAATATTTTCAGCAGTACCTAAGTAGGTACTCTAGATAGGTAACTGTATTCAACTATTAACCTTCGTACAACACCAGGTAGATTTTTGAACCAGAAATTATCTGGTTCAAAAATCTAATTCAAACCTCTAAGATGAATTCACTGTTTTACTGACTGATTGCGCTGATAACGTAATGACGAGGTAGTTCTTCGCCACTATGAGGTAGGTCCCTACTGTGCTGAGTGTTGTGGGTTCGATCCTCAAATGGGAGAACCCTTGGGTAGTGCGATGCAAACATTTCTAAGGTAGGTACATCCCCAAGTAGCTAATCTGCACCTGGGTGTTCTTCGTGTGCAATTCCTTAACGTTTATAAAATTCTCTGCTACACAGGATACGGGTACTCCTTGTACAGGAGTTGTCAAAAAAGAAGGAATTACTATTTTGTATTATCAAGACATCTCTGTACCAAATACCTAAGCAGATGTAAAAATGATAAGTCATAGAGTTAAAAAGGGACCCCCCCTTTCCTTCCCTGAAATACTTATATTTGCGAGCAGGCGTCTTACTGATAAACATGAAATCGTAATTATTATTCAAGCACCAATAACCAAGTCCAGTTGTACAAACACACTCAATGTTATTTCTGTAACAAAAAGTAAAAAGATACAGCTGGCCGTGTAGGTATCTTCAGAAGGGTATCGGGCGTCTCGGCCGATGTGCGTAACTTCTTGCGTAACTAACTTGTCTCTGATTGGTTCAAAAGAGCCATGCGGGCCACGCCCAATGCGTAAAGCCGTGAAATTCGACAGGCCCTTGGACAAGCCCTTTACACCTTCTTATACTTTCTGCGCTCCTAGTAATCTGTGTTATATTATAAATAATTTAAGGGCTCCTTCAATATTTTATAATAATAAATATATTAATATTATAAACAAACAACACAACTTTTAACTCAGGGATGCACTTGAAGTACCTACCTAATAATCAAAACTTAATTGGGCACAGTTCTCACTTTAAACGCATTATTTTTAGAACAAACAAACACACAAGATCAAACAGAAGAATTTTAAAACAAAAGAACAATTATCAGTAATTACTTAAGGTAATTATTCTAAAGGGCTTCCTTTATAGCCTTGAAATAAGGTAGGTGTAAATGACTGAAGGGATTTCTTTGTAGTCAGAAATAATGGGCATGTCGCTCCCAATGACTTTGCGTACCAGGAAAGCACGATAAGCAAAGAGGTTGACGAAGGGCTTCACCTTCGTCTTGTATGAAATTGTATGTATTTTATAAAACAAAAAAACGTGTATCCGTCGAACGGTTCGTGGGCGGAGTCTGCCCTGTATTTTTTTTATTCCTTTGGATGCCCTGTATTGTCTGTGCGGGATTCGAGACTGTAACTGGCGTACTTATAAATAACAGTATGTTGTATTTTTTTATATCTGATTATAGGATTTTTAGGATTGTAACCAGATTGTAATTATAAGCAATCGTGCAGCGTTCGTGTACTGACATGAAAACTCAAGAAAAGATCAATATTAACTGTAGCGCAAATCACTAATTGTCTATGATTCAATACAAGGTTAATAAGCTAAAGTATTGTACTGAATTCTCTGATTATACTGCCTTTACAAATGTATATTTCTGATAATGTCTATTCAAATTAGTATTTTTCGACTTTCGCACCCTTATGACGTCTGCTCACCCCAATCCCGCCCCGTCTGCTAATCTACAAAATATTATGTAAATGTGAGTGTAAGTTAAGCTTGTTTGTAAATAATATATTGCACACATAAAGAACAGAACACAAACAACAAAACCCAAATATATTGAAAGCTGAAATGAGAATATTATTATTTATGGTAGGACAAATGTCAAATGGCAAATCAAATTTAATCAGTTAAATTAATACCCACTATTTTTTTAAATTATACTAGAATTGAAAATGTTTTAAACATCACCCCAATTCCAAGACTAAAATTAAGAATTTACTTATTGGACAGCTTCTGGTTGTTTGTTTTGTTTGCCTTTACAAATTCCGACAAAGATGGCCTCACTTGAATCTCCATTACTAGGAGAACATAACACTGAAGTATCTATGGAATGCGTGAACGAAATAATTCGGCCACTGAAAATGTACGAGATACTGCCGAACTGTGTTTGCCTACGTACATTTTATTACTGTTCCTAATTAATTGTAACTTTTTGTCTTAAAGATGAAAAATAATTGGATGTTTTTGAATTTGGCGGTTTTTAACAAGGTATTTTTTTCTATTAACTTGACGATTTGTTTTAATCTTGCTATTGCAGCTGTTAACTAAAAATATACCAGTTTGAAATAAAACTATTGTTTGTGAAAAACTTTAGCTATATTTTAAAATAAAAAAAAACATGAAGGTACAAATAGATTTACCCTGAAATAATGATATTTATATCCCTTGATTTATCTTATCCAAACATAATTTATTTTGACTCACTAACTTTGAGGCATACTGAAAAGCTTTATGTCATCGCAATCACGATATCAACTATCAATGTATGCTCGTAGCAGTCTACGCGAAACACGTCCTTCGAACGTGACGTCATCGATATGCTACGACCACATAGCGCCTTGTCTAGTTCTACATAGTCACGATTATACCACCGCAATGGGAACATCGCACACTAACATAAACGCCCCCTTTTCAACACACATTTCCGCACCCTTACGTATTAAAACATACGTTGATCACACACTCGCATCGCACATGTGATTTTAGCCTCCTCCCTTGTTCTGATCACCTGGTACTTGTAGCCCACATGTGCAACCCTTTCGACACGTGGTCGTGCGTGGACCCACACACATGAATATAATTTGCGTCGAAAATTCACGTTTGGCATTCTTGCTAGTTTTATTTAATTATTTATCGTTACATAAATTATCGCTAAAAGGAGAGAATTTATGTACTACAAAAACGGCAATAATTGGAATTAACTTTATGATTGTGTTATTTCTATTATAACATTTTAAATATGGTATTTTATAAGATCTTGTACCTATATGTCCTAATTAAGACAGTAGATAGCAAAAGGCACACTCATACATCGATTACAATTAACATAGGTCTAAAGTGTATGAGCATGTTCACGACTACTCAGAAGACGACCTACACTTACGTCGTATACTACGCCAAGTCTTTGAAGAACACAACACTAGCAACGAAGAAACGTGTGTTGTTTGACTTTCGTGTTTAAACACTGCCATCGAACACGCCCCGTTGACGCAGTGACATGCGTCAACACTGACTGTTGCACCAGAGCGCCAGAAAGCAGAAGAGGTGCATTGCCCTTTATAACAGGGGCGACCAACCGCTGAAGATCCGCAGTTAAATGCACTCTCTGTCCCCTCCGTTTTAACCCAATACGCATTTCTCGCTCTGATATCAAAACGTAGGGAAAGAGTAAGCTCAAATTATAATGGCAGGTTTGTAGCACGCCTTTCAACCTCCTTCTCTGTCTATCACATTGTCGTTGTATGCATTGGTATCTGTCTGTCTGTGTGTTTTTCCACACACATAGATAATTTGATTATTTTTTTAACTTGTAGGTTTCCTTTACTTCAGACAAGTTTCATAGCGAAATCCATGTGTTTGTTTGCTTTTATAATAAGATAAAACAGTAGTTTGAGTCCAGGTCCTATCTTTGGAACAAAACGACGAAGAGAAACTGTTCAATTTTATATTACCATGTACCATGTAGGTACTACTTAGTTTACCAATGGAAAACAAAATTAAAATATGAATGTTGATTTTATCGTTGATAATATAATCATGTTCAACATCAAGATTAAATATGTGAGATATATAAGAAGTGTGAGGAACAGTAAATACGATTTTATACAAATGTACATTTAGGCCAACAATACGAAAACACTGACCACGGTTTTGACCATTTTTCATGAACGTGAAATGTATTACTGACTAGAGTATATTTGATAACTTGTTAAAAAATAAGCAGTTTTGGTAACGATTGTTCTGCGTACGTGGTCTTCAGTAATCTGTATAGTGAATTTGTGAGCATTCAGCTGTTTAATTTTCGAGTTTAATTATGGCAATACCTCTTGAAGTTAATTACAACTTCTATTGCCTTACAAGTTCTGTTTTTTTCATTTCACACACTCCTTGTGTAAAACAAGGAGTGTGTGAAATACATTGTTTATTTATCACTAAACATTAACCTTTCTTTCTTGATTATTATTAAGTTTATTTAAATATAATACACGAATTAATTGCCCTGACAAGAATTGCCCTGATCATCGTCGATGTGTGAAAATAACAAAGGTCCTTCGTATTCGAACGTAACGTCACTTTTATTTTGTTTAAAGGAAAGCAATACCTCCTGTGTGATATGGGAGCCTGTTATATGGTTTCAAGTGCTTACGCATTTTTATGTCATTAAGTATTTAACCTTCACAGGGCAATACAATGAAATTGTTTAGCGGCTTCTGCATACTTTATACAGCATACAGCAAGTCTAAATTAATAAACAATACAGAAAACAATAAAAAAGATTAAGATTTCTGTGATTCATTTTAATAAACTTTAATTATATTGCTAACAAACTTAACTTTTTGCGTTTAACGGTGGTGCTTTGTATTGTTAAGTATTTTATTTTGTTGGAAAGGCATTTTAGTATACAGCTAGCAGCTATAAAAGTATGTACCCTTGTGTACTTTTCCGTAATGAGTTGCAAACTTATAGGTATCTTTGAACGATATTCGCTGATATTCGAGACAGAATAAATAATTAGTTTGCCTTCCTGCCCTTCGTTTTCTTAGATTAATGGAATTGGGTAGCTTGCTTATTCCTTTTTTATTCCCTTCAAGGTTTTTATTTAATAAAAATATTCAAGTAGTTCGACAGGGTCCAACAGTTTAAATTATTTCGTACATGAAGAGCATTCTGAGCGTCATAGATAATAGTATGTAAATCACAATGAGGCGATCATAGCCCAGTTGCACTCGGTGATTAGAAACAATCATCGAGGGTAAGCAACGATGGCGCGTTCAGTACCTGGATGGGTGACCGCTGGTGGCATGTTACCATGAGCGTCTCCGTGATTCGGAGGTCACGTTAAGCAGTCGGTCCCGGTTCTTATCATACGATAACAGTCGTGAAGCTTAGTTGGAGGCCTTCGGGCGGCTTAAAAACATCCAACGGCAAGATTTACGTAGCCACAACGTATCTTGCCAGTCCCCAACTCGCACTTGGCCAGCGTGGGGACGTATGGCCTTAACCCTCTCCTGAGAGGAGACCCGAGCCCAGCAGTGGGACATTATGGGTTGTTGTTTGTTTGTTGTTTGTTGTTTAAATCACAATGTAGTATGTATAAAATGTCTTCATTATATACCTTCTCCTATGCAATAAGCACCTATTACCCAGCTGCTATATCGAGCCATCTCTTCGGCATTCAGTGCTCCTAGTACATGACTCCGTTAAAAAACGAACGGGTTACGTGTTCCAAGTAAACAAATAACTAACTAACTAACTGTTCGTTTTTCTGTCAGTTTTTTTACTGAAGTTCGTTTTTCATAGCGTTTCTTTCACTTCAATAGAAACTCACCCTTTCATTTAGGTTAACGCTATTATTTTCTAATATTATAACTTTACTCAGAGTACTTAATATTAATTTTAAAAAAGTTTGGTATTTTCGACATAATACAACTAACTGTAGGCATAGATAGAGTAAGTTGGAAGGGTTAGTTTGATTTAATAGAAATTTATTCCCTGCGTACTCACTCCTTCCTTTTTATGATAACCTGGTTGAAACTGACGTCATAAGACGTTTTGATAAAAAAACATTGTCTTGAAAAAACTATTCTGGAGATCGTCTTTTGTTTTTGCGAAAGACGGTCCCCATTTCATGTCATCCACATTTTTTATAATTTTTTTATCATTAATTCCATCACGAGAGTTGAAGACTCGAGGACTTAGAATTTAAGACTTTTAATACTTGACGTGGCAGGAATAGCTGATCCGGCTGGTTGCCATATCATCAAAAGAAGAAGAAAAACTATTTTATTTTACAACGTCTGTTTACACCTTATAACATTTTATGAAGGTCAGTCATCACCTAAATATTTATTGATCTTGATGAGTATCTGAAAGTACTTCGACATTAAAATTGTTTGTCTTGGAATCAATGTTGGGATATCTCATTTTCAATATCGTAGGTGATAATGATTCGATTCATGTGTAGTAAACATGAAAGGAAACATTTCTACAACTTATTAGAGTGAGATGCAGTAGGATCAATAACGAACGTTCATTCGTTCCCAGCCTACTGCAGCACCCCATAATGTTAGCGGTCCTTTTGGAAACTGTTAACTCCGCACCACCTATATTGTCCTGGTACAAAAAGGGGGCAAACCATTGTTCTTACGCACACGCATTTTTTTGGAACTTTGATCTCGACGAATAATAATAATCTCGTTCATCCCTAATTAGGTATACTGCATTTTTTGTATATCGCATTTCAAACTGAATTACATTGTTTTATTCTCTTTAAACATTCAAAAACGTTAAATTTGAATGTTCCAAGGTTATTCAATAAGCCTAAATTGCTTTTTACTGTTATTTGTAAGCCATTAGTTGTTAAAATATTATGAGTGAAATAGTATTACAACACTAATAACTGCATTATTCCCATGCGACAGAATAAAAAAAGAAGAATCTCCTTCGTATTGTTTTAATTGTTCTTTTTTAGTTTTAACGTTAAGGTTTACCCATTATAGGGATGATTGACAACCCCGGAAAGACTTTCAAAAAATTTTGTTCTTAAATATAATCCGAATGCGAAATTGGTGTTAATTAAATTTATTTTGATATTCGCTTTTCTTTTTTTAACATACATGCTTAAACTAAAATTGTTGGACCCCCCAAATTCGTAGACTTTGATATTTGTTCTTAAATCCAATGATTTTATAAATCTAAAAGGTAACTTTAATTCACGTACTTTTTTTCTCTTCTTTGGCTTCGTACGATTTGTGCATTCAGCCAATGTCGAGTTTAGTTTTAAATTTATTTATGAAAAGGTGGGGAAACGAAAGGTATTATTGAAATACATAAAACGGAATTTAGAATAGGACCGTCACGTACTTTACTTCCCTAAATTATTGTCTTGAAATATGGCGTAAATTCATATTGTCAGGAATAAATTAAAAATGAAAAAAAAATCGAAGGATTACTTACTTACTTATTTATATTTACAGTCAGTCTTATATTTACAGTCCTGAAACTGTTTTTAAGTTATTGTGTGAATTATATCAATGTAAATTGTTGCCTGTGTCTTATTGTGATGTATAAGCTATATTATTGTAAAGTTTTATTAAAATCCATTGATTAGTTTTTGCGTAAAAGAGTAACAAACATCCATCCATACTTGCAAACTTTCGCGTTTATAATGTTAGTAGGATTATGTTAGGTCTAGCATAACATAGTATTTTTTTAGGTCATAGCCCAGTTGCACTCGGTGGTTAGATACAATCACCGAGGGTAAGCAACGACGGTGTAGTCAGTACCTCGATGGGTGACCGCTGGTGGCATGTTACCACGAGCGTCTTCGTGATTCGGAGGTCACGTTAAGCAGTCGGTCCCGGTTGTTATCATACGATAACAGTCGTGAAGCTTAATTGGAGGCCTTCGGGCGGTTTAAAAACGTCCAACGGCAAGATACGAAGTCACAACGTATTCTTGCCAGTTCTTAAACCGCGCTTGGCCAGCGTGGGGACGTATGGTCTTTACCCAATCCTAAGAGGAGACCCGAGCCCAGCAGTGGGACATTTTGGGTTGTTGATGATGATTTTAGATATCTGTTCCGATCTTCAGGCGATAGTCTATTTTGTGACTTGTAGAAGATGTTATAATATGAAGCTACTTTACTTTGTTCTACTAAAATTATTGAACTGGACAAAACGTAGTATTGATTTTTTGCATATTTATTAAATGTTCGACAATGCCATTTACCGTCAAGACTTGCTTTGTATTGTGTACAATCTTTGTTTACAATTACTGAGTTAGCTCGTGTCAGTGTGGTAGTGATAATGTACACATGTATGCAACTTGCTTGCATTTTATCATTATCATGTAGTAAGTGTATACTACGTATTGGAGTGAACGGTCGCTGCACTCGCTGCGGTCGACGATGCGGTCGTTGCCTTTTATCCTTGAGTATCCTTCTACAGGACGACGCGTCACGCCCTCACCTCCTACGTCTTATGCGGTCCTAGTAACTCGCAGGATATTTCGTCCCTTTGGGAATTTAACGGACCGGTCCTTAAGGGACATTAAGTATGTAAACATTGAATTTAAAGTAAAATGTGTTTTATTTCAAACGTGTATAGGTTGAGATTGACTCAGAGAATTATTTTGGCACGTAGAAAACCGTTCTTGATTGGCTGGCCTTCAAAAGTATTATTAACACCTATTTTTTTTTCACTAGAGCGTCTTGGTTGACCTACAGATTTTATACATATTTATTATAATTTAGAATAATAATAATAGTAAATCAGATAAATCAGCAGCCTAACGAATTAAGTTACAGTATTATTATTTAAACTTTCAAGAACAATTTTATTAAAGCTACTTACAAAAACATGTTTTTAAACCTCTTCAAAATTATGTTACCCTCGCAACTGCAGACGTCATTTCAACCATTACAGTGTAACAAATTACAACAATCCTCCCTCGATTCATTCAACTCTGGAGAAATCTCCACCCCCCGGTGAAAGGAAAGGGAAAGTACAAAGTAACATCCTATGCACCTCTGATGTCCTGTTACTTGTTGACGTCATTCCAATAGAATCCACATCCCTTGGGTACCCCCAGGACGTTAACCTTTGAACACGGTCCGGTGTACTGTTGCAGGTTCTTCATTCTCGAGGGAAAGAGATCAGTCTGATATTACGTCATTTCTTAAATTATGTTAACTGAGTTATTTATGCATGTTTGTACTCGTGTTTTAATTTTATATTTGTGTATCGTCGCAAAGAAAAATGATTGTTTCAGTTTATAACGCTACTTCTTATCATTAAGTTGAATTGCTATTTAGGGTTTATAGATATTATATAGTTGTGTAACTTGTGGACGAACGGAGGGCGAGATGGCAATAGCCATTACGATAAGCTCCGCCCACAACAATAAAAGGACCACGCATACTACGGGAGAAAAGTTAAAACGGGAGGGTTGATATGCGCCCTCTCCCATCCTCCTCGCACTAACGAGCTTTTGAGAGCTTTCAATATTGTCGATCTCCTTACCGAGTCTGCTGCCTTGGTATATTCCCGCGCCACAAACGCCGCTGTCGCTAGCCGCTTTCTCCTTCTGAAGAACTTTTTAGTTATCACGCGTCTAGAAAAGGACACAATTATCTCATGGAAGTGCGTTTATCTCTTTTTACGTCATTAGAGTTTATATTTTAAACCTTGTCTTCTGTTTAATTAAATATTCTCATGTAATACAATATTATTAGTAAAACATTGAAAAAAAGGTTACATTTAACTCAATATATCATCAACAACAAATTACAGATCTGCAATACTAGGTTTACCGGTACATTCTACATAAATTTAATTCAGTTAATCCTTGAGATTTGTGGACACACGTCACAATATCTATAATATTGTCGTTTTTATTACTTTGCAGTGTGTTATGGCGTTCGTATGGTACAGCCTTCATCAAAGACTACATCAACCCCGGTGCCTGTTCCGACTTCCATGATGCCTCTGTCGCCGGTGCCGCTCACCATAATTCAGGACCAGCCGACTGTCCCCTCACCACCAGTTTGCGCCGACGCCAATGATGTCACGAGTCCACTTGGAAGGCTTCGTAGCGCGATGAGAAACTCTCAATACTCACCAAGTTCCTTCCTCGACGCTTTTATTATCTTCTACACGGATGAACATTTGGTAAGACTATAAGACCATCATAATATAATAAAAAATAAAATATAAAGAAAAAATTTAGATCTTTAAAAAAACCTTTATTTGTATGTCGAAATTATTAAGAAAATACCTCATACAATTTTTTTTAACAAGGTAGTCGTTAATAAAATTAAGACAAGCGCCATCTGTGCACTTGTGAGGAATTAAATGCTATTCATGCCGCAAGTTACAACCAGTTTCCAATATCACAGAAAATGTTGACCTTTATGCTCATATGTTCATACTTATCCCGGCCGTATCCATAAAAGGATAGGGGAATTAAAAGACCTACATTTTGTAAACCAATAACTTGAGTACACTACATAGTAAGCACCTTGTCCAACAGGAACTTTATTTTTTTTAAGAAAATTAGGAGTATTACGATAAGGAAATGTATGTAGGGAAATAGAAAACACTTGTTTGTATTCGGATGAAAAGGTACATATATTATACAAGCAATAGCTATAGCAGGTCAGAGACACAGGTGTGTAACCTCGAGTTGGGCAGTTGTCGGGAATTTAGAGCTCTCTAGCGTCAAAACTTTACAGTAATGTAGTTTTTATATCAGAATAACACATCATCATCATCATCATCAGCCTATCGCAGACCACAGCTGGACATAGGCCTCTCCAATTTCACACCACTTAGTTCGATCTATGGCTTCTCGCATCCAGCTCTTGCACGCCGTCCCGCGCAAATCATCGCTCCACATGGCCTGTGGACGTCCTACACTACGTTTGCCGAGACGCGGTCTCCACTCAAAAACACGTTTACTCCAACGGTTATCGGTTCTTCGGCAAATGTGACCAGCCCACTGCCACTTCAGCTTGCTAATCCTGAATAACACATAGGCTCTATTTACTCGATAACCGACAGCGGGCGGAGCCGCGGTCTAAATTATAGTTTATTATAAATGAACTTTTACCGCAGTTTCTTTGTGGAGCAAATATGTGTAGGTATACAAAATGTTGATAAGTTGGATGTAAAGAAAAAAAAATATTTTGCTATTTTAATCGAATAATTACCAGTTGCTATTGTTTTCTATTTTCGCATAATATTTACAAATAAAATTATTATTTATTAGAGTCACGACTTACATTTCATTATTTTTTTTTTGTATCCCATACAAAAACTGTGACTATTTTTGATTTATTTATTAAATAGAGAAAATAAACAGAATCACAATCATTGTCCCTGAATACCTAAATGGTAATATTTTTATTGTGAGAACAATTTAGTTTGACAAATATCACCATTTGTCAAACTAAACTGCTTATGCAGAAAAGCTTAAATCTCATAAGCAGTTTTGTTTATGAATTATATAACAAATGTTGTTTAATGAAACAGGATCGAACGCCATAAAACTGAAATTCCAACAAAAACCTGTAATTCCAAACGAGTACAGAAAATTTTGCTAAGAAAAAACCGTGAGAAATTAGTCTGGGAGAGCCACGCTTCGGCATGCATGGGCCAGCTAGACCGGAGTGATGCCACGGCCTCGCAGAAAACAGCAGAGTGAGTGAGGATACCGGAGGTCCATACCCCAACGCCTCTCCCCATTTCCTTTAGACCGGCAACGCACTTGTGACGCTTCTGGTATTACTCGTTTGCTCTCTGCTCCATAAAAAACCTTTTCAAATATTTATTAGCTGATTGTTTTTGGGTACAGAGTGAGGAACCTCTTCCTCCGGAACGTCGTCTCCAGTACATAAGCGGATGGGAAAGTTCGGGCACGGGTGCGGTGCTGGCGAACGGTGGTGCAGCAATCTGGGTACCTTCGGCAGACGTACGCCGGGCCAGGGCTACGTTGTCCTGTGCGTGGCTCGTGCTGGACTCGGACGATCCCAGCCAGCCTACGGTCGCTGAGTGGATATCGGTTTGTATACGTTACTAGTTTTCATCTGTAACTTCGTAGATGTTACGTCCATATTTATATTTCTCGAGCACAAGGGGAGAATCCAGGCAAGGTGATTATACCTGTCGGCCCACTGCCATTCTGTTCATGTTGGGATGCCCAACATGAGTAATTTTAATACCGGATTAGCAGTTAAGCTGAAAAGAAGCAAAAGTGAAGTATGGTGGGTCTTCGTAAGATAACACTGAAGTTTGTTTCTCTTGCTTTGTATATAAATTTCGTCACACCTTAAAGGATCGCGTGTCTATATACAAATACGTGAAGTAAAAAATTTGCCTTCTTACAAGAGTTATGCGAACGGAGTAGTATGAAATTTGGCACAGCTAAAGTTTATATGGAGGAGGAGCACAGAAATCTAAAAACAGTAAAAAAATATCAAATGAATTATGATCGAATTTTGACCAATGGGCGACTACTAGTATTCCTCAAAACATCTTAAAATTAACAAAATTGCTATGAGTAAAATACTAGAAAGTCGTTTATAGAGGTTGCTGCTCAGTCCCACTGTTTTTTTAAGCAGGATCGTTTAGCTCGCGCTGGCCGTGTAGGTGCCGATGCGCGCCTTGCTTCAGTAGGAGAATGGCAAACACTGTCCACGGCACTCCAACGTGAAAGCCTACAGCTTATTAATAATCCTACCTTGGTGGACCAGCTTTGGAACGAGGAGCCAGATCCAGCAAGACTTAGGCCGGAGTTTCCCAAAACTGTGGCTACGAACTACAACTTGGAATTTGCCGGTAAATATTCTAAGTATATCATCTAATATCCGTATATATTTTGTAGATACCTATTCATTACTTCGGAATGCTCTTATAATCTGACAAAATAGGGACAATGATACAAGGAATTAAACAATTTTGTTTTTAAATATTTCACTTGATTAAATTTTTGTCCTCACCATACCACAAACCATTATGCTACGCCCAACAGCCAATAGGAGCCAATCATTAATAAAAATGTTGCAGATACGAGGGAAATTTATTCATTATAAAGTTAATAAATAATTAATCATTCTTAACTTTCCAGGAGAAAGTTGGCGTGACAAAGTAACGCTTCTGCGTAACGAGTTGCGTCAAGCTGATGTTGATGCCATGGTGGTGACAGCTTTGGATGAAGTAGCGTGGCTGCTGAACATACGAGGAAGGGACTTGCCTTACGCTCCGCTGTTGAAGGCGTTTGTCATTGTGAGCATGCGTGAAGTACGGATTTTCGTGCCGGCAGGAAAGCTATCTCTGCATGTGCGGGATTCTTTGGCCGTGTTTAATTGCTACAGCAGTAATTGTACCAGGTAACTGATGCATACATACTACAGATTTGTTAATTAGCTTTATTGATAAGAGTATCCAGATAACATAAACTATTGCTGAATCATCAATAGGAAGGTAAATTAACAGTTCTCACTTGCGTTTTCATGATTTTTTGCTGGCATATATTCTGTGTTTGACTTTTTGATTTATTCTAGAAAAATATGTAAGATGATCATTGTCCATTTATGATAAAATAATACTATTTATTAATACACCGTTTTTTCATTATTCTAGCGTTTTTCGTGGCTTTAAAACTAACATCGGCAGCTCTAGTTCTATCTGTGGAACATTTGCAATCATCATCATTATGAACACAGCTTAACAATTCCCTGCTTGACATAGGCTCCATTACTTTATTAAACTATATTTTTCACAGAGCGAATGAGTACACGACAATCTATAACTCGCTGCGTCAAGCGTCGGAATCTAAAATCCTCATACCAGCGGCGGGCACATTTCAACGGGGAGCTTCTGCAGCCATCGTACAGAACGTGCCGGCTGCTAAGCGCATATTCCTACTGTCCCCCATCATCTATCTGAAGGCTCAGAAGAATGCCGCTGAAATAAAAGGAATGAGGAAAGCACATCTGCGAGATGCTGTCGCTATGTGCACTTTACTCAGCTATCTTGAGGTAATTTGGTTTCTTAACATTGAATCAATGTTGTATAGATAGGATAATTGAATTTATTTTCAAGGAAAATTTAGTTGCATTAACTTTTCTCTGTCGATTAGATAAGTTTAACACTTTCTGTCGGTTAAGGGTTATGAGTGACCAACTCGTCACCAATCGCAACGTCGAACGCGGTCATCGTGACGTTCAAATCGGATGTGAAATAAGCTCTCACAAGACCCTAGCTTTTAACATTATATTTGATGTAGGTAATTTGATGAATCTTTTAAGTTAATTATAATTAACTTCAATTAAAGTAATTATTCTTTAAATAATTCTTGGAATAAGTACAACTTAATTTAATTCTAGAATGTATTGCAACAAGTTCCATCAAGTGCCGACAATAGAGGGCATAAATTACTTGAAATAATTGTTTGAAATAACTATTTTTTAACAATTTTCAGAGTAAAACAGGTCTGAGTGAAATGTCCGTATCTCTGACAGTGGACATAACACGGGAGACTCAAGCGGGATACTTGGGTCCTTCGATGAAGACCCGCGTGGCATATGGCCCTAATGCAGCTGACCCTGGGTACCGCGCTACCAATGGTACCAACAAGAGAATCTTCAAAAACGCTACAATGGTTATCCAGTCTGGCGGACAGTTCGACGGTTAGTTGATCTTCGTTTTTTTTCAATTGTGTGGATGAAATTTGGTTATATTTCTCTTCTATATTTAACTTTTATTTTATAGTTCTGGTAGATTGCTTTTTTAACTAACAAAATTAATCTATGAGATGTGTCCCCAAAATTGTAGATAACGAGTATTTTAATAGATTTACCTGAGTTCCAAATAAAAGTACAGGTTGCAAGTTTTGTTTAGTTTTATTCCCTGACCGAATAGCAATTCTTGATTATAAATCTCAACATTACCGTAGCCCTCTATAATATAGACTTTTGTTCTACAGAGGGTACAACAATAGTGACGCGCACGGTCCACTATGGGTCTCCATCTAAAGACGAACGACGCGCCTACACGACTGTGGTCCGCTCTCAGGCCGCGCTTGCTACTTTACGGGCTCCGGCGATGCTGCCTGCTACACACGCCGATCCCGTAGTGAGGGCACCGCTCTGGGTTGCTAAGCAAGATTATCCTCATCCGACTGGATATGGAGTTGGTGCTGCACTCTTACGGAAGGAAGGTAACTGATATAATTGTATTTATATTAAGTTTCAACCATTGAACCATTGTAGTAGAGTTTGTGGAACATAAAAATTTCAATTTGCTAAAAGTTAATTAAAGTCAACAACTTCATTTGTAGTCCAAAGGCAACAAACACTAACTGGCCGATATTGCATCAAGTACAAGTATGCGATTGAGCTGGCACTGTAAGAAAACGTTTCATAAAAAGTTTACCTGATTCTACCAGTGATTCGCCCCACAATTGCCTCAGGATCAAAGTGTATAATTTTTCTTTTAATTTAGTCATAACTGTGATTTCTTATTCAGACTCGTATTCCTGTATTTTAAACACGGCAATATTCTATTGAATGTTCTAGATCCAGTAGTAATAGACTACAGACAAGACACTAATCTGCACACACTGAGAGAAGGGTACTTTATCATGGTCGGTAAGTTAACACTTATAATCAGGCCTTCGACATTTAAGTATAAAGTGATTTGGACTTTTAATTCTGAAGTGTTTGGATAGTTTCCATTTCGATTCACATGAATTTGGTAAAGAAAAGAATAAATAAGAATATAGTTTTTATACAGGTCAAATTTGAGGTACATCCCATCAACATTCATACAGCAGCGTTTTGATAGTCTACTGCTGGACATAGGTTATCCTTAAAAAGGAAGTTTTGACCTACTATAAACCATGCTGACTAGACGGGTTATTATAATAATTTGTTTTAAATATTTCTTCTCTTTGCTGTGCTTTATCTGGCGCAGCTTACCCACTTAGTCGACTCTCAAACCCGTCACCACACTGACCGATTTCGATAATTTATTAATAGAGTCATTCCCTTCCACAGAACCAGGCTGGTATGAGCAAGGGAAGTATGGCGTACGTCTGGGTAATATTTTCGAAATAATTTCAAGGCCTAACGGCTACTTGGGATTCCGTGAAGCCACTCTGATACCTTATGAACCCAAGCTGATTGACAGAGGCATGCTTACTGAATATGAGGTTAGTATGTAAATGTGCTTGTATTCGAATTAGACGAAGAGAGAAACAAGGAAGCATTTTGGATAAAACATAAATAAATAATAATAAATAAATATTTTTGGATATTTAACACACATGCCATCTAATTCCAAACTAAGCAGAGCTTGTACTATGGGTACTAGACAACTGTTATGAATACATATTATAATTTTTTTTACATATTGCATATTATACACAAAAAACACCCAAACTCCGAAACAAATATTTGCAGATCATACAAACATTTGGTCCGACCTGGGAATCGAACCCGAGACCCCAAACACAGCAGTCGCATACGCTACACATCATACATATCTTATGAGAGTAGGGTTACCAGCAGTAAGAAATATGTTTTCATGTAAAAGGAGATAAAAGGCATTAGGTTAAAACTTAACTAAATCATAATGTCAAAGACATTTTGATGTGGGTCAGATATGGGATGGAGAGGGAAATAAATAAAAGCAAATATAAATAATATAACAAATAAATGTCGTGAAAACGCTTTCGAAGATAGTACGCATTTCCCTTCATTCATATTAGCTAAGTTTTTATTTAAAAACTTTAATGTACCCACGGTTTTATAGATTCTTCTTTCTCTATAGATAATATGGTTGAACGGCTACAACGACAGAATAAGGAAAGAAGTAGGCCCCGAGTTAAAGGCGCGAGGACTCACTGATGTGTACTACTGGATGATGAACAAGACCATACCCATGGAATTGCCTTCGAAAGTCAAGAAGCAGATCAACGCAGCGATTTTATCCCAAGATACTACATACACAGTTATGTTGTTTATAGCAGCTCTACAAGTACTGCTATATAGATATAGAATGTAACAATGAACTGGTTATTACTGATTTATTAGCCCTTATAGACGTTTTGGTACTCTATGGAAGCTACTTTATATCACTATTTAAGAATATAGATATTCGATGTAGGTAATTATGTAATCGAATTTAAAAAAAGTAAGTTCGTTAAGAATTGGTTTGATGTTTGAATTTGAAAAACCAACATCATACCAACAGTCGTAAGTTGATTATATAGGAGCATAGAGCAACACGGTCCCCCGTCCTGTGTTGCTCAATGAACTAAGAGTATCAAGAAATTTAATAATATATTTATTAATTATTAAAATGGTGTTTAAATAGGTACATACTTATATACTTGTTGTTTATAAACTAGTGCAATTTTAGTGTAGATAGCAATTAAATTTTAAATATCTGGCGTCAAGGAAATTAGAAAAGTGGTAAGTACGAAGTTAATTTATTCGATCATAATTTTTTGATTGGGTAATTGAAAACTTAAGAATACAAGTAAAAATAAAATAAAATTGAACCTCAAGACAACGGTCTGGATTGGACGCCATTCCGACTCTCAAAAACAAGTTAATATAAATACGATTTATTTAATCTGATTTCAAAAACACGACAAACGATAAAGAAAGTAGTGCCTATTACTTTGCCATTATATATATAATTTTTAACCAACTTCAAAAGAGGAGGAGGTTATCAATTCGTGTTCTGTATTTTTGTTATTCATTTTCTTATCTCATAACTTTCGGCTGGGTGAACCGATTTTTATTATCTTTTTTTATTTCAAAGCTGGTGCTTCCCGTATGGTCCCAATTTAATTTAGTCCAGTTCTTGAAGTCGTTTTTTTTTGCTACAATTTGTAATTATTTGGAGTATACGTGTTGAAGGATCAGTTTTTCACTTCAAGCCTGTTACACCTTTTAAGGAGTTCCTTGTTGAGATTTCTTAAGAGTGTGGCTGGTTTACCTTCCTCAAGGGGTCATAGGTCAAAATTGGTGCAAACGAAACTTAATTTCTCCTCACCATTGACGGTGCAGGTCAATGGCGCTTACGGTATAACGTGAACTTAGCCACATTTTTCTAATTTCTCCGGTGGATACCTACAGTATTTAGATAAATGTGTGTTAGTATAATCTATTGGTGTTTTTAGAGTGCCTTAATGAATACGAATGTCAGTTATCCGAAGTGGTGCCTTTAAATTATACAGTGTTATAAACAATGTTGGTGTATAAAGCCGTGAAATTTTTGTTAAATTATTTATTAAACAGGGTTATCAAATAGTGTTCTGTAACTATTATTATATTATGTATTTCTTCTTCTTCTCTTCTCCAAATGCCTTTTCAATCTCGAAGGCTGGCCGTCGGCTTCCTGTACTCCCCTTATCATATGTATTTTTTATTAAGAAGAAATAATATATTCATTTATAAATAAGTAATATTCATACTGAAAACATTTGAAACACAATTCTTCAGGAAATAAGAAAATATTATACATATATTATATTATTTTAATTGGCAGCATTGTATGTTCCTTTAAGTGGTAGGAAGTCGATAAAAATGTATTTAGTGTTTGTGAATTTCTTAGATTTAAAAAATTGTTTTTAGTAGATATTCTATTTGATAATTACAAAATTATGAGATTAAATTAAATGGTTAAGAAAGATATCATGCACCGAGTGCCTTATTAAAACCGTAGTGTGTATAAATGCTTCAAATATAGCCTTTTAAATGAGTAATCATTAGATATTTAAGTGTGTAAATAAGTTATTAAAATGTTTTTTCATTACCAATGATACATAAGCGTAAAAAATTAGGTGAATTATTCAAATTGTGTCTGTAGTTTTATTCGTATTGTTCTTCATTTGCACTAAATAATTATAGTTCTAAGATTGCACTCATTGTAATAGCTATATTATAATAAACATGGATAGTGGTTTTAGATATTACAAGCGTATGGTAAAAAGTTCTGATGAATTAGTATGAATTTTAAGATGGTGGCTTTGTAATAATAACTAACGGTAGAACTTGTAGATGACAATATTGAGATTTAATAAACACTGGAAAGGTCGTCAAAGGCAAGGCCTCGTCATCGTATTTAAACACGACAATTACTACCATATCGAACAGTGTTGCCAAGTAACAAACTTATAAGCAAATTGCCAATATTTGCTCGTAAGTTTGTTACTTGGCAGATACTAAAATATTTTAACACCCAACCTTCTCCCTTCCTCTATAGGGTAACAGGTGCTGTCCTTGGAAGACACCGCTTCAGAGAAGAGGTAGAATTATGCTTTCGACCTGACGGTTCACCTCTTCCTTCCTGTGCCGAACAATCAAAAACTGAAACTACAAACGTACGTGTTTCCCTCCCAGTATCATCCCAAGTCCTTTAAGCAGGTCGTGAAAAAGCATTTCAATAAGCTATCATAGTGTGGGTCACCATGCTGCATTGTTTGCATTCGTAGTGAGTATGGTGTTTCCCACTCTTAGATTCTACTCATGCATTTCCATCAGGCAGATTTAGAGTCACTCTGGCAGTCTTTAAATTACAAATAAAACATTGTCAATTGGATCACACTGAATTCTATATTTAATTTATTCTTAGTATTTATTTCATGTAATCTACATAAAGCATTACTATAACGGTATATGACAATCTTTATTATTGAATAAAAAACTGTTTTACCTAGGTTTACAACAAACACTACCCCACACTTTCTCTTAATGTTTTTCTCTCCATCCAATGGTTGCCTGTAAGAGATAGCCTCCGGGCGATAAAGCCGCCAATTGTACTTCTCTAACTTTATGTTAACCTTGCAATGATTCTGGTGCACAATAAAGAGATCTGTTATTATTATTATTGCCTGTAAAAAGAATTTATATGGTGAATGCAAGATACTTTAAGGAGGTAATAAGTACTTTTGTGTAGATATAATTCAAAAGTGCTGTGGTTAGTATTGCCAGCATGGCATAGAAAGCCAAAACCTCCTCTCCAAAGAGAGGCTATTGATGATAGGCTAAGATTTTTCAGTTTTCGAATCTGAACCTGTCTACAAGTTCTATACGGATAGATAACATAGTTGTGCTTATCCGCCGAATGTTGCATATCATAATCGTATAATATTGTGCAATAAATAAAATACGTGATCAGTTATATAGTTTTATTCACATTGGTCCGTGTTAGTTGAATCACACATAAGACAGCACTTATATTCTACGTATTTATTACACATAAATCATTATTGGTAATTTTCAAATAATAGATACCGAAAAGGACAATTTTCGTAATAACATTGCGATCACAATTCAGTTCCGTTCAACTTTCGATCCCACAACTGTTTACAGAATCTCATTAGGCTGTCACAGTGAGGGTCATGATGGTGCATTGTTTGGATTAGCAATGAGTATAGTGGCCCTCACTCTTGGATTCCGCCCATGCTTTCTATCAAGCCGTATAGAATCACGTTGGCAGGCTCAAAAATAAAAAAAAATAAAAGAAAAGGTATTTTCAAAGGCATTAAGGAAGGATCATAAGAGGTTGTATAACGTTACTCAATTTTAGTACCTATTGTATACAAAAATTTAATCGATAATCTGCTGGTCTTAGTAATAATTTAGTATAACTATGAAAATATCTTCTATATTAGTTGTGATATCTAAAGTCGATAGGTACTGAATTGTAGCTAAACTTTTATATCAGGGTACATGATACTGTATAATAATATATAATAATAATAATATATAAAGAGAAGATATCTAAAAAGTGAGATATGACAGTCTAAAAGAACCTCATTTGGGATAGAACAAAACATACTTACATAGGGCTTATCGCATAAGAAACTCATATAACAATATCATAGCTATGTATACCACATTAAATTTGAAGCTTTTCTAAGAAGACTTCTCGTTGTGAAATATAGGTTTTTAACCTTTATTTCAAATTGTCCCTTTTGTAATCACAAAATTATCCGACATCCACAAAATGATTCTCTCTACTATTTTTATAATCAAAATAACCAGTGCAATGTAGATTTTCAATAATTAAGTAATTTATTACAATAACCTTCATAGTCAGTACTGTTCTAGGTTCATTTAGTAAATAATTATCCACAACACAAGCAAAAAGACATGGCACTCAATATAAACACCCTTCTGTCATACTGAGTCTTAATGACAAAAAGAAAACATTCAGGGATTGTAACCAATATTGGACCAGCGCTTTAATTAGACCACTTCAGTATTTCTACCAAAATGACACATTTTTTTACACTAGCAACATAAAAAGAAGCGCTCGCAGCGCCTCGCCGGATAAGCGATGATTCAATATTGATTACATTCACTTCTTTTGGAATGTCAATTGCACTCTACAAAAAAGATAAAAGTTATTAAATAATATTTTACTACATATATAAAGTTTAAGCGTCAGTCTTCAAGCTGCATCTTATATTATAAACACACAACTGTAGTAATACTATCATAGAAAAGGTTTTTCATCCTAATTATTATATTAATTTTTTTAAGTATTTTAAAATAATTAAAACAAAAATCGTGCAAACAACTATTATTCAAAAGAGTTGTTACACAGCAACAACGCAATATTGTAAGTCATCTTACGTTAGGTAACGTACAAAAATTATTCATTTCTATAATAACGCAATAACATAAAGCAATATGTATCATTTTTAACATCAAATATTCATAGATTAGCCACATACTCCACACAGATATGCTATGTATCAATAAAACGACGTTTTTTCCGACAAAAACCTAAGGTGAACTGAGTGATAAGTCTTTTCAATTCACCTATACTTGCGAATAGTTAGTCAAAGTTTGTCTGACGATTGTTAACCTCAAATTAAACAATATAAATTTACGAATGATTTTCAAATGAAACGAGTAAGAGAAACTGCATACTTACGGCATTAAAAACGTAAGGAAGGGAAAATAATATTTATGAATGAACGTCGCACATCTCGAATTGCCGCCAGTAAATATGGGTGTGGCTTGATATTAGGGTACCGTACCCAAAGGGTAAAACGGGACCCTATTCCTAAGACTTCGCTGTCCTTCCTACCGTCTGTCTGTCACCAGGCTGTATCTCATGAACCGTGATAGTTAGGACTGTTAAATTTTAGGAATGATGTATTTCTGTTGTCGCTATAACAACAAATACTAAAAACGGGAATAAAATAAATATTTAATGAAGCTCCCATACAACAGACGTGATTTTTTTGCTCGTTTTAGCTCGATATTAATTACGGCTTTAGGAAAAGGCTTGAAATATATAGATAATGGTACGGAACCCTTCCTAAGCGAGTCCGACTCACACTTGACCAATTTTTAAAATTAATCAAATTATTATTATTACCTACAAAAGCAGAAGGGTTATATTTCGAGTCTGTACTAAAAAAAATATATTTTTTGACATGCTCTGTTGCCTAAACGTTCGCTCTGTTACCCTATATTTATCACATAATCTTTCAAGTGATAGGTTTTTTAAACCAATTAAATGTAAGTAAATATTTGTCTCAAAATCATGTATGTGTATGACACATGTCAACACAATATTAACAATTCTATTTAAAAAAAAATTATGTCCGTAGCAAGACGGATTTCCTAATGCCATTCCTTTTTATAAAATTTTACCCAATGTTTCAATATATAACTGAATAAAATAGCATTTTAAAGTAATAATAAATTAATAACTATATTCAAAAACAAATAACATATATTTATTCTGTATTTCTTTAATATCTTAGTCTTAAAACGAATGTTCAACAAATAACGAATCACAAGAGATTTCTCATCACAATAAATAAAATTTTCAATGAAAATAACAACTTTTAGATAAACGTACACTTAGAAGAGTATATACGAACACAACATACATACATACGTACATACGAACTTCTTAGAAGAGTTTACGTTTCAAATTCGTGTAACACATCACACAATCTAAGTGCAGTTTTAGTACAAATAACATTCCGGTAACGAATGTTTCAAAACTATTTACTATAAGGCATTATCGCGCAGACTACGGCACTCTTTCAACCACCATATATATCATATCATTTATATTATAGTCATGTGAATTAAACTATATCGAATAGAGCGCTAACTATGAAATATACATATGATCGACAGCACGGTTGACCAAGTGGTTTAAACCATCGCCACGCCCTTTTACTGCGCCAAGTGTGTCCCATATGGGTTTAAATCCCATATGGGACACATTTGTGTGATCCACAAATAGTTGTTCTAAGTCTGGGTGTTCTTTGTGACCGTTTTATGTGACCGTTTTATGTATGTTTGTAAAGTTCCCCGCGACACAGGATATTCATATTCCTAATGCGAGGTTGCCTTTTTTTAGAAAGAAAGATATATATCTGTGGATACATATATATATATATATGTGTGCACGGTTTTTTTATTTAAAACATTTTATATTATTCATCTTTATGGCAACTGGCATGTTCTTATAGATTACAACGTGATGTTCCATTGTCTGGGATACTTTTCGTGAAAATATTCTATATATAATAGAAATAAAAATTATTTTAATCGAATCCAACAGTAGTTCAAGAGATTAGTGCGGGCAAACTAAAAACTTAGCTTTCTTATATTTGTGCAGATATTGAAGAGTATATTGAGCTCTGGTCTTGGCTGTCACATAAACCTTCTGGATGTAGGGTAGCTTTAAGTCTTTTAACCCCATTTATCTATCTATTCCTTATGTTAATGGCATTTTAACGAATGCCCCATAAAATAAAACTTTAAATCACACACACATAAACTACCCTCGCCGTTTGAAACAGAAAGGAGCCCGATATGTACTAAAGTACTCCAACAAGTCGAATAAATTACAATTATTTTTTTTTTATTTTTTTTTATATTTAAGCTGCCAAAATGACTTTGCCCTGCCTGATGGAAAGCATGAGCAGAATGCAAGAGTGGTGGTCACCATCCTCAATGCGAAAAAGAACAATGCAGCATGGTGACTCACACTATGGCGGCCTGGGGGGAAAGGGGATGGTGAGGGGGATAGGGGGCGTTGGATTGAGGTATGGGCCTCCGGTATCCTCACTCACTCGATGAAACACAGCGTAAGCGCTGTTTCACACCGGTTTTCTGTGAGGCCGTGGTATCACTCCGGTCGAGCCGGCCCATTCGTGCCGAAGCGTGACTTCCCACGGTAGGTAGAAGTATCGATACACAATAATGCGCACTATTCGATATTATTTAACTCAAATAGTCCCTTCGTTTACAATATGACACACGTATCGTTTAAACTATAATAAGCAGCTAATAAATGCTAACAGTGAACGTGATGAAGCTTGGCGGTGGAATATACGGTACAGTCGATGAGAGTTCATCTGTTTCTGAGGTCTACCACTTCTACTGGAGCCACGTCGTCCACACGTATGTGTTTACAAGTCTGAGAAAATAATATTTAATAATTATATAATAACGTATTAGTAATTTGTTGGCAAAACTTGAATAGACACAGGCGGTTAAAATAACGACCATGCTTTATAACGAGCTGATTGGTCCCCTCAAACCCCAGACCTTAAGCACAGCAGTGTCATACGCAACCACTGCGCCACCCTGTTTTTTTATATTTATGCTGCCAAAATGACTCTGCCCTGCCTGATGGAAAGCATGAGCAAAATCCAAGAGTGGTGGTCACCATCCTCAATGCGAAAAAGAACAATGCAGCATGGTGACCCACACTATGGCGGCCTGGGGAGAAGGGGGATGGTGAAGGGGATAGGGGGCGTTGGATTGGGGTATGGGCCTCCGGTATCCTCGCTCACTCGATGAAACACAGCGTAAGCGCTGCTTCACACCAGGTTTCTGTGAGGCCGTGGTATCACTCCGGTCGAGCCGGCCCATTCATGCCGAAGCGTGGCTCTCCCACGGTGAAAATCCTATCCTACCCTATTAAAACCTATCCTTATATCTCATTTTTAACAATACCTAAATATTTAAAACTAATATGAAGAAACTCGGTGCACAAATATTATTACTATTGAAGTTCAACTTACATGGAACAGTGGAGGGTCGTTAGGATGTGGATGGAAGCCGGTCTGTCGGCAGTTCGTGATGAACTGCATACCATAGTCTGGTGTTAACGCAAAGTAGCCAGTCCTGAAACAGCCACGACTTAATTTAATATAGGTATATTATTTTTATACAAGTACAAAAAGCTGTTTTTGTGGGCAGAACATTTTTAAGACTCGGCAAGATCTGTAAACCCGTTCATCCCAACATCAATAAAATTGCATTGACATTGCCAGGTAATTAAAAACAGAAAGAAAAATAAGTGAGCAAATATCAAGCGAAGCCCCAGGATGAAGTTAGCAATAAAACTATACAAACAAAAAAATTGGAGTGTCTGTTTGTAATATTTAAAGAAACACTTTTTACAACATGCATATGTATGTATACACGGTACATATACCAAAATAACATTTTCTACAACTGTGTGTCTGTTTGTTCCAGCTAATCTCTTGAACGGCTGAGCCGATTTTGACAGGATTTTCACTAGCATATAGCTGATGTATGCTACTTTTTTTTGACTAGCTTTGCCCCACGGCTTTACCCGAGGTTGTAAAGGTACAAAAAGAACCGCATGTAACATTGCGGGACTCAGTAAATATAAAGATACACTTACTCATTGTATTTCGGTGCGCAGACAATAGCGATGGCTTCAGGCATCATCAGCTGGTATGAACATTGCGTATGCAAATCCACTGACGATAAGAAAGCTGTCTGTGTTGGATGAGTCTGTGAAACAAAATATTACATTGCGTTATTTTATACTTCTTACTTGTCCACGGAATGTAATAAGCAATTATGAATGCGTTATTGAGGTGTAATATCAGTCCTGTAATATGTGGGAGCTATTTCGTGAGGAAAGGGATTTTTTAACAGAGAGTCACAAAACCGCGCTTAATTAATGTCTCGTAAATAAATATATTTTCAAACATAAAACTACGTATTGCATGAAGCAGTGTATAGAAGTGTTGTAATTTATAATTATCAGGATCAACAGTTCAGGTTTCGCAATTTGTGTAAATTAAAATTAAATTACAAAATTAAAATGCGGCCCCATATTTTAGAATCAACGAAGTCTCTCAGATCATATAACACATTATCTGTTTTTACATACATATTTTTTATTTTAAAAACTCTCGCACTAGGATCATAATCTATGGGATTCTAGGGGACTTTATAAACACATGAAACGGACAAAAAGAATACCCAGACTCAAAACAACAATTTGTGAATTACACAAATGGTCGTCCCAAGTGGAAATCAAACTCACAACACTCAGCTCAGTAAGAAGCGATGAGATCACAACTTACATAACTACTCCATTCATGCATTTATCCGGTATTTCGACAAAAATATCTTACATGAATCCACCCGAGTGTAATAAGGTTATGTTGATCTTGGTAGTGAAATATTTCCTCTTCGTTGTTAGTACTACACGAGTCCGCTGTGCCTGTCTGCTTTGGGACCACTACATGAGTAATTTTCAACTGATTTCGTTCCTGGAAAAAAAAATTAAACCTTCTTAGTTAAAACTTAGTTCCAGTTAGTTTAACTTTCTTAGCTTAGTATAACTCTCAGTACGACTATATTGTATTAAGGAATATTTAAATATGTATATAATAAAAAATAATATAAGTAAAGACAGAAGTAGAGCTAGTAAAACGACAGGAGTAACTGTTTCCTTTTTCAATCAATGGATTATTTTGTGTCCAAATTGATTGATCGATTCTTTATTGTAATCAATTTAAAAAAAAATTCTTAACTTTGTATGCGCAGTCTAGGCATTTTTTTTTTCTTTTTTTTAAATACTACTATACCCGCATTAGGAATAAATCCTGTGTCACGTTGGACTTTACAAACATTGAAATAGCGGATACAAAGAACACCCATTAAAAATATCATAATGGCCATAAAAATTTCTTCATCTATAAAATTCAATGTATAAAAAGAATAATTATCATTTTAAATCTCTTATCTAAGAAGGGGCTTGTACCTATACTACGACAGTTCTTACCAATATGCCAGCAAGTATTCCGCAAGTCTCGATACTCCGCGCGGTGTTGCTGGCCGCAAGGCGCAAGAACTTTGTCAGCAAGGCTGAAGGAACCAAAACGGTGCGCAGGCGCATCTGACTGCCATATAAAGAACCCACGCTCTCGTTTGCACTTTGGAACAAAATGAATTTGTTAGAATGTTCTATTCCCTTATCTACTGTATTTATTAAATGCAAAAAAATTTATTTATGAAGCTGTGTGTACGCAAACTAAATTAAGCCTTAGGAATAATGACGTTAGAGCAAACAGGCTTTAACAAAAAAAAAAATGACACTAATTTTGTAGTATGATTAATGACGCAATGAATATTTACGATGGATTATAGAACAGCAAATCTATACTCACGGTTGTGGTCTTGATGGCGGGATAAGCGGTGGAACTGGTTCGTAGAAATGCGCGGGCGCCCGGGGAGTTTCAGCTGCGAAGTCATCCGGATAAAGCACACCGTCAACTGCTGGTGCAGACGGTGTCACCGCCCATTGATCCTGAAAAACATTCGGTACTTATAAACTTGATAGCCTTGAATTTAATACCCAAAAAATTTTTTTTCTACAGATATATTTTTTTTATTAAGACTAGAAGCTAAAAATATATATAAAAGTATTATCACATGTGGGATTTGAACCCGCAACACCTTAACATAGAAGATTAAACTACTACGTCATCCGTGCACTCAATTCGAGAAGAAGTGATTAATTTTAAAAGTTTTTTTAAACAAAAGCTTTTATTACTTGTTAATAAAGGCAATAACTTTAAGCACTTTCATTTGATACCCATATTGGGTGGATTGTTCAGAAATATGTACGCCGCCATTTTGTTACGGCGGCCGGTTTGGATTAATAATAATACCGATTAAAAATAATTGCATTGTCATCAGAACTGAAGGTATATTTAAAATTTAAGGTCAATTGAAAATCGGGAAGTGGATCAAATTTAACTTGCAAGATTTGATTATAAACAAACATCGAGTAAAAAATACAACTTTTTACTTCGAAAGAATTTTAAAAGAATATATTTATAGAGAGAAATGTACGTTCTCCATAGTATACAAAATTATTGTTTTAATTATTTTTCCAATTCTATCTAATATACAATAGTCGAGTAATAGGGATATTCATTGGATGCATAAAAACAAAAGTGATAAGAGGGCTTTGGTTGATATTGATCAAGATATCCATAAGATAAAAACAATCTAACTTAATAATAACAATCTAACAGAAAAAAACTATTATATATAATTCTCGTATAACGTTATTGCTCATCATGAACTCCGAAACTATCTAACTGGTTTTTACGTAATTTTTTTAAATGTCTTATTGGTGTGCCTAATATAAATAGTTAACATCACAAGTAACACACATAAGCAACTATAATTTTTAACTCTGAACCTGCAAAATTAAAACATTTTATATAATTTAGAATACATACAGTATGTAACAGGTGTGGTCCAGTAGCGCCATCTTTGCCCTTGTTCTCATCAGCCTGCAGAAGCTGAGCCAACTTTGCATCATCCCTTTCTTGCTTTCTTCTTTCCTCCTCCGCTTTCTGTCTCTTTTCCTAAGAACAGAAGAATGTATATTTGCGATTTATGTACTCATGTTGATAAGAGAGCACATTAACCTGTCGCTTCCAGTTTGCAAATGAACACCTCTGGCAATCATTACTGATATTTGAAGCTCTAAGACGCCAGACAAGATCTTTAACATTATTTACAAGTAATTAAATTTGTAAAGCTCTGATGACGACAGTAGCAATATTGTAATAGAATTAAAGACAACTGCAACTTAACTTGGGAACAAGGCTCGGTTAAAGAAATTTTGTAGGTATGTATTATCATTCAGTGGATTATCTTTATAGCAGACATTGTCAATGACATCGTTTGTTATTATATGTAAATGTGTAGTAGCATTATCAACGTGTATGGTTGATGTACGAAGGTTTTATTCTCTCTGCTGACTATCTGACGAAATCAACTTTTGCAGCATAAGTTAATTTAGGCTTCAAGGATGGATTTTAAAGAAATATGATTCTTTTTGTTATTTCATTCCACCTCATATAAAAATAGTACCATTATCATTATAATTTTTTTGTTACTTTATTCATGACTGATGAAATGATCACAATTTAAACCTCATGCCTCATTTATGGTGTGTAGGAACACTAAAGCTAACTTACCTCGTTCTCTTTGTAAACAATGTGTTCCTTAGCATATTGATCCAACAGCTTTTGTTTCAGTTTCTCTGCTTTAGGCATCACTTCTTTCAGCTTTGCCTGATTTACTGCTTTGACTTGTGCCGGGACTGAAGCATACTCAGGATGTTTGCGGATCTTCTCCAAGAATAGTGTCATGAACTTCATGTACAATATATATGCATTTTCTAGACTCCCTTCTGCCAGGTACACGTTTGCCATTCGAACCATTTCTAAGCCTGACCTGTAGTACCTGAAATCATTGTTTAACACATTGAATATATGCTCTAAATTTATTTAACTTTTGATAGTTAATAATCACCACTTTATATTATGGGCAAGAAGCAATAGGTATATTACTGCATGAACTATTGCTATTTTTATTATATACCAATTTGAGCACATTATTTAAAAATTTGTATATTTTTCCTAAGTGGTAGGTAATATAAGTATGTAATAGACATTAATTCCTGTTTTTAACATTAATTATTATTGTACTGGTTCGCTGTATGTGTTGGGCAAACTGTAAGTGTGGTGAGCAGCTGATTAAATAATTAAATAAACTAATAGAAGATTGGTGTTTGGGTACAGGTAACATAAGGTTTTGATCCTTCCTAAAGTTTTTAAAGTTTTGGCAGTCAAAATTACTACTCTGCCTGATGGAAAGCATGAGTAGAAACCAAGAGCGGTTGTCTGGAAGAGATTGCTTTATTTATCTATATTTCTGACATTTTATGTACTTTCTTGTAACTGCAACATAGTGCACAAAGAAAGAGTTTTTAAGAGGGACGTTCAGCAGAGCACATTTCATGTCTGTGATGTTTAAGTAGATTATGATAGGAAGAATACCTGTGATCCTATGAGTCATCAACATCAATGACTACAGCAAATTTTAAACTACACGTAAAGTTGCAATGTTAGTTACCTTCTAGGTGGAACATTCGCATCTACATCGACCATAGCGCCATAAGTTGCCAATTGTTTCACTCTCGCATTGGGTTCTAGAGAAGCCAGGTCAATTGGTGATTTCGTTCGTTTTTCGTCTGCCTGCATTTTATTAATTGAAGGTATAGGTATTAAGGAGCTTATTAAAAACTGGATTTAGCTTTTCGCATACAGCACAGTTTTGTATGTCGATATATAAAAAATATATGAATTAAGATTTAAATTCTAAGTTTACAAAACAACCACATTCAGAACAATACTAAATACTGTCACTTTTACTGTCATCAAATGACACTGTCATATGTCAATAATCGTCTCCATTGTTCGGATACTACTGCTAGGTCAAACGAGGGCATTTTTGAAATATTCTACGTGTGATGGCAGCATTTCAGAATCAGGTACAACTACCTGTATGGAAGGAACGACCTGGGCAATCGAGCGCTGAGCACGCTGTTATTGTGGTGGTAAGACCCGTTATGAAGGATTAGCTCGTGATGCATCACGGGACCTTCTCATACCAGCTGACGCCGATGATCACTGGAAAAGTTTGGGTTCCAAGGATTTCCTTTCGAGGGAGCAGCTGGTTCCTTGACTTCTAGTACCCGAGAAATCTTAATAAACCAAATAAATGATCGAAAAATTCAAATCTTGTATTTTGACAGTTTGTTGGACCTTCATTATTTTGTGTGGAAATCCCCCCGGTTACCACCGCCTGGTGGCAATGTCGGAATCGAACTGATTAAGACGTCTCGGGTACTAGAAGTATTTATTTGGTTTATTTATCCTTGAAATATATATAAATGAATGTTTGCCTGTATGTCCTAAGAATCGTAAACGATACATTTGATCATGACATGATCTTAAGCAAAGTGTTGTGCATGAGCCCACAAAGGTTTCTGAGTTGGTACGATCAGTTTTGCCCGCTGCGTTGCCTGCCGTTGTGAGTGTTGTGAGTGTGTAGGGTAACAGCGCGGGGCTAAACTAGTTCATAATAAAATCATTAACAGTTCTAAATAAATAGAATTTAGCTAAAAAATAAATGTTTGATTGGAATCTGTGCTATCTGATAACTGTTTGGATCTGACGCATGCGAAGCGCCGTCTGGTGGCAGGAAAAGTATCGGAAGCTTTTAGAAACTATGTACTCACTCACATAAGTATCAATTGTAGGACTCTTTCTCTTTGTAGGCACCTGAAGTTGGCATCAGGTACAGAGAAAGTAGAAAACAATTAAATTGTACAAAAATGGACTGTATTGTCTTTAAATAGACACACACTTACATATATTGGCAAATATATGAAACATTTAACTAACGATATTTTGCAAACGATTGTTATATTATTATTTAAGTAAGCTGTTCAATCAGTTGTAAAATTATAGTGTTGTGGAGGAACGGGTGTCATGTCCCTCCGACGGGAACATCCTCCGACCAGGCGAGGTGATCATGCATGGCGGGCCACTGCCCAACGGTTGACGTTGGGATCTTGTATATATGCTAATAGCCGCAAGAACTTCTATTGCGTTATGCAGTATTGGTAGTTTCTTCGTTATTCCGTAGTTCGGCGTATCTTCGGTAGATGGCGCTGTAGTATATTTGTTGCACTGTATGTGGAAGTCGCCACAGTGCAATTAAATAAGCATATTTTTTAAGCTACAGTGGGTTTTTTGTGGGTTAGGGGGCAAACGAGCATACAGTTTGCGTGATTGTAAGCGATTACAAGACACCCGCAATTCTAGAGACGTCACAAATACGTTGCCGACTTTTTGAGCAGTATGATCTTTTCTTGAAGGTTTGAAGGTCGTATTAGTCCGGAAACACCGCAGGCGACAGTTCATTCCACAGTTTAGTTGTGCGAAGCAAAAAGGGTTCGTGAAATTTATTTTAATACTAGCCGAGTACCGCGTTATCACCCGCGGTAAATGTTGTACATTTACTACCGTGGGTCCAAGCTAGTCTAAAGGAAAGCAGCTTAAGATAGTCCTTATTACATCAGCTATCTGCCCGTGAAAGTCCCATCCAAATCGGTCCAGCCGTTCCAGAGATTAGCCGGAGCAAACGTACAGAATTGTATCGTCACACCTACCGTCGCGTCATCGCGCTTCTTTGGAAGCAGCCGCCGCCGCCGGGGCGGGAGCCCGCGTATCGCGTTGTGTTGTATTGGTTAATGATAGGTATTTTGTAGTGATTTTATAGTGACAGGACACATTAGTTTCGTGTGTTAGTTGTGACGTAACGTTATGTTATTTTTTGTGAGTTTAAATGAAACAATACCTCGACTCGGTTATACACATATACGGTTATTGAATAATTTATTACGGATAACATATTAATTTACGGAGAATGTTCGTTTATCTTACCTACCAATAGTCAAATTATTGTACAAACTATCCTGAAGATATGAAATCAATCTTTGATTCCTAATATAGAAAATGCTTTTCCAGCTGTAAGACTCAACACGAGATGACCAATTTAAAACCTTGCAGTTTTCGTTTTTTGTGATTATTATGATGATTGTCATTAAAAAAAGCGTGATGACTTAATATTACTTGTGCTATTTAGCTTATGTCGCGTGTCGTTCGGTATTTAAGTAGGCATCTACATATTTAACGGCCAGGACCGCGGGCATTCAGGTTACTGAACGTAAATTACAAATAGTGTCCTTATTAGTTTTAATTTTTGAGATATTTAGAGTGTTTCAAAATTTTATCTTTTTTAAATCCGTTTTCGGACAAATTAAATAATCCAAAAGTAAATCAATACATTTAAATATAATAGTTTTGTTTAATGACTTATCGACATGTACACCTTGTATACTTTTTTGTAAAAACAAATGTGGAGAATGTGATTCGGAACATTTCAAAGCCGCATTGGGAACACCAAAGTGTCAAGGCCGTGGTGTCTACTATTTCTATTTTCCCACAAGTGCTAGCAGAATTTTCCGAAATCACACACCCGCCCGGATGTCCCAGGACGATTAAGCACAATACTGTGCACTTCATTAAAAACACTGACGGCCTACCCATTTGTTGTCGCCCTTGCCACTTAACTCTAAAGAAAATAATTTCTGCCAAAAATGGATTCGAGGATATGGTACAGTCTGGCACCGCACGACCTTCTAAAAGCGCCTGATCGTTGCCACTGCACACGACCTAGAAGAAGGTTGGAAGTTGGCAAGTCTGCGGCGACTACCGCGCGCTCACTTGTAGAACCATGCCAGACCGATACCCAGTTCGCCTGATACACGACTTCACACGCAACCTCACTGGCGCAAAAGTCTTTAGCACCATTGACCTCGTCAAGGCATACCACCAGATCCCGACAGCTGAAGAGGATGTCCCAAAGACCGCCATAGTTACCCCGTTTGGCCTCTTCGAATTCCCCTTTATGACTTTTGGACTCAGAAATGCTAGCCAGACCTTTCAGCGGCTTATCAATGAGGTAACACGAAGCCTTGATTTTTGCTTTCCTTACGTGAATGACATTCTAGTTTAAACAGCATTAAACGTTTGGAAATCCTTTTCCAATGCTTACAGGAATATGGTGTGGTCATCAACCATTCCAAATGTGTTCTTGGTGCTCGTGAAGTCATATGTTTTGGATATCACATTAGTCCCGAAGGCACTCGACAACCCCAGAATCGCATACAAGCTACCTTGGATTTCTCCCCTCCGAAAACAGTTCAGGGCATGCGTCCTTTTCTGGGCATATTAACCTACTAACTACTACCGTCGTTTTGTACTTTACGCCGCCCAATTCCAGGCCCCACTAATAGACGCCGTAGTGTCTATGAATGGTAAAGGCGCTAAGCCATTTATATGGGCGCCTCTTTGAGCAATTTGAGGCCTGCAAAAAGTGCTTGTCCAATAAAACTCTACTACAACACCCTATAAGCGGCACACGCCTTAGACTGTTCACAGATGCCTCTAGCGTCCACATCGGATCTTATCTAGAGCAACATGTTGGTGACAACTGGTTCCCCCTTGCATTTTTTAGTAAAAAGTTGACATCCAAGCAAGCAGAGCGGCCTGCTTACTATCGTGAGCTCATGGCGGTGTACGAAAGTGTTGAGCAAGTGACTATTGTGCACGTGACTATTAAAAATTTAAATAAAACGGTAATAATTATTTTTCATCCAATTGTTACCTCGTTTTTTAAATTTAATAACAATTACTCACAAACTAATAGAAATAAAAAAAAATGAATAAAAAGCAGTTGATTCTTAAAGATTGTTGATAAAACCGATATGCGACATTCCTTTACATTAACAACTCTTCGTCACATTTCACTTAATTTCTTAAAGCTGCTCCTCTCTCCTCCTTTTTTGAGACAGTAAATAAACTGGACTAAGATACATTTTACAATTACTTCAAAAAATGAGCCCTTTAATTACAGTAAACAATGTACGTTTACATGAACGTTGTTACATATTTTTGACACATCATATCATGTGCAACATTAAGAACATCCCTATTAAGTTAACTGTTAGCAATCCATTTGAAATTTATACTTTTTACACTTTGTACGAAAGCTCAAAATCTAATGTCCCTTGAATACCTTTATTAAAATTTAGAATAAGTACCGAAATCTTTCTCAATAATATATGTTCGTAGTACGTTCTCAACAATCTCTCGAAATGCGTCGTACATTCGACTATTACATTCTTCACCGATGGTCTCTTTTACGATAGCACCAACTTTACTTGAAAAATTATATCCAATTAAAATGCAGTCATTATTAATGAATTTTAGGCAATATTTCATTGTAGACAATATTTTATCAAACGGTATGTAAGTACCGTAGTAATTAAAGTTTTTAAGAATCAGTTTAAAGTTTTTTGATAAGGGCAAATAATATGTTAGAAGTCGTGTTAGTTCCCACAAGAAAAATAGTTTTTTTATACATTTTTGAAGTGAAAACTTCTTTAATCGCGTTGAGCATTTTTTGGGTTAACAAAAAGCGTGAAACTCGCGTCATTGTCACCGCACGCTTCCCATGAACTTTAAGTATACTGTGTATATTTATACTTAGATATACCTAGGAGCGTTTTCACTTCCATTGGCAGTCCCCTAAGACTGTCCCGCATTTCTTATTGTTCTATTTCCTTAGGCAGCCTCACTCTGCGATCTTCTTCGCAAGCATAACTTGTTCGTAGAAGAAAACGTCTGAGACCCACGCACTCCCACTCTGTGCTATGGCCACAAAGTCCACAAACATGGTACCAAGCCAGAATGTAGGGACACAAATACTTTACCTTATCACTTTCCTTCCTTATCTTTAAAATAAATTTAAGTGCTAACAGATATACTTGTATTTAGAGGCAATAATTTATATTGAACGGCGCCTGCCGTTAAGAAGAAGAGAAGAAGTAGAAAATAAACCCAGTTCGAGTGAACACGTGAATATCTTTTATTTAATTATTTGGCCCAGCTAGTAATAAGTATTAAGCAACACATAAATACCTAGCACCCTTTATAAGATTACTCCTAAGGAAAGAATTTACACTTTGATGACCTCATGGCGATTGAAGTATGCCACTGCTCCACCAGAAAATATTAGATCGGTTATTTTTTAAGTAAAACTTCTTAACGCACGCTTGACTTGGGGAGAAAGCTGGTAAATGCGTAACGAGATTGTTACGAAAAGTGTGATCGGGTGAGGCGAACGGAAGTTAAGAGGGACATATAAGTTAGTGAAGATAGAAAGAGAGAGTAACGTTTTGTACATTACTGTACAGGCAAGAGAGAGAGGTGCGAGCACATATTTTCTTCCTCTTTTTCTCGCAAAGAAGTTTTACTTCAGTCGTGTAGTCTAAAGTTCTCTCGTTGTTTATGCATTGTCGCTATTGTTTACATTTTCTTTTAGTCTATAAATTTAACGCCATTGTTATATTATAATAAAAAAAACATTTATTAAAAACATTTAACACGCACATAAACAGGATTCACAACAATAGTAAGAGCAATACACTATTGGGCAGCAAATAATTGTTGAAAGGCATAAAGTGCAAAATCTCATCAGATTCGTCTCACATCGATAAAACTTTAAAAATGAGGGGTATAAAGAAGGGTAACGTTTATATATCCAAAAACAAGGCGTTCTTTTAAGAGTATGAATATAAAGACGACCACATTGCACATCTAACGGGAATGTTCTCTTTTCCATATCCGCTAACTCTTTACAGCATTTTATTATATTTCCTTTACGTTCTTTATAAGTCTTCTTCCTCTTTTTCTTCGCCAATTTTCTTTTCTTTCTGTTAGCTCGTTTTCTTGTGGCAATTAATTTTTCTTTTTTTCGTTTAATTTTTTCTTCCCTTCTCTTCTTTTTCAAAAGTAACTTTCTCTTTCTTTTCCTTTCCTTTAAAATTTTCTTCCTGTGTGCAAGGCACTTCTTTCGTTCTTTTTTCTTTCTTTTTTTGCCTTCTTTCTTCCTGTGTTCACACAATTTTTTACATGCTTTCTTTCTTAAACGTTTTATCTTTTTTTGCCGTTTAATACACGTTTTACTGCATTTTGATCTTTTCTTTTTAGGACATGTACATTTTACAGGGTCTTTAATACATCGGATACCGGATACTGGAGTTGTTAAATTTTTATTTGTATTTTGCGTTGAAAGTTTTATATCAGTGCTACTGCTACTATCATCAACACCACGTAACGAAATAGAATTCGGCTTTATTATCTTAGAAAAAGAGGATGATGCAGGGCACATGACTGGTTTTTCGCTTAATATTTTCGCTTGAAAGTGTGATGTAGAACACGCTGGAAACTGTAACAATCCAGTTTGTGCTTTTGTCTAATAGATACTAGTTAATAAAAAAAATATTGTTTCTTTGTTGCTAGCACATAACAAAACTGCTGACAGCCGTGTTTAACCCAACTAATGTTTTATTCCCAGCAGTCATCACTGCATTGTTGATGTAAAGAGGCAAAGCTTAAATCGTTTTTTAACTTATGAATACATTGAAGTAGATGGGCGCATATTTGATTTGATTAGGCACACTAAAACAGCTTAAGTAATTTAGAAAAGAAAATTTACACAATTATACCGACGTATGAAACATAGACTGCTACCTATATATAGCAGCATAATGCTCTCATCTTATATACTTGTACAAAATGAAGACCAAAAATTCTCAACTAGATTTATACACTCATTTTAATACTTTCAGACCATTGCCACCTAGACGACGAATGACATGTAAATCGTCGGACATCTCCGTTATAAGTCCCGCTAGTTGAAATTGCGATTGGCGTCCATCCTGGTGACGTAGTCGAACTGTCAATACCGTTGGCAAGGTTACAGAGCTTACGCGTATTGGATCGAGTACCATGTATTTTTATAACTTTTTGTTGTCGTTATCCTGTTTTATTTTAGTTGTTAAGTTTTGTTATTGTTATCATACTTATTCTGTTGAAATGAGTAAGAAAGTTATTAACAGTCGCGCTCGTAAGTTATAATGAAAGTGGACAATTATTTTGTAAAGGAGGAAGAGGCGTAAGTTATTGGTACAAAATATAAGCCGTGCTCTAAAAATGCTTCGGTCACTACTGAGCACATGTTACTTTCAAAGCAAAATCTTTAAACTTGTAGGCGTTGGCATCAAAAGCTCTAGATGATTGGAAGAAAGAAAATAATCACGAGAAGAGACTCGAAGAAAATTACTGGCGTAAAGAACGAATACTTGACGAATTATTTATCATTGATTCTGAAATGAATTCTGACTTAGATCGTAATATGACAGGAATTAAGGAATTAGTTTAGAATTATTAAATTGCAGTAATGGACATTAATTTTCTAAATACTTGGTTTTATTTATTAGTTGTCCATTAAAATTGGTCGTGAGGTTATGAATGAAAACGTATCATACAGAAAACATTTATTTGTTTACTATCCGTACTTTTTTTGAGGTGGATGACGTCACACCACTGTTATTGCGACAAGGTTCCGTCGCGATATCAATGTGCGGGACTTATACGTTCACTGTGAAGTAACAACTTATTGCAAATAGTAGATACTTTAGATCAAATTTAAGTAAGAACTTATTCTCTAAGAAGTAAGAACTTGTGCTAAATGATTTTTTTTTAAGGATTATTCTCCTTTATTTAGCGATATTTAATTATTGACATTTCTCCGATTGAATATTTGTAGGTACATAAATATTCTTGATTGCACCCTAGGCAGTGTAACAAAAAACACTTATGTTTAACTATTATTCATGTATAATTGCAAATACAATTCCGTTTTACGTGCATTATGTAACTTCAAAGGCACTTTCTAGTTTTCTTTATTGATTTGAATTCTCTCTTTGATTTCTTCTAATGTGCTTTGTTCTTATAATGGTTTTTTACTTACATAACTTTATGATGTAGATACAGGAATCCATCACACATTCTACATAAAGATAATATGGTATCAGAATGTCCGAACTATTTCGTGTTATTTTTTATATATAGGTAAGTATTGATAGGTAGTTGTGCGAATGGCAGAAGTCAATTTAATATAAATATTTTTTTACTAAAACAATGTTATATTAGTTACACAATACCAAGTTTTATCTAATTATCATTTTGTGAAAGTTTTTATTCGTTTAAATTCTGTTTCATGGTTTAAAATTACGCTCAAAATATAGCGAAAAGAATTTGAAACCCATAGGAATGTTTTATTATATGTTTTTCATCACTGTTAATGTTTATAAGATTTTGTAAAAATATAATACCTGGGTGATATTTTATTTTTAATAGATAACTACACACTTTCTATATGTAAAGTTTTAATCACACTAGTACTTGTACACATTCCGATATTATTAAATTAGAATTAGCAAATTTGATTAAATTTTATTGTATCTTATTTTTTTGTGATATTTGATTTTTATGATTATTCATGTTCGCGTTAAACCGTCCAATTCATTCAATTGGGTCGCTTGTTGCTGACAAAACATAATAATCGACATCCTTATCTTTATATATATAGAAGCTTTTATTATAAAATAATATGTGAGCCCAAATAAATAAAGATACATCGTTATCTTTAAGTGTCCGATTCTTATATTAGTCCTAGATATGTATAATATTACTTCTTATACTTAAATTCTTATAATATTATCCGTGCCGAGATAAATAAATCATTTTCAGAAAAGTATGATCGTTGTTGCTAACTTATGTTGATTTTTCTTAAAGTATAGTTTTCATAAGTAATGCAATATATAATGCAATATACTATTATCTCAAAGCAACAATAAGAGCACAATATCAAGGGAGAACAAAAACAGAATGCAAGGAAAGTACTTATGCGCTTGATCAAAGGAAACAAACGCAAGAAACGAGGATAAAGAGACGGCCTAAGCTTGTATATCCAAAAACAAGGTATTTTCTTCAAACTCTGTATGTACAAAAAATTACAATCGACATCTAAGGGAAAGGCTCTTGCCTCTGTTTCCCGCATTGTTTGTACCAAATCCACCAAACAAATTGGAAAAGATCTTGTTCTTTTCCTTGATTTTATTTTTGTCTTTCGTATCTTACTTTTAGCTATAGTTTTCTTTTTCTGTACGTTTTTTGGTAGTTTTGACTTCTTTGATTTAGCTTGTAGAGATTCTTTTCTCTTTATTTTATCAGTTTTAGTTATTTTTTTTCGTTTCTTATTTTTATTTCCTGATAGTGCTACACACTTACATTTTGAAGTGTTTTTCTTTCTCTTCTTTTTCGATGAACATCTCTTATGGACACATAATGGACAGTTGGATCTATTTTGTCTTCTTTTGTATTTTGTTACGTTCTCATTAACTGCCCGCAATTTTTTTCTTTTTGGGTCAGTTATTTTAGATGGTTTTACTGTCTTCTCCTCATTATTTATTAGAAACATAGCTTTCTTTTCAACTTTATTTTTTGGTGAACATATTTTCTTCTTTTTACAATTTGAACAATTTAATTTAATGCCCCCTTTACACATATTTGTATTCTTTCTTATCTTATTGCTATTCACCATTAAGTTATTTTGATGGGCAAGGTGTCTTTTCCTTTGTCTGTAGTTATTTTTTTTACAATTAACCCAAGAACATATGACTGAACAGTTTGAGAAAGTTTGAATGCTCTTTCGCTTGGACCTTGATAACGAAGAAGTCTTAGCTTGCCGATATACGTGCAAATAGTCTAGTAAGTTCTGAAAACACTTTGGAGTGCATTGATGTCTTTGAGTTCCCATCGATGGACAGTCTAATCTCTTGTAAAACCAATCACATGTACATTCAAGTGGTGTATAGCTTTTTGGATAGTAAGTTGGGTGTAAACCTAGTTTTTTCTGCTTACACAAAGGTGAAATACCTAATAGTTTTTTTTGGGCATCCGGATAAAAGTGTGTACTTATTTGCTTTATTTTAGGCCGATCTGAGGAATCTAATCTAATTTTCTTAGTGTTTGTTTTAGCAGGTTTTTCTTGTAATCCAACTTTACCCAATAACTGCTTCAGTAACTGAATCTTGCCTATTAAATAAGAGGTCCTGCATGCAATACAATTATTATGGTTTTTCGAATAATGCAGACATTTCAGTTTCATTTCTTTAGATCTAGACGATCGATTATAAGTTCCAAAAAATTTGTCTAAGTACCTAAGCCGCTTTTTTAATGATATTTTTAATTGATTTTTTGTTATAACGGAATTATTTTCACACAATTGCACTGTATGTTTGGATATTTTTCTAGGTAGTATTGTGGATATGGAAGTACATGGTAAATGGCATAATTTGTCAGTTGTATTATTTTTAAGGTTTAGATATAATTGTAGGTTTTTTTTAAATATAGGTTTAGACGGAACGCTTATCGAAAACGTCTGTTTGTCATCATAATTGTATTCATCGTAACTTTTAAATTTACGCAAGATTGATTGGAAGGATCTAGAGGTATATATACGGGAACAATTGTATTTTCCCTTAGCTACAGATTTGCGACACAAAGATGAAGTATAGCTTGTTGAAAATGTTAAACTATCATAAGGTGATACTTTTTGGGACGGAAGAAACTGTTTTCTATAAGAAGTATCCGTTATAGATGATATTGACTTCTTTACGGACATAAGTTGACTTGGTTGATATTCCTTTCTATGAGAAGAATAAAAATACTGTGGAGAGTTATATGCCGGTATTTCCTTTTGCTGTCTAAGATGTGTCATTGAATTTTGGGTATTGTTTGTTAAAAACGGTTCCGTATAGGTTGGCGTAGCCAACTTTGGAAAATAATCGAAATCTGTCAAGTTTGTCGGCTGTTTTCTGTATTCGGTGTATGACAAATTACCCCGGTAATTCAGTGTCTTGTTGTTATGGTATTGAGATAATTTTGATTGGTTGTATCTACGTGAATTTGATATTACTTTACATTTCTTTAATCCTTCTGAAAATTGTTGATAATGAAACGAATTTAATGATTGAATATTAGAGCATAATTTGTCGTATTTAAAATCAGCAGTAGGCTCCGGCTTTTGTCTTTTTTGAGACTTCTTAAATAATGATACAGTTTCTTTTGTGGAAGCTTTGGTACAATATGCAGTCCAAGTATCTTCTTGGGCACTAGGTAAAATAAAGTTTTGTGTTTTTTTGAACACTGAGTCAGAAGTATGTTCTGCGTGTTTATCTAGTAACGGATGTCTTTTAGGGTCTTTGTCAACACGGGCCGTTTCTATGAATGATACAATTGATTTAGTTTTTTCTTGAGACTTCAAAAACTCACTTGGCTTTGCATTAAGTTGCGTTATACTACTATTATAACAACCGGTTTTATTATACACCATATTTTCATGTAAGTTTTTCGTATTTTTTGGTTTGTTGAAAGTAGTCCGAGTGGGATGGCTATTTTCTTCTTTTATTGCATTCACTAAGTGTTTAATTTGATTAGACTTAAAAGCCCCGTCAAAGGCACTTTTTGCTTGAAAATTCACTTGTTTATTCGCTAAATAATTGTTAAATTTATGACCCTCTTTTTTGTTAGACCTCATTTTAGATGTTACCAAACATCGCTGGAATGAATAATTATTTGTGGTTGCTCTTTCATCTTGCCTTGATTTACTTAGCATTATTTTATTAGATGGCCTAATAGACCATTTTTGAGGAATATGGTTCGCTATTTTATCAACCGTGTTTTTTAATTCCTTTTTTTGATTTCGTTCATTTGTTTGTTCTTTTGGATAGTAATATCCTGAACGTCCTGGGTAACCTACGACAATTCCATGCAATGGAACTACTACATATTTGGGCGGAGTTATGTTTCTTTTAGCTGGAATTTGTTGATGCTTGCAATTACGCAATGCACCTTCATTAGTAGGGTATTCGAACCTTGTAGTTAGTGGTTTTGGTTCAATATTTACCTGTTGTTTTGTAGAAGTGTGGTCATTCCCAAACAGAGCAGTGGAAAAATGAGAATCTGGGTCTGCTTTACGAGTGCTGTGCTTTAGAATACAGTCCTCTGGACACTCTTGTTGCTCCGAAAATGAAACTTTACATTTTGGTTTTAAAATACAGTCTTTTGACGAAGTAGACAAACATAGATCCGGTGAATATTCACATCGCATATTTTGGATGATTTGTGGCTTCACTATCCATTCTCTACCTTTGCTATAATATAGACTACATCTGTTCCTTTGGCTTGCATTTGCTGAGGGTATAAATGAAGCGCGGGTACCAGATGGTATCCTGAATCCTATGAGTTTGAACACGGATACTACATTACTAAAAGAGGCGACAGCACGTGTACACCAACTTGCAACTGAGGACATAAATTTTTTCTGCCTCTGATTTTTAACGTGGATTAATTTCTGGGGTCGTGGATATTCAGATATAGGACATTTATTTTTAAGGTAATTCATTAAAATATTTGATGACCCTTGGGGACGCTCGTTACCGGTAACTAGACATTTCCTTTTAGTTTTATTCGACACTGAATGTGTAGACATTTTGATTCGCTGGCATTCAACTGGCAGAGATTTATCTTGACATTTTTTAAATTCTTTTTCTGAAGTATGGGTAGGTAGATTTGTGTTTATGCAGGCAGCTGGCAAACAGTTAATGTAGTTAATTGGAGTACTTATAGGGACCTCGGTCCGACAGCTTTTATTTAATGATCGTTTACTTTTAACGTTCCGTGTACAATTGGAATTCGTTTGCATTTGTTTTAGTAATTGAGGTCCCCCAAGTAAACATGACATTCTCTGAGGACACATTATTACCCTTCCCAGAAATAATGCCACCAGGCATGGAGACCACACAATAACAAGTAATCCGAGAAATATATATTTCATGCACTGTACTGAAAATCTATGTTTCGTTTGACCAACACGAAAGTCTACGAAATCGCTTATAAAATCAGTGCAAAATGTATTATGTTCTTCTTTCACAAGTCCCTTTGGTCTATCTTTTTTTATTGTGTTGAAGTTATACGAATGAGGGTGTTCGTTTTGTTTCCAACTCTCTGCCACCAACCGTGGAGTGTTCCTTTTCATTTGGCAACACTTATATTCTGTCTTACTCCGCTTTCGAGTAGCTAACTTGCTTTTATCAGTGCCAACAGCAGCATCACACACACAATATATTTTAGGATCTAAAGATAAAGATGATACAGAAACAAGTGCATCTTTCTTTAATTGTCTTTTTGATTCTAGCTGTTTTTCCCAGTAGTTATTTGGAGGACATTTACATTCTGTTACAGATCCATTTCTTTTAGTTATTTTTTTCTTAAAGGTAGATGTGACTTTTGAAAGTTTTTGATTTCTGAAAGCTGTTTTATTTTCAGGAGCTATATACACTGGCCTAGTTTTAAATACCTGATTACTTTTTCTACCTAAATTACCTTCAGAAATATGCTTATTCGAAGGATTTATGTTATAGTAGCCAGCGGACTTAACCGTGGAGTTAGGTAAAGAAGAAAGAATTTTCACAGGATTATGTTCACAAGTACACTGTGTGATGACTTTTTTTTTACGCCGTGATCGGCCACCGAATACCGACGGTACTCGGTTCTTCTTTGCTTTTCTTTTTTTTATTTTTTTCAAACTAAGTAAATACTGGTCTAAATTTATGAAATTATTGTTTTGACGATAACAAGATGTGACAGAACGATTATTTTTTAGAAAACCGAAAGTGTCATCAAGTAATATATTTGGTTTTCTCTGCTTCATACTCTCATTCTTCACTGGTTTTTTGCTACTTGTATTAATACGTGGTACATTATCGAATAAAACTTTAGTGTCGTATTCTTGTTTGTTTCTTTTTTTATTCCTTCTTACATCACCTCCTTTTAAATGTAAGTTCAAAATAGAGTCTTTGTTGAAAAAGTTAAATCTACTGTGCTGATTAACTTTTTCGTCTTTATAGTTCGCTTTTAGATCTTCACAGCTAATGTTCTTAAAAGATTGATCGTTCACTTTAGCTGAAAAATACGAAAATAAACAGTCATTTACGTTGAACATCTGCGTTTTAATCTTAGAATTTATACCAAAATCAGAGGTAGAATTTAGACGCACGATAAAGCACTGCAAAAACTATACATTACTATCTGGCCAACGACGTACAGCAAGCCAAAACCTCCAGACTTAGAAGAGGCCTATGTCCAGTAGTGGACTTCTATGATGTTATGATGATGAGGCAGACGGGCGAGAAAAGCATTAGTGCTATATACAATGCTATTCAAGCAAATGAAACGATTACCTGCAAAAGCTCAAAACAAAGCTTTTGAAGTGTACACAAAACATTTTTATTTTTTTATAATTATTCTTGATGAACGAAATAGTTACTATCATCAGAATTAGGAATTACCGACAACGGTATGTTATACTTTCTTATTACCTTTTTATTAAAATCTAATTAACTATTGTTTATGATCCAAGTCATTCATCTTCATCACTAATATCTTACTTTGTAATGAGTTCCTGAATATTTCACTGCTGGTTCTACGTTGCAGAAAACAATATTTTCTTGATGAAACTTTATGTGTTTTACCACTGCCGTTTTGAACTTCTGCGTCTCGATTATCGGACGTTTTCTTATTTTTGCCTTCATTTTCACACAGAAGAACCTTTGGTTCTTTTCTTACTGCACTATCCGTTGCCGTTTTAGAACGAGAAGTTTTAAAATCGAGAATTCGTAACCCATGTAAATTCATGCTAAATGAGCATGTACTTCATAAAAATTAAAATTAATTAAGTATAAACGATAAAAACTTAATCATATTATATAAAAATGTAAATATAATCTGAAAAATACAAAAAAATATACATGTATTGACATTAAAAACGTTACAATATTAACATTTTTCGTTTTAGGTCGTCTGGATCAAAATCCAGAGACAAAGAGACATAAAAAAGAAAGTACTAAAGACTTATGGACAGACCTTAATGAGACCTTAATGATAGAGTAAAGAATTAAATTTAAAGTTGAATTAAATTATTTAAAAATGCCCTCTATATAACTCGTTAGCTTAATGTACAAGTATAGTAGAGAAAAATTAAATTGTTGAAAAGTTGAAAGACTGTTCTTTTCCACTGGCTAATTTTGGACAACCTCGTTTTAATATACCTATTAGCTCTGTCCCACGCAACCTACAAATTTCAATTTTATATATACTATTAACAAATCTGAAGTTTGTTTGTCTGTTTAGTTAAACGCGCCAATCTCAGGTAGTACCGGTCCGATTTCGAAAAACCGTTTCAGTATTAGATAGCCCAGTTATTTAGAAAGGCTATATATCATCACGCTACGATCAAAAGGAGTGGAATATCAATAAAATATGTTACAAAAACGGGAAAAAATTATTCCTTTTGAGATCTTTTACCTGTAGGGTGCGCTGCGTAAACGGTTAAGTTTCATAACTCAATTTTTGAAAGAATTTTTCCCCTTCATAAGATCTAAAAAAATCAAAGTCAAGAAAGACAGCATATGTCTATCTTTCTTTTATGTTTCACCCTGCAGATATAACTACTCTGCCTGATGGAAAGCATAATCAGAATCCAGTGGAGTGGTGGTCACTATACTCATTACGAATACAGACAAGACAGCATAGTGACCCACACTATGGCGGCCTAGAGATACTCCTTCATCATTGGGACTCCGGTCTTGCACTCAACAAATTAAACAGGACTTGACAACGACGACGTTAGTACCGTCCCGCCCCAGAGATTTCTTTTCGAGTTTACACCTAGTTTCCCGGCTTCTAGTACCCGAGACGGTGTGCGGCTTTTAGTCGGTTCGAGTCCGACGTAACCAGCAGTAGGTTGGTATCCAAAGGGACTTCCGCACGAAAAAAAAGAAAAAAAGGGTAATACCGCAAAGTATAAAGTCAAGGCGACCCGTTCGAGCTGAAATCAGCGGGGCTCTACTACCTTGATCTTTGAGGTTGGATCAATATAACCATTTTTATGGTAAATTTGTTCAAGCGTTATAACATCACGCTACGGGCAATAGGCGACGCAGTCGTGGTTGCGAGGGTCAGCTAGTAAAAGAATAAAACAAAAACATTTTTAATATATTGAAATATTGTTTATTCCGTAAAAACATACTGAAGTAAACTGACAATCGTTTCCCAAGGCTTGACTTAAAATATTATACCTACTGTAATTTGGTGGAAGGTAGCAAAATAAGTTTTGGTTGGCATTTTTGTAAGCATCGTTCAAACTATTACTGCCAATATAGATATGCTTTGAAGTTTTGGAAATTTAGGATAAAATTTATTATCACGAGTGTCACAACATAATTTGTCGGAAAATAAAGCAAAAATTTTAAAATTTTCACCAAAAATAGAGAAATCCAGATACATAGTCTTTTATACAAGTAATCTTGTGCTTGTGCTGGTGCTATAAGTAGTAATTACATAGGCTACTTTTATTTTGGAAAAAGCTATTATATAGTTTTCATTTTAAATCAAAATTAAAACGAATGTAATCGTGAACAATATCCGATTCGCAAGCAATAAAACCCTCAGATAATACCACCGGACGCACCTAGTACATCATAAAATTAAAGTTATTATGACGACTTTTTATCAAACAGTATAAAACAAAATACCTACCCTATAAATATCGTTGTATCAACATTCCGATAGCATTTCCACAAATAGTAAAACATATGCAGCATAAAAGACACGGATACGAAACTAAACAAGCTATTAAAAGTAACACTGCGCGGAGTATATCATCGCGCGTTGTTTCTTTGCGTTCGGGTTCTGATCGATTATAGGTTTTTATTTGATTACTTTCATCGTCATAATCATAATCAGATTCATCTTTATTGTATCGCCTTGGACGTGACCTGCGGTGTCGAGCTGGCTCATACCGCCGCATTGGTTTATTAGGTGTGCTAGAGCGTGATACTTTATTAAGAAAACAATAATAGACTTCCTTAAAACTCTGTTGACCACCAAACTTATGCTGCTGTGCGCTCAACTTGCTAAATTCTCTTAAAACATGTTTCTTACTCCACCGTTTGTGAATCTTTTTATTCGTGTCTATGAAGTGTTGTAATTGTTTAAAACGTTTTTGTACAATTGCTAAAATCACTTTCGCTTTATTTTTTTCCTTAAAATATTGTTTGATTGTGCAAATTGACCGGTCTTGACTTTCTAATTCTTTATCCTTTGTATTTGAATCTAATACATCTTTGGTAATCGTTATCGAGTCCGCATTCTCTTCTATGGCTACCTTTTCTGATTTGGGTATGATATTTGACTCACTGTGCACTATCTTCAATCCGTCTTCATTTTTATTTGTTTTACTGTAACTGTAATTCACTATGCATGACTCCATGGTTATTTTCTCAAAAAGTGTATTATTGCATCATATTGATAATAATCAAATCAAATGGTTATGTTGTTCATATTGTGAAAATTGCTGAAAATAGATTTAAGATTTCTTCTAGCTATCCCATGTTGCGTTTGGATCTTTCGGTTTTATTTATAAGGATTAATTTCTTCATTTTACCTATTTCACTGAATATTGATATATTCTTAAAGATACCAAAATCAATATTAAATGTTAATACCTAAAATTTCAAAAAATGCCACCCGTCACCGGATAATTGATACAGACCTATTAAAATTAAAAGAGTTTACAAACACTACCATCCATCATATTTTTTTTTTGCTAAATATATTTATGACATTTTGACTGAGCTGAGTATGCAACCAATGAGTGTATGTATACATCAGAAGAAAAATCTGTCTTTTCTTAAATGGCATCAAAGCCTTTCATCTTTTATGGATAGGATGGTACTTATGAATTATTTACCTTTTTAGAAAAGAGTTCCCTCACTGCACTAGGAATAAATCTTGTGTCACGGGGGCTTTACAAATATACAAAAACTGGGCACATGGAACACCCAGACCCAGAACAAAAAATTGGGTACCATATAGCGCGGTAGCGTGCCGTAGGAAGCTGGGAGGTTTGTCTAAATCACTATGCTATCTCTCCAATGAGTTTTATATAAGATTTGCGTTGCCGTATTTCTGGTGAATCAACTCCTCAATAGAATCACCGTTTATCAATAACATCGTTGTATTGCTTAAGCAGATATATAAGATAAGATATATATAAGATATCGTTATGGTACGATAAAGAAAGCTTTGGCTTTGATTAGGCTTCGTACTGAAGTTGATTGTGATGGAGCTTCTTTGACCTTGGTCTGATTACAGCAATCATTTGGCTATTTAAATAAACTATTAAAACCCTATAAACCACGATCTCACGGGCAATAAGTGTTGACCTGCCTATTGGCCTACACATGACCACACCTACAATAAAGAATCAAGAGAATATTCTTCTTCTTTTGATGAGATGGAAACCAGCCGGATCAGCTATTCCTGCCAATGTCAAGTATTTAAATTTAAAGTCTTGAATTCTAAATTTTCGACTCTTCAAGTCTTCGTCATGATGGAAAAAATATTAAAAAATGTGGATGACATGAAATGTCCACCTGTTCCACTCTAACTGCCAGGCTGCCAGTAGCTTTTCTTTGGGAAGCCTCAAAAGGTCGTAGTTATAGTAAATGAAAAACTCGAGGTCCGCAGTTTCAGAAAAGGTGGCATTTTTTGCCAGTGAGTCTGCACATTCATTACCTCTGATGCCACTATGGCTAGGGATCCATACTAATTGAATTACATTTGAGCTCCTTGTGCTAAATAAGATATTTTTAATTTCTAGAATTAAAGAAGATTGAGACGATTTCTTAAAAGGATTTTGCAATAACGCTTTGAGGCAGCTAAGAGAGTCGGTAAATATTACGGCCTTGTTAATACTGTGAGATTTTATGATGAGATATGCTTCCAGAATAGCCACACACTCGCCCGTAAATACGGATGACTCTTTGGGACATCTAAATTTTAGGATAATCCTGGAGTCCTGGTAGTAAACTGAAGCACCCACAGGGCCTTCGTTATATAATTTGGAGGCATCAGTAAAGAAAAATTTTAAAATCCTTCTATTGCTCTTCAACCAATGCGTTGAAGGTCGAATTCGCATGACCAGACTCTTTACAGAACCTGGTGCTTAAAATAACATCTGATTTAAAACACAGAATGTTATAATCGAAGCAGAAAAGAGAATATTCTTCTTCTTTTGATGTATGGCAATCAGCCGGATCAGCTATTTCTGCCAATGTCAAGTATTTCAAGTCTTCAATTCTAAGTCTTCGAGTCTTCAAGTCTTCGTCGTGATGGAATTAATGATAAAAAATATAAAAAATGTGGATGACATGAAATGGGGACCGTCTTTCGCAAAAACAAAAAACGATCTCCAAAAGGGAATATTAATTTAGCATCTATGATCTCTGTCAATATCTAATGACAGTTACTGTCATTACCTACATTGTGTTTATATATTGTACAAAATAAAAAAAAAACATAAAATATATAATTATTTTTAAAATGATACAATAACATTTACGTGCATTATCGCCAACCAATAAAAATGAAAACAGAAATTTTACTAGACACACTAATATAAATCGTGAAGATAATGTAAAATATCAAATACATTCAGCATGGCCTGTGGCACGGCTAGCACGAGTTGTGACCACCTTAATTTGGAAGGAAGATTAGCCAAAAGTGAATATGAACGAAAACAGAGATTAAGGGACAGAGAATGCGAGTTGGCACGGAGAGAACAAGAATTAGCAAAACGACAGAATAATTTACTCTGTAAACTCAAAAGATATTCAAAAGAAATGGCAGTTATAGAATCATTACAAAAGCGCGTCATTAGACAATTAAATCAAGTGTCGCAAATAAATAAAAGGTGCTGCTGTAGGAATGGCACCGGTAAATGTAGCAGAATAGGACAATGTAAGATTCAGGCTCAAAAGGGTTGTAAAGCAATCTACAAATGTTTAAATGATGCTGCACATGCCAAACCAATGCGGTGTATGCCATTTCAGCCTGACTGTTATAAGAATGATGACTGTACGAATTTGGCATATGGACGTAGACCAGTATTTTGTCCACATTATAGTAAACCTTGTTATTCGAGTACTCCAGATCTTAGACACTTGTTGTTACTCATGAGCAGTGGTATAATTTGCTTACCGTGTTTATTATGTTGTTTACTGTTTAAGTGTTGTTGCTATTCATGTTGTCATTAGATTAAATGTATAGACACAGAACAGTTTGCTTCACGTATAATTTAAACACTTAAATCTCTTCATATTGTCGTCTTATTTGTGTTCGTGTTTGTTGTTGTAATGCTTTGGAGTTCAAGCTGACAAACCTATGATCTCAAAAGCTGGAGTGCGTGTTGGGGAAAATTTTAGGTTAGCATGTTATAGAAAGCAACAAAGAAAAACAAAATCATATATGTAGGAATTCTAAAACTTACATAACCCGCCAAATTTGTTCGACAATATGCAGGTTCTACTTACATAAAATGGACAATAGTAGTTGGTACTTACATGAAGGGACTTGTGACACCGCTATGGTGTGGGTCACCATGCTGATGCTGCATTGCTGAATTGTCTGCATTTGTAATAAGTATATTCTTTCTTCTAAGAATATAATCTTGGATCTAAAAAAATAACGTATTTTCAAAAGTCTCATTGCAACTAATATTAATGATAGTGGAGTTACGAATCATATTACGAATTATCCTTCATGGATGATCTGTTCGCTGAAAACACCCTTTTTACAAAGTCGATTCTACACATTATAGTTCACCGATAATCAGCTTTGGCCCGCGGCTCTTCTGACATACATTTACCGATATACGGTAATAAGTAGCCAATATCCTTCATACAGAATCAAAACATCTACTTGTTTAAGTAAAATCGGTTTAGCTGTGTAGGGTTAACTTACAAAAGTAGATACTTTCGCATTTATAAAGTTATAAGTGAAGAAGGGATTATCGACATAAAAATTTGCAGGCTAGGTTAAAATCTCAATATCCGGAACGATACTTTAGATTTTTTAATGAATATTTTTTTATCCTCAAAGGCAAAGCAAGAAAAAGAAATGAAGGTGGACATTTTGGAATCATTTTTTTATGTTTTATCATAAAAACAGTAGTAACTAAGTTAATTATATTTACATCGTCTCTTCCTACTGCGTTGAGTTTCATGGGTCCGATCCAAACATGGGGCAATACTTTGTGTTATCAACAAATTGCTGCTGTAAGTATTGCAATATAAAATTTTAGGGTTTAAATATTTGAACTAGCACAGACAATGCAATGAAGTTGAGAACTTTCAAATCATATTATGTAGTGTAATGTTTTTCTTCAACTCCAATATTTGATATAATTTGTTCAAAATTACAAAGTATGACGTCATTAGTTCAATTCCGCTTGGTTTCACACCTTAATGTAGTGAAATCACTCTGCTTAATGGTTACTTGTTGATAAAATAAAATAAGCCACAAATATTTTAAGTATATCGAGGTATACACATAAATACTCGTTTGTGCATATTATTTTAATAAAATATGAAAACATGATTGATCCTTATGCTCAAAATATTTTCGTCTGATCTTCTTAAGTGCAGTTTTCAAAAAATGGAAAGAAAAAACCATTAATTAAAATCTTGCACTGAGATAAATCACTTCACTGCGGAGCAGATGTTAGCGCTTTATAGTAAAATTACCAGACAAAACAAACCTTCAAGAAAAATCGGTTTGAAATATTTAAAGAAATTATTATGTAATTATTTCTAGACTTTTTCTTATCACTCAAATGCCAATGCCAGTACCTAACTACAGCAATGACCACATCCTTCGTCTTAAATATAGCAAACATTCACGTAATAGATGGATGGATAAAGCTTAAACTCTGAATTAAAACCATTAACATGTTATAACAATTAACTTTAAAAATTACAAATTAATATTATGAAATCCTTTAGATAACTGATGTAGAATTTTCACTAGGCATCCATGTTAGAATCTTAGGCCATCTGATTTATATAATGGCAAACCGCTTAATATTATTTCGTTAATTTGTAGATTATAATGAGTTATGCTCGTTAAAGAGAAATTCATTAGTAGCGTATTTAAATGTTTAAAGCAAGTTATGTAATGAGAAATATGACTATAGATACGTATTAATAATTATGAACTGATATAGAATCAACTAAATGTTTTTACAAGAAATGCTACTTTTTCCTGCGCTTTCTTTTCGATTGTGAGATTGGATCATCAGTTTTTTCAATTTCAAATTTAATTATAGACTAAATAGGGAAAATCGAATTCAACAAACATTTATCAACAAAATACA